>JASEVX010000012.1:20099819-20299819 GCA_031761405.1 Serripes groenlandicus
GATCACCGTTGTTGCTACAGACAACAACAAGAACGAATTTACTGATGACGCAAGCGTATCAATGTGCATTAAATGTACAAGTGGTTCTTCCTCACTTGAGATAAGCATGTTTGCCTTCGTGGCTCTTGTATTCGGTTTTGACATGATGTAATAATCAGCTAAACGAATCTGATTGTGTATTTGATACGTCGTGTCAATCGGTTCACTGATTACGATGTGTTTCATCAACACAGCGTGTGGTTTTTGCCTAGTTGAATATCGCTATCATGAATAATTTATGAGCAATTTCAATGGTTATCACAATGCAGACTTTTACGAATATTCATGAACGCATAGAACATTTTGAATTTCATATACCTAAATTAAGTGGTCATGTGAATATTCTCTACTTTTTCACTTTTTGTTGTTTCCCTTTAAGTCGACTGAAGCTTAATTTTAGTAGAAGTATCGCCTGTCAAATTTCTCACAGTATAATATGTAAAACTAACGGAATGCATGGCGTACGTATAGACGAAGTGTTGCGTCATATCGAGGTAAATATTCCCACGAAACTGACGTTTGCTGAGGCTGTAGCAACTTAAGGCTTCATGCTAAGAAAATGAGAAAATAATCAAGTTCAAGTTCATTTAAAATAGATACTTCAACTTTGCGAGAAATTTCTCTTTGGGATATTTTTAAAAACAGACTTCTCTAAATGGACTCTATCAGCTAAAGTGTTAAACAATGTTTCAAAATTGTTGCAAAACGTTTCTTCCACTCTTTAGAGTTTGAATGTTAATATTATGAGTACCAAGCTAAAACTATATTTTTGCGAATGATTTGTTGATACATTGATATAGCAAAAGTATGGTATTTTATTTTGTTCTTTAACCGTATGGAAGATTCTTTTCATATATAGGTTCATACACAACTGATAACTCACAAACGGTGAATGAACATGATTAGCCTGTACATCTTGTGGTTTAACTTGTCTGATCATGCGTTGGATCATTGATAGCAAATAAATTGTTCATGAGTGTGTGTGTTTTTTGTTTTTAATTTGTGTGAAAAGATTTTATTTTTTTCTGAATTTCTTGTTGCATTCATATAGGTTTATTTCGCTGTATGTCATCAATATTTTCAGATTTCTTTACATATGAGTAACTACACAACAACAGATATTTTATATTTTTTTAAACAGTGAAGGAATTTAGTAACTTTACTGATCCGCTGGTAATAGTTCGTCAATCTGTAGCTCGTAAGTTTGAATCATGGCTTGGTCAACTTCCTTTCCAACGATAGACATGACGTCGTTGTAACTGTTGTGATACATGTGTATATTTTCAACAAGTGGGTCAAAAGACCTATGCATTAAGGTAGGCGGTTATGAGCGATGGCCTTTTGATTGGGTTATAATGTAAGACAGCAATACACCAGAGATAAGCTGTTTTCCCCTAGATAAGCCTTTTTATCTTCGGTGATGTCGAGATTTAACCTTATTTGTATTTATTGATTATAGTCTAAATTGTTATATGAAACATTTTGTCTAACACCATGTATTGATCTAACATCACCAACTCAACTTTTCCCTGATATAAATAACATTTTGGACCTTCATTTTGAAAACATGTAGTGAAAAACAGTTCCACAATATTTAAATGAAATATACATGAAAGTCCAACTCCTGGGTTAACTTGCATAGCTTCTGACTACTTTAGATCGGACAGTCGAACATTTTATTCTGTCCTAATAATATACCTGCAAGTCTAAGCAACACGAATTCTTATATAGAATCGTATGATCAAATCAGCATCCAACCTGTTCTTATAATGCTACAGAATAAAACATACATTACTCAAATATGTTTCTTGTTTAACTATTTTTCAAATACAAACTGTTCTATGGGGTTTTGATGTTAGACAGACACAAAACAGAGATAAGCAGTTTTCCTACCTGGCTTTAATCTTTCGTGATGTCCTAATTATTGACGTTAGAATTTTAACTTGTATTTGAAACATTTGTTATAACTCCATGTATTGATTAAACATCATCAAAGTCACCTTTTCTTTTACAAAAAATACGGGCTTTTGAAAACATTGTATGAAAAAAAAATGTTCGTTTTCACACAATGTTTTCAAATTTTTGACGAAATGATAATTAATCTTTTAGAAGTGCAACATGTTTCCATGTTACAAGTTCGTAGCATACAGTACTATGTCAGCTTGACTGTTAATATTATGAAAATAATGCCAAACTTAAACTTTATTTTTGCAAATGATTTGTTGATACATTGATAGCAAAAGTATGGAATTTTATTTTGTTTTTCTAATACAATTATTCAATCTTGTTTAACTTTTTTTTTCTTCTGTTGTTCACAAATCTCTGGTATTTCACAAACAGTGAAGGACAACAACTAGTCTGTACAATCGCTGGTAATAGCTGCAGGCTCTTAAATGTGAACACCGGCATGGAAAATGATTTCTTCGACGACTGACGGAATTTATCATGACTTGCATGAACCAGATTCATTTGTGAATCTATCTCATTAAAACTGACAAATACTTAATTGTGCGTATATTGGGTCTGATGACACTGCATAAAAGGTCGTCTCATGTTTTGTCCAATGATATTGCACGATAAAACCAACACTTGCCAATACCGTTTGTGTTTGTCGTTTATACAATGATTTGTCTCCCCTCCTGATATATTTTTGTATGCGAAAAAATGTTTGGCTGACGCAAAGGTCAATCTGAGGCGACCTGTAACTGGCTATCATGGGATCTACATGAACGTTTGCTACTGCAGCGAAGGACTGCGTTTACTAAGATTGTGTGTACATATAGGCAGTTACCAGGGCAAACGTCTGCGTGGGGTACTGATTGGACAAGACAACCAGCACATGAGATATTGAACTGGCGGCTGTGTACTAACTTAAATATAGTTGGGAAGACGGTTCAGACCCCCAATCAATCAAATTTTCTTTTCAATTCGTTATAACAATAGTACATAGATAAGTACTAACGTTATTTGTGTTTTATGTCAACACTAGCTGCAGTAACTACCAATATCCTGTCCTGGTAATCCCGGTCCTGTTAGAGAACAGGTCATGTTCGTGTTTGTTTTTTGCATGGTATGGTACTTTACGCCGATTTGAACATTATGTCAGTCATTTAACGTTGGTGTCGGTGTAACATACCAGCACTTCTGTTAAATTCATCCTGACACCAGCACAGCAGTCGCAATACAATCTCAATAACCAACAATACACACCAAGAAGGGAATCCACGACTACCTTTTTGTAAGTCTTCGGTATAAAGTTTATACACTAACGGGGGATCGACGCCTGATAACCATCTTCCATGTAGGACGCTCTAACCACTACGCCACCGAGGCTGTACTTGTATATGTACTATTTATGAGCGTGAGTGATGTTTTGCATTCCTTACATCTTTAGTTATTACCGATCGTGATTTCTATACTCTTGAATATGTCCATGTTCCTGTCCAAAATGGAATATTCATGTATATCAAGATCTCCATCCAAGACCACTCGCAACTGATTTTATTTGGCATACATTTGGTTTAAACATTTTACGATTTAATAAGGAAACTATGATTCAGAAAATGTCTACCTAATACAACATACTTGTACACAATCTTTACACATCGCAAAATGTAAATGTTCTTTGTTACAAACAACGCAGAATGGTTAGTTGAATACTCATTTCAATACATTTATTGTATTGATAATAAAGGGCTCCGATCTAAAATACTTGACAATACACGCATAATTACATGGTGTGAACCCTATTCTATGTCGTGGTTATTCAATTACTATAAAGGACTCGATATACAAAGTTACAAATATTCCTTAGTGTCGTCTCGGAATCAGATCTTATAAGATAATACAAGATTTTCCCTTATCAAACCAACTGTAAAGAAATTGGTTACGTTGAAGAAAGTACTCTTGGTATTGTAAAAAGCATTGTATTCACAATCACGTTTCAAAATTAAAATTGTATGAACATTCATTTATCCACAGGAATGTTGGTATGTTGACCAATTTCAATACGTAAAACATCTGAATTGCGACAAAAACTTATATTTATAAAGTAGATCATATAC
Source organism: Serripes groenlandicus (assembly GCA_031761405.1). Lineage (NCBI taxonomy): Eukaryota > Metazoa > Mollusca > Bivalvia > Cardiida > Cardiidae > Serripes > Serripes groenlandicus. The sequence continues at coordinate 20,103,923 of JASEVX010000012.1, forward strand.
TTAGATTTAAATATCGTTCATCATTAAACGATGCATTAAATTCATTTTATTGGGGACATCAACCAAAGAAATTAACAGAACTATGTCAATCCTTCGAAAAAGGATATATTATGAATTAAGATAATGTGGATTGATAGCCAAACAAAGCCAGACCCATAATTAAGTAGTAAATTTTGTTTGCTAACGCCCAATTCGGTCTGTCAATTTCTTCATGACGATTCATCATGTTATAGCATTGCTTAGGATGTCGTGAATCGGACATAAATATTAGTTTACATCACTAATAACAACTATAAGGCATACAACGATTAAAAAGAGTAACCGTCCAATTAGCGGAAGATCGACTTACACCAATGATTTTTATTTGAGAAATGAGACGATCAGGTTATCTAGTACTTACAAAGCATTGATAAACGGGGATGCATAACTAACTATTACTGTACGTGCTTTCTATCGAGCGCAAGATCCAACTCACACATAGAGGTCTTAAATGAGGACATGGCCTGTTTTGTTTGGTTTCTATCTAAACATGGAATCTGCTACACGTCCTTTAACCCCCTTGCACATAAAAGGGTATACTTTTTTTGCATTGCCAGTATACGCATGCTTGCATATTGCTTCAGTAAAAAAATGCTCTTCTTCCCAAATGTTTTCAACTTGTCTAATACATGTTATATCTCTATATTAAATGAGATTCAAACATATAATTTAAACATATCTTTGAAATAGTCTTTATATCTCGTTGACAATACAGATGGATATTGCTGTAAAGGAATATGAGGTGTTTCTTTCAATGTTTTCATAAACTGTCTGTACTTTTTTCAAGGAATTGTTACTCGTATTTAACAGATTTTTTTCCCACACTGTTTTACATATATCGATTTTAGTTTAATGTAAAAGATGTCTTAAAATAGTTTTTATTATATAACTAGCTGAAATCCTTTGAAATTGGAAATCTGTCGTTGATTGCCTTCCAAAAAACAATGAACATTCTTTTAAGATTTCAATGCATTGAAATACATTTTTATCACTTGTAAACAGAACATATTGATAATATCTTTATAGGAAAATACGAATTCTGCCACATACGCTTCTCAGCACAAACCAAATATGACATCGTCTTTTGAACTACTGCATTTTGTATCTCTGAACGCCAATAGCTTAATAGATTATTCAAAAAGAGAACGACTTAAAGAATGGGTAAATCAACAGAAAGCTTACATTATATACCTCCAAGAGACGCACTTTACCTCTGACATAATAGATAATGTTGATAAACAATTCAGTAATTATAGCCTTTATCACGTCTTAGGATCAAATCATAGTTGCGGGTGCAGTATACTTATTTCAAATAAGCTAAATTTTACAAATACCGATTCTTTACGTGACAATAGTGGAAGATACGTTATCCAAAGCAGCACAGTTAATGAAAATATGTTCAGTATGGTAAATATTTATAGCCAAAATAAAGACGCAGTAAGAAAAACAAATTATAAGACGATGTCGGACCTCATTCAAACAAATACAGACGAACACATTATAATAGGTGGCGACTTTAATGATGTATTATCTGGCATAGATAGAGTAACGTCAAGTTTAAAACCAAAAAACGCACCAGTGCCGAATCTCACTTCTCTTATAAAAACTCATAGTCACTCAGATATATGGCGAGTTTTCAATCCAAATAAAAGTCAGTTTACGTGGAAAAGGAAAAACGGTATAGAAAAGAGTAGGATAGGTGTTTGGCTAATAAGAGAAAATGAACACCCACTCAATATCAAGTTTCGATATAAGACCCGCATTAATCGACAGCACAGTTCACCTGGCTATCTCCCTCAAGATAAAAATACCAAATAACCGAGGCAAAGGTTATTGGAAAAAGAACAACTCCTTACTACATGACACAGCTTACAAACAGATAATCAAACATTCATTAAGCTAACAACTACACAATGTAGTCAACATCACAACCCTCATAATGCTCAAACAATATGGGAAATATTAAAATGTTACATCAAAGATAGAACTATAAAATACTCAATCTCAAAAAACTCAAAAACAAAAAGTAGACTGACCGATCTTGAAAATGAATTGAAAAACTTAAAAACTCAAACCCAGATTACATAAATAAACTAGATCACGAAATTAAAAACATCTATAATGAAAAAGCAACAGGAGCACAAATCAGAGCAAGAGCAAATTTCGTTGATGAAGGGGAGACAAATCTTAAATACTTCTTAAATCTTAAAAAAAGCCGACAAACCCAAAAAGATATTACAACACTTAAGGTAGGAGAAAGAAAACTTGTTTTTATATCAGATATACTCGAGAAGGAAGTATACTTTTACAAAAATCTTTACTCAATAAACAATACAGATAAAAAAAAAGTAGAAAATAAACTGAGCAACATATCTTCCAAAATTTGTGATGGAACCTTATCCAACGATGAATGTAAATCCGCCTCAAACGAGATGAAATTAAACAAAAGTCCAGGAAATGATTGTTTAACTGTTGAATTTTACAAAACATTTGGCCAAAAATTGGAGATATTGTGTTACAATCACTAAATTACGGCTACTCAAAAAAAGGAGCTATCAAAAACTCAAAACCACAGTGTTTTGTCTCTAATTTACAAACAAGGCGAACAAGAAAACATTGAAAATTGGCGCCCTATATCCCTTTTAAATGTTAATTACAAAATAGCTGCGTGTGTTTTAGCAAAACGTTTACAAAAAATCCTACCTACTCTAATCAATAATGACCAACAAGGATACATAAAAAATAGACTTGTAAGACTATGCAGATACAATGAGCATGGACGGTGCTCTACTATTCTTAGACTGCAGAAAAGCATTTGATACTGTTTAATGTACATTTTCATTCGAAACTTAAAAATTATATGGATTTAGCGAGTTCTTCATGTCGAATGTAAAAACCTTCTACTGTAAAAAAAACAACGGCTGGAAATCACACATATTTGCACTTACAGGGTCAATTAGACAAGGATGCCCAATGTCCTTTCTTCTTTTAATTTTGGCCTCAGAAATACTAGCTATACAAATACAAGTAACAAACAATGCCATAAATAATTTGAAAATTAGTCAACTAGCCGATGACACTACACTATTTGTAAAACAACGAAACCGCAATTCACAAAGCTCTTGAAATAATTGATCACTTTGGAATCTACTCAGGCCTCAAACTCAATAAGAATAAAACAGAAATAATGTGGATCAGCTTAGCAAAGAATAGAAATTATGATGAAGGCAAAATAAGATGTTTAAATAAATTAAAGCTCTTGGTGATTATTTTTCAACCAACCATAACTTAAGTAACAAGAGAAATTGGGACTTGAACTGAGAAAACTTGACAAAATCACATTAATATACTTAAACAAAGACATCTCACATTTTTTTCCGGAAAGATAAAACTTAATAAAACTATTTTTTCTACCTATGTTCACCTATCTCTTTCAGTCCATACATGTACCTGATTACGTATTGAACTCAATAAACAAACATTTTTTTTTATTTCCTATGGGGAGAAAAAAGATAAAAAATTAAAAGAAACACCTTAATTGGAAATATAAAAGAGGGAGGTATGAAAATGATTGATATAAAATTATTTGTTAAATCTATAAAAGTAGGCTGGGTTAAAATACTTATGTTAACTGGCGATGATTTAAACTGGCTGGAAATCACGAAATTAAATTTTACCTTAACCAGTACGGAAAAAAGCTACTGATACTTTATATGAACTTTGGCTCGTTAGCATTTCTTCCGAAAATAAAACATAAATTGCCACCCTTTTATCTAGACATTATAAAAGCATGGATAGAATTTAAGAAAATAACTAATACAAAATCTAAAAATGAATAATTTCACGACATAAGAAATCAATTATTATGGGGAAACGCAAATATTAAAAACAAATTTCATAAAACCTTGATATTTCGTAAATGGATCGATTCTGGCCTACTGCTTATAGACAACATTATTTCAAACAGGGGTTCCCTTTGCGAAACAGAAGTACTCCAAAACTTCAAAGACAAAGGTGACTAGATCAGAGAAATAAACGTAGTAAAGTCATCCATATCTAACACATTGAAACGAATATTGAAGTCTGACATTTAGCTTAACACAAAAGTCAATATCAAATTAACCCTACCACATCCAAAGTTTCTCAAATTAACAAATAATGATGTATATTAAATATTTCAAAAATCTTACTTTGAATAACCATACATTCACAAGTACTGGAATGATACTCTCAAAACGCAAATGAATTGGGCAGACATCTACTGCTCTATTCATAAAAACTGCGCAAACAACAGGATGTTTTTCGCACTTTCAAACAAGAGCATCCGCTTTGGGACTCCTATCACAGTGCAATGCTATTGTAATTGACAATAAACTTGCACACATTGTCGATCCAAATCAAACTGTGATAAACGCAGGTCGATCTTGATCACCAATGATTAAGTTTTTCGCTTCCGCAAAGTCTGGTTACATTTTCTCACTATCTATGTTTTCGTAAATTCTGTGTCTCTAGTATTATATTCATCTAAGGCAACAAGCTTCCTAGTACAAATATGGAATTGCATTTTGAGTTTACAAGCGTTTGTGTATAAATATACGATTTTCTGAATTAGAAAGTTCTCTTATAATAAATTATAATCTTGTTTTGCTTCTTTTTGTTCCTAAGTTCCAATACCTCTCGTATTTCACAAACGTATTGCATATATTAGATCGGACGACACCGTATAAAAGTCACCACTCGGCTAGCACCTCTTATTTTTCTCGTTTATTTAAATGAGTTATCTTCCCTGTTGATACCTATTGATGCTGTAGGCGAATATTTGATTGCCTGACACAAAACTCAATCTAAGATGACCTGTATTATGCAGTCATTATATATTTTTGAGCAATTGCTACTGCAGTGAAGTTAAGTACTGCTTTGAATGATATTATATGTATATGACCATAGGCCCTGACCATGATTTAAATCTGCAACGCTGGGGTTCTGATGGGACAAGAAAGCCATCAAAGACGTGTAAATGTAATATGAATGAAAAACTGTTCAAAATACTCTTCAGATTCAAGCAATCAAACACTATGTTTAATTATGTATCACAAAAGGATCTATATTATATTATGGTAATTGCTCGACAATTACTTAAGAACTTAAATACATTTTGTCCTGAACATCTTGGTCTTCATATAACTGATTATGTAAGTGTCTGTTTGTAAGGTATGGAGTATAACGCCGCTTTCAATAGTATTTCAGTATATCACGACAACTTCTGGTAAATATATCCTGTCGCCAGTACATGATTCGTAATGAGATCCCGGTCACACCATGCGCCAATGAGGAAAAGCACTACTTCCGGTTTTAAAGGTTTTTGTATGACCCGATTGGGATTGAAATCTAGATCACCCGCTCTCAAGGCAGGCGCTGTAACCACTTCACCACTGCGGCAGCATCGTTAGTGTACTATTTGTTGGCGTTAGCTTTGTCAATAAAATATCTGTATTAAAAAGCATTCAATTGTAAGTCGAAACAATAATGGACAATGAGTCGTTCTCTTGATTAACTCACTTTCAGACGCATTTCGACGTCATTTTATAAGATGACATTTGAAAACAATATTAATTTGCATTGATAATGGAGGCATGTTTCAAACGTAAGTATTACTAATAGTGATCTCGACACCCTTGTACAATTTTTGTGTTATGTCCAAAGTAGATACAAATGTATATAATTATTTCGAACCAAGACAAACTATGCTTGCAACTGATTTTATTTTGGCATGCATGTGGTTTAAACAATGTGCTTTAAATAATGAAAATATGATTAAAGAAGTTCTACTTAATCATTGGTACATTTCAAAATTTAACACACCACACATTGTATATGTTCCATGTTATAAACAACGCAATGAACAGTTGACTTATAACAATAATCAATATGTGTCGATAATATAGGCTTCCGCCCAAATAGTTTACAATACATGATTAAATACATTTCGTGAACAATATTCTATGTCTCGGTTTTTGAAATAAGTATAAAGAACATGATATACAAATATACACGAACTCCTTATTGTCGTCTTGGAATCAGATCTCATAAAACAACACAAGTTGTCTGAAGAAAAACTACTTCCCTTGTTCCTTGTACCTACATTTATTTATAAAAGAAATTTCTCACTGTTTATTTAACTTAACTCCCATTACATTTTCAATATAATTATATTATTGCTGAAAGCTAACTACTGCTTAAATGTCTTCAAGTATGAGACAACAGAAGCATTTCTCAATATTGTCGTGGTAAGAGAGACAACTCGTAAATAAATAAAATAAAGATTGTTGTATGTGTTACGTCCCCGTCTTACTTACCGCTAGTACACGGGAGGTACTCCGAACTAATGCAACAAGCTTCTTGTTCTTGAGTAAGAAATTACCTTTTTTATTAGATATTTCTGTACGATTTATTGTAAAGAAAATATGTTATCAATAGTTGAATAACAAGGACAAAAAACATCTATAATTATTTTCCCTTTAACAATTCATAAAATATCGCTATAATTTACCTGTTCATTCAAATATCTGCTTTTGTGAATCGTTGTAATAATGGTTTTACCGTACACATGTTATGGGTTTTCTATTAAAGGGGGATGTTATTATATTCTATAAATGTTGAACAAATTGCCCATTGCACGGATTTGACGGGAGGAGGTTGAGCGCAGGTGCATCACCCCTGCCACTTAAAAACCTAAAGTTACAAACAATACAGACAAGAGAATACTCGAAATCGACGGGTTTGGGGGTGAGCAGATAAGCAAATTCAACATGTCAGTCAAAGACCAGCATGAACATATCCCGTCTAAACTCAAAGATCAACTAAACATGTGGAGAGTCCATTTCAAGGATCTCCTTAACGCCACCTACCAGACCCACATACGATAAGAAGATAAGCATGGGAAAGCACCCGGACGGATGAAGGCAACTGCAGACACCATGGCATACATACTTCTCACTCTACTTCAACACGTATGGGATTCAGAGGAGGTTCATGAACAGTAGAGAATGGGATAAATCATCAAAATCTCAACGAAAGAAAATTTGGTGACTTTACCGAGGAACACTATGTGTAAAATCAACTATCACAGAAGGAATTAAATATATAACTAGATCAGTTAACTATAGAACGATATGATAAACACACCTTGTTATATCTTCCTCCTGCGATCATTGTTGAATTTAAACAAACAATAACACTTTATACCTAGCTGACTGAATCACTAATAGGTGGATGTACATGTCTGACCCTGGCTTAACAAAAGTCCTGTTGTATTCTAAACTCTCTCCCATATACAACAAATCTGCAATAGACGAATTAGATAACACAAAGTAAAAAAAAAGGCAATTCTCCTTTAATGAAAGAACAATTATTATTATTGTATATGTTTGAAAGCATTGTGTGGCAAATAGAGAAAATGCTTATCATGAGCAATTTCTTTGTTTGCCGCAATGTTTTCAAATGTCGCTTGCTACAATGGCATCTCTTTGTTGGAAATGCTTAAGCTTCAGGTAAACATATAGACTTTTAACAAGCAATGAGTTATACATTTATTAATATGACTGTTTTGCTTTACAAAATGACCAACGTCAATGGCAAACCGTTCGTGATTACTTTCAGAACGGTATCTATAAGGTATTTACTTAAACTTATTTTAGTTATATTCGGTATTTTAACAATTATGTTTCCGACTTTATTTCAAAGGTATGGTTCTATCTAAAGTTCATGTTATGAATTTAACCTTATTTTTTTTTAATCTTTATGTGAAAATAGGATATAAACAGCTCATATGATTCACGTTCGGTGTCTCATTCCTGTGTTCTAAACCACTACTAGCGCCGTTTTTGTGGAAAATCCCAAATCGCAGAACCCGCTCATAACGGAATATGACATCTGGACTTTTGGTACGAAAGGCCGACGCTTTACAACTGTACCAATCTCTAGCATATTTATCGCCGGAAACTAGCGGGTGTGGATTAATTGCATCTTATATTATAGGACACCTTTAAGTACCTTACCTTTATGATTAAGTGTAAATGTTAACATTTAGAAAGCATTGAATAGTGAACAGGAGTTCGCAATTACTTTTAAAGAATAATATAAATATTTAGATTTGCCCCAACATCACTCCCAATGGTTTGATTATATATTGAGTACATGATAAAACAAAAACACGTTGACTACGTGTGCCTTTGTAAAACTTTCAAATTACTTCTATTGCGAAGTGTGAATCTGAAAGTTGAGAAAGTACTTCTGTTTGATCATGAAATACACTATTTAAACGGATCATTCCAAATCAAGTCGCTCCATCGAACATGTAAAGGGAACTGTCGTCGGATAAGGGTTTCTTCGGTGATGGATTAATTCGCAAGAATTATTCTTTTATTGATATAACTCTGGAAAGATTGATAACTGGCCCATTGACTCTCAGGGCTTGCGTGTAAACCATTACAACAGACTCGCTGGTGTCAGGATACATGGTTCAGAGAGTAAATAACTAGAAAACGCCGTAGTTTAACTAGACATTTTAGAAAGAGGCGTTACATATCATACAAACATCCATGAAATGAGTTAAGAGAAGTGATATATAAATGAAGGTGTCTTCCGATAAAGAATAAAGTGTTTATTTCTAATTTTCTCAAATATATATAAAATATCATGTTCATAGAATAGAAAAAAAAAGGTTTTATTTAATTAAAACACGAACAATGACAAAGTAGTTTGCTTTACCAACGACTTCGGAGTAAGGGAACATATCTACACTTGAAAATCGTATCAATTAGCATGTAATACCACTTTATAATACGCAACAATTATTTGTTTCAAAGACGCAATGAACGACGAAGCACCTGTACGGTTATTTACTTTGTTGGCTATATAACAAATGAGCCGCGTCTAGCGATTAGGGGTCTGAATGCATCTGCGTAGAGTGAAGACTCTTACGAGCCTGATCATACGTATACCCTTAACACAGTCTTCACCACAAGCATACAAGTTATACATACATAAATGTGCGATCAGATTAAAACATCGAAAAGTAAACCCTGTAACTTTATGCCAATATCTCTGTATACGATGTCAAAGCGGAATGCTATCAGATCCTAAGATCGCTATTTGAAGTGGCTGAAATAAAACTTAAATGTTGTGAAGGGGGTATTCAAACTTTCAGTGTTGTTCATTGATAAGATACCACCACTTAATAATGGCACGTAATGGGCGTAACTGGGTGATAATCGAGTATATACACAGGTGTATGGGGTCTGGGTAAATTATCTACGGAAAATTTTGAAATCCTACATTGTATATGGTGAACTCAAGTGTTATTTTAGTGATACCGAAAACATAAAATAGCTATATCCACATGCTATTTTATTGACATTTTCGGACAAAATCAATTCTTACCACTCTTAGCTTTCAGTTTTGAAAGCATTTTTATATTTTACCTTTGTACACATTGATGAACCTGCATATACCAGGGTACGCGCCTGCAGTTGACAGGTTACGGTTCCCTGTAGAGAATACAAGAACAGAACAATACATCAAATAAACGTGAAATCCTGCGCGACGCATGAGAATTTAACGTCAGACAAATGCAACTGATGTAGAACCAGATCAGCATGTGTCATCTTTGAGTGTTCGGGATGTGCAATGTTCGCTGTCCAGTCATGGTGAACCGTTAACTATTGTTATGGGTGAGAGTGAAACATTGACCTGACTGTATGTTAGCCAATGTCAACAACATTCTTTGAGTGCGTCCTGAAATATGGTTCGAAACGGGAAACGGAAAACGCTTAACAATATATGTGAGTAGGGTTTCATGAAACCACTCAGAAGTGTTTTAGCACACAATGATATCAAATGTATGTACTAAGTAACTCTCAACTATGTTCGATTACGAGAGATATTAGAAAACAGAGTACAGTATGTTAATATGGGTTTACGAAAAAAAATATCGTTTAAGATAAGAGGTTCATATTTACTATAGATAACAATTGGAATGAAGTATCATTTCATATGATCCCTGGGTAACCAAACCAGTACTAGGCTAGGAAAAGTACCTTCCCAAAGGGCACTCCTCCTTAACCGTTGCGTCGCCATAACGTTAAGATGACACTTGCAAGTATATTAGCGAACAATGCTAAATAACACACTACGAGGGACGTTCGGAAAGTTTTGAGACTATCTTTGTTTTGTAATGATAAGTCGGAAACAGTGAATAAAAATTCGCACATTGAATCTTTAAGTTATTATCTACTGCATAGTACAATTTTCATACAAATAACGCAATATATACATTAACAACAATATATAGAAAACGATATATACAAGGTCCCCAACGCAGTAACGTCGTTTTCACGTAACGTCTAAACGATAATGCTGTTTTAACGCAGTTCCTAATTTAACTCCTTCTCAAAGAATCCCCCGATGCATAGTACATATTTTGCATGTCTTTTCATCCACTTTTCAAATACAATCTTCTGTCAAAATCATGTGAGCAGTCGCTTTACAAATATAGCACACATTTGCAATATCCTTCACAGTCATTAGTCGATCTGTATTAAGCGCGTTCTTTACATAATCGCAACCTTTTCATCAACCACTGACGGACGAAAATATGTGTTTGTACTTTGTACATGTTCTACCGTCACGGAAACTTTCATTCCATCTGTCCACAAGTGCCCTGCTCACAGATTCTCCGTTATAAGTCCTTCCAACAGCACATTTGTTTCCGGTGGCGTTTTCCCGAGGTTGACCCAATTTTGTAATGAAAATTCGCTGTTCCTCTTTTGTTTGCGTCTGCATTATGCGCTTAGTAAGTATAATTCTCTAGGTGCGTGTATTTAAAATATTACTTCCGTAATACTTTCAGCAAATGATGTTATGAATCAAGTATGACGTCATGTATATTTTACAAAGTTTCGCGCTTTTTTATTATGATTGTGTGTTCAATACAGTGCAGTGTAATCGAGTAATTTAGGGTTGCGCCGGATCTTTACAAAGCATGTTGCTATGGATACGAATATAAAAATACGGCTGACATCACAAAACTATAATCTGAACATAAGCTTTTGAAATATAATATTCTCATACATGCTTAGTTTCATAACGATTTGTCAAAGGAACAGTGTAAAGTGGACGTTGTCTCAACACTTTCCGAACGTCCCTCGTACATACATATACTTAGTTACCATCAACTGCTTTCAGGGCATAATACAAAATTGTTTGCCGAGCCCCGGTAGCTCAGTCGGTAGCGACGCGGGCTGTCAATCCAGGGGTTGTGAGTTCGAATCCCGGCTCGGCCAACTTTATTTCCGACGATTGACAAAAGTCAATGCGACATGCGTCATTCGGCTTCCGCCAATGGGCTAAGTCTATGTGGAAAAGCAGCCAGTTGCTTAGGAAGATTGTTGTGTGGAGTACTGGTGTGAGAAAACCAGGAAATGCATGAGTAGGTGAACTAGCCGCCGTGATATAACTGAGAAATTGTCAAAACGGCGTTAAACCCCAATCAATCAATCAACAACAAAATTGTTTATCAAGTAAATACAACAATTCTGTCTGAAATCGGGCAAAACCTAAATAATAAATACTTTTGTCCATGTATAACTTAATGTAAATTTATCTTTAAGATTAGTCAGACGACAATAGATCTATCAGAACGAGGCGAAATGAGACACACGTTATTCCACATCTATGAACAGTGATATATACGCATGCAAACTTTTTTTGTCAACATGCATTTCTGATTTACTTCTTTTATATTATTAATTTCAAATAATGTATACAAAACATTGGAACAATACATACAATAAAATAATTCTAAATGCATGTTTAAACTCTTGCATTTCTCATTTTATAGCAGGCGGACCTAACTTTCGGAATCAAGGACGCGCGTGAATATCAACGTCCTGAATATCATTTTGCATTTGGCGTGGCAAATGTGTAAATGCAATAGTAGCCAAATTAATTATACACGGGAAGATTAATAACGTAATAATAATAAATTACACTCCACAAGTACGAGTATCCATGAGAGTAAATTACCCCCGATAAGGATATTTAAATCGTCGACAAAACTACACTTTACAGAGGAACTACACTCATTTGTAGACAGAACAAGACATCATCAGAAATGTCTAGCAGAATTGCACTGATAACCATACTTTTGGTATGCTGCAAAATACATAAAGGTGAGTTATTTGAAATATAATTTTTAATCAATACTGTTTGAGCTTAAGCGGATCTTTATTCGACAAATGAATATTCAATCGGATTAAGAAAGTAATAATTAAAGACATACTAGATTTAAAAATATGCTTTTCATTAAAACGAGGATTTAACCCATTATTTTCATTTGGAAAATGATGAATAGATGTATCTGTTATTACAATATATTACAAAATTATACTAACTGCATCAGCATCCTGCAATGTGAATAAATATGTGTATAACTAATTTATTTGACATAAATTTGTGGACATATTTTGTTTAATGATATTTGATTTCAATCCATTCGATAAGCTAATGCCGTTAGTTGGACAGGTGTCACATGCCCAGTTATTATACCAGAGGATACAGCAAAGGAAACACTACACGTTATGAATCCTACTGTTAAACCGACTGGATATACAATTTTAACCCAGAATGGCACTGGCCAATTTTCGATTGCTTCTGACGGAACACTGAGTTCTGCAACTAAGCTCGACTACGACAGTGATGAGAAAGCATATTCCTTAGTGATCATGTAAGTATAGTATTTATGTCGTACACGTAAATGTGATTCAAAGAAAACATGATCGATTATGAATTCAGATTGACAAGGAATAGCAATTAAAATGAAACATGTTTTCACTGAATGAGTTTTTAAGAGAATCAATTTTTCAACTAAGTCGATTTTGAACTTTGCTTACTTTATATCAGTGAACAAACATTGATGTGTTTTGAATCTACTTGAACTGTCCTGTGAAATAATTGATCGAGTCGGTATTTTCATTTATTTTAATATGAGAGTAAATCTGCGAAAACCTACCGTAAGGTTGTATGTTAATATTTGAAAACATAGTGTGACCAATTATTATGTTTAACCGCATAAGTAAAGCATACACATCTTCCTTGCAGACGGAATTAACACAGCTGAACTAATTTGCAGTTATTATCGACGAAGATCTTCACAAATATAAGAAATATAGAAAAATATGTTGTTCTTCGTTAGATTGTTTTTCTTCTCCTTGACATTTTTACCGGAATGTGTCCTGCAAATGGCAGGAAAATATATGGAAATGTTTGAAGACATTGTTATGTCATTTGCGTACGCTATAAAGATTTCTGATTCCAAAAATGCATGTTGACACGGAGTGTCGTTTGACAAGGATTTCCTTTTCGTCTGCTATGTCCAGCAATTCACGATGATTTGGGAAATATACTATTTCAGATTTTGCTATATCTAATTCGCTTACCAAGCTTACTTCGTTCGTTACATTTTCTCAAGCAAGTGTTTCGCTACTAATTTTCGTTTCTTGTTTTAACGTTTTCCCTTTGCGACCATCCGTTTCATGCACGAATGTGGTTGAAAGAGAGACACACATATACACACGCCAGTCCATTTATTTCACTTTATTCGTTTCTATGGAACTCCATGAAATTTAACCTTTGTTAACATTGTTGAAGGGATATCCCAACATACAGAAATTATAACCATAACAATATAATTATAAGTCGAAACCCACGACCTTTCCAATTCGAACATCAAATGTTCACTGATGTCTCTTTTTTATAATACTGATTTTATACAAACCATTTAAGTTGAGCCTCATAAGTTGACCATTCAAAAGAATGGCCTATCAGATTAGTATACAATATATATAGATTGATTACTTAATTTGAGCTACGCCACTAACTGTATAAACAGCTCAATGTGGCATATAGTAATTGATTAGCCCCATTGTTAAGTTTTTCTTTGAAATGTCTTGAAGGCGATATATGTCTGCTTGATTTGATAATGAGTGATACGTAAGAAAATTGGATTTCCTCTCTGCCTTTGTTTCTTAAATTGTGATGACATATGAAAGTTTTTAACAATACATCAAACATTCATTGCATCTCCGAACATTTTCTCGCTTAACCAATATATATATTTTTTCAATGTGCAATTTCTGAAAAAGTAAATAGTTTGAGCTATAAGGGAATAAAAAACATATAAATTACATCTCAGTTTTTAGTGCGCAACATCACTAATTGTTGTTCAGCAACCTCAATACTTACCGCATAACACACATATGGTAATCTAGTGAACAGATCAAACTTGGTTTCGGAAATGAGTTTGCTTAGGAAAAACACTAATATAAACCAAAAGTCACTGCTGACGAAAAATATAGTCTTTTACCTTGATCACGTTTATTCTAAATAAGACACACGTTGGACTTGTTCAAAAAGAAAAAAAGTAATTAATTAACATGACAGCACGTAATCATTACTTAGGTTATAATTATTTTATATGTTTGCAGGGCGTTTACAGATGGCGAGTCACCGCCAAACGACAATCAGACATGTGAAATACGACTCACTGATGTGAACGACGAAGAGCCACTGTTTCTTCAGAATTCGTACTCGGTAAACATTCCAAACGATGTTGCAAAAGGTTAGGATATTAGTTGAAAATGTGTTTTCTCTTTCATTAAAACATATCTCAACATAAACATTTGTTAAAAAACTAGGAATCCTATAAGTTTAAGTTTTACTAAGTTTCGTGCGTTTTTCAATTGAAATGGACATGTGGAACATTCAATACTCGTATGCTTATAAATTATTACGGATTAAAAGAATGGCAAAGTATTGGGAATTTATAGAGACCATTAATTTCTGTAAATTTATGACCAGAAATGACCCTGATAAATAAGCCCGTCTATTGATAAAAGTACAAGTTGACTTTAGTGAACAGCGCAGAACCAGATTTCCACTGTTCACAAATTACTTACAAAAGCTTGTTAGAAGCTTCTGTAAACTTAATAATACTGTATATTTTGATATGATTGAGCTGATGTACCGTCTGATCTGAATCTACATTGTAAATAAATTGTCAACTTGTACTTTTTCGACTTGTGAGGCACAAGATTGATCGGGGTATTACTTGTTCGCCATTAAGTCATTTAAGTATTTTTCAATCCTATAATAAATGTTATGACAGTGCGAGGATTGTACATACCGTTGGGAAAATGTTCCACTTATATAATGGATAGAGATTGTGCGAACAATTGACATGTATCTTCGCATTGGTTCCTGAAAATTCTCAAATAGGGCAAGGGTATATCATGCACGTCATTAGATGGTTCTATTCATTTAATGCAATTTATAATTAGTAGTTTATCGTATTGGACACTGACCCTGAAAAACAAACCAAAGATCAATATATATGTTAAATGCCTTAATATACAATGTGTTTCGAATTTCTTAAAGCGTTTTAACTACGCAGGTTTAGGCCGGACTGTGTTGATGATCAGGTTTATGGGAATCTTCGCTGGTCACAAAAGCCATGCTTAAGCTTGCCTATTTTTAAACCCTGACACTTATGGGTCGTTGACCGTCTGTCGTATGTCCGTCCGTCTGTATGTCCGTCAAGTATTCATTTAAGGACATACTGTCAGGCGACACAGATGTTCCTTCAAACAAACGTATCTACGCTAATATTTCGATATATGTTTTAGGTTCGAGTCTGCTTAACGTTACAGCAACCGATAGAGATGTGTCAGAGACGTTTAACAAGGTTGGGTACAGTATCAAAGGTTAGTGACGGTAATACATGTTTATTTAGTGATATCCACATATAGATTGATGATAGATACGCTGTTCAATCTACACAGTATTGTTACTTTTATCAATATTACATACACAGTTCAGTCGCCCCGTCAAAACTGTCAGAGCTATTATTAAGTACAGTGTGAGTTAGCATAAGTAGAACGTATACATAATCGTTTTCGGCGTCTGCTTACTGAAAATGCTACCAATACTCGAGCCGATGGTTTGGGAAAATATGGTAACTTGACCACAATGTCACACGAGTCAAACCCGGGACATTTTCATAACAAACTGGTACTGTACATCGTAGCTGCTGCATTCCACGATACATAATGTTTAATATCAATGAGAGAGACACAGGAACAATTTCAATGTCGAGGAGTGAGAGATACAAAAACATATTTTTTATCAAAAAGAGATTCGTTGTCTATAACTATCAATAATATTGTAAATAACTAGTGAGACAATGCGCATGCCAATGCCATTTTTCGATTACTATATACTTGACAATACATTGTCGTTATAATTTGAAAGAGGTTCTTTTTGAAGTGGTTGTTCATAAACGTATATGACCTATGCAAATTTGACTTATATTTCTATCACAGCAGGAAGCGATAATATAAACTTTACCATCGACGGCGACACTGGGGTTATCAAAGCAGAAAACAACCTTACAGGGCCTCACACCTTTGTGATAACTGTGGTTGCTACGGACACAGCCAAGACAGAATTTACAGATGAGGCAAGCGTATCAATGTGCATTAGATGTACAAGTGGCTCTTCTTCACTTCAGATAAGCATGTTTGCCTTCATGGCTCTTGTCTTCGGTATTGTCCTGATGTAATTTATGGTTAAAGGTAACACTTCGGAATCTGAATTTGTATACTTTAGGTCGTGTTATTCGTCAGATACCCACGGTAATTTGAGTACGCTACTTCTTCTCATCGCACTATTTGTTATTTGTCTTGAAAACTAACATCATTATGAATAGTTAACTCTTTCTTATCTGTAGGCGCATTTTGTCGCATCTGCAGCAGACATCTTTGCAAACATTGTGGAAAAAAGAAGAGATTTGTCCTTTTGCCGCAATGTTTTCAACTCAATTCAAAACTTATACAGTTCAAAATACGGTGTAGATCTGTTTTTAAGTCGCGCGCTGCAAATTTCGTGAATGCCGAAAACTGGGAACTATTTTAACGGTTTCTTCTATGTGTACGTCGTAAAGTACGATATATACCAGAAACTCTCTATTGTGGCTTAGGTCATTACAATTTATCCTAACTGCGGAGGATGCAACTGTATGGCGACAAACTATTGGACAACGAGTCATTCTTCTTAATTATTAACCCTTTCCCACTTGAAAAGAGTTTTGAAATCATTGCGACGAAGTGAGAATAAGTCACACTTGTATTTATAGAATTGTGTAGACATGACGTGGGTGCCCCGATGGTGTATTGACTCTTATGAAGGTTACTTTTCTTCGATTAAAACAGGCGATAGTTTAGGTTTTAACAACCTACAGCTTAAGAAAATATATACATCCGCTTCTAGAGATACATTTTCTCTAAGAAATTTTAAAAAAAACAGGCGTCTCTAATTTGACTCTATCAGCTTAAGTTTTAAATTTACGAAGATAATGTCAAACTTTCAGAATGTTCTTGTACCATTCCGAATGGGTTTAACCTCGCGCATTCTGTCGAAAATATCTTCCGAGTATTTGACTTATGATCAGTGACGCAAACAAAAGTCTCTGGCAAGTCATAAACAGTTTACAAATCTGGTCAGTCTGCATACCCACTGGTAATAATTGGAAGAACTGTATTTCAAGAGTTTGAATCACGACTCGGACAACTTCCGGTTCTATAATTGACCAAAGTATTTGTGACTGGCATCATACCTGTTCATCAAGTTGGACAAATATACAACTTGACTGTTAATATTATGTAGATAATGCCAAAAACAAATCTGTACTTTTTTGCGAATGATTTGTTAATGCATTGAATGCAAAAGTATGGAATTTTATTTTGTTTTTCAACCGTCTGGAAAAATATATGTAAGACTTATTGAAAGTTATTTCTTTTCTTATTAAAATTACAATCTGGATTTACTTTGTTTTTATTTATAAATTCAAACACTCCTGATATTTCACAAACAATGAAACTATCTGATTAGTCAAATCAGACCAAAAACATCGTTGTGTGTGTATTCCATCTGATGGATGACACCGCATAAAGGGTTGTCACACATTGACCCTGTACATTTAAATATTCATGAGCATATACAACCGACGCTAAGCCTTCATCGCGTCTCTGTCTCGTCTTTGTACATGAGTTATAACAGCTGCTGATACCTAACAATACTGTAGGCGAAAATCTCAATAAACTGACGTAAAAGTCAATCATAGAGGACCTGTAATATGCACACATCATATATTATCCATCATTTGCTACTGCAGCGAAGTGACGTACCAGTTTTAATGAGATTGTGTGTGAATGTATGACGTTACGATGTCTGCTTTGGGTACTGGTTGGACAGGTGAGTCAGTACACACATGGGTTGGTGAGCTGGCAAATTTGATAAACTGAAATACTTTTGAAAAGAAAAACGTTCACACCACAATACGTTCTTTTTAAGTCGTTATCATAATAAGAGCTAGATCATACTGTGACAAGTATTATGGTTATTTTGTCGACAACTGCTGAAGTTTCTAACAGCTATTTGTCCTGGATATCACCGGTTCTGTTGGAGAACGGCTTATGTTATGGTTTGGTTGTTTGTATGGTATTAAACGCCGGTCTCAACATCATGGCAGTTATATCACTGCGTTTTCTATGTAAAATACCTGTACTTCTGGTAAGTTTATCATGACAACAGAAAATCAGTTGCAATACAATCTCCGCAACACTGTGGCACCAAGGAAGAAATCCAATACTACCGCAGGATTAGATATGTGTTATCCGCTCTCGATGCGGAAGCTCCGACCGTTACACAACAGAAGCTATTATGGTATATGTTCTCTTTGCAACCGTAAATGATTAGTCAATTAAATGTCAATTTACATTTATAATGGAGAACTGTTTCAACTGTAGCTATTTTAATGTCCAAAAAGTGTATTACGATTTCATACCAAAGACAAACAGTGCTTGCAATTTTTTTTGCAAGCATGTGGTTTAAACAGGTTTCGTTTTAGATATCGAAACTCCGATTCAGACAAGTTCTGCTTAAAGTGATGAAAATGTAAAAAAAAAGTTAACAGATCGCAAATTTGTAATGTTCCTTGTTACAAACAGCGCATCATGATTGGCAACGAGTTCACTTTACATGGACAGTTATGGTAAACATATCTTTTGTGGGAGACAGTGGTGCAAGGGTTGAGCGTCGATCCCTCGTACCGAAGGTCCCGGATTGGAGTCCCATGATGAGCGCGATCTGAATTTGGGATTTTTCCACACAAAAGGCGCGAGTTCTGGTTTAGTCTCCAGGAGACAGACATCGAGCTTGATTTATATAAGCGAGAGCTTGTTTCGCAATCGATATAAAATAAATAAGTTTAAACTAAACATACCTTATTACCAATTCATCCTGCGACAGTTGTTGAATATAAATGGCCTATAAAACTGTTCCTATTTATGGCTAAACTACAGAAAGGTCTCGTCTGACCCTGACATGCTAAAGGTCATGTTGTATTCTAAACCCTTTTGCAGACGACTAGAACAAACAGTTTGTTAAATAATAGGGAAACTTTATATAAATGAAGAAATACAATTAAAAGCATTGTTGCAAAAGCAGGAATTTCTCATAAAGAGCAATTTCTCCTTTGGCCACAGTGTTAAAAAAAAACCTGTTTGCTGCAGTGGTATAAGAAAGCATCTATACGT
The DNA here is from genome assembly GCA_031761405.1 of Serripes groenlandicus. Taxonomy (NCBI): domain Eukaryota; kingdom Metazoa; phylum Mollusca; class Bivalvia; order Cardiida; family Cardiidae; genus Serripes; species Serripes groenlandicus. The sequence goes on from JASEVX010000012.1 coordinate 20,123,671, forward strand.
TAGAAAGGGTTAGGCTTCCGTTAAAATATAGACCTTTAACAGTCCCCGGATTAGAAATTAACTAATATGAGTTTTACTCTTTTCAAAATGACCGAAGGCTGAACAGTCTAATCACGGGGTTCGAATCCGGGTCTTTTGGTACGAGAGGCCGACGTTTTAACACAGTAAACTTATCAAGATTTAACAACTTTAAATTGTTTTTTGAAACAAAAGGTCCACTGCATTAGGCAAACATTAAATCCATTTAGCCACAGGAAAGACAGGTCCACAACATAGTTGCCATGTTTTCGACCAATCACCATGGTTTGACGGCATCTGATACAATTTGTTTTCTGGGTATAACATTCTTCGCGCCAATCGAAATATTGAGATTTTGTAGATGGAAGAATATACTTTTCGAAATTCGGCGCTGAAAGAGTTAACTTCATAGCATACAGTAGTAGCTAAACTTGATTGTTAATAGTATTATGGGGATATGGCATAATATAACTGTATTTTTGCGAATGATTTGTTGATACATTGATAGCAAAAATATGGAACATTATTTTGTTTTTCAGCCGTGTGTGTTTCAATATAAGATTCTCTGAATGTTTAATTTGCTAATAGCAATAGACACAGTTGTGTTTTACTTCTTTTTTTATCAGTTTCTCTGAAATATTGTTGGAACGTCTTTTCAGACCCCAATCAATCAAAAATTATTTTTAATTATTTATCACAATAGGATATACATGTATATATATATATATATATATATATTATATAGTGATAAGTGCTTGTGTAGTAATCGACAATTGCTGGAGAACTAAACATTTATTTGTCCTGGACATCACCGATCCTGCCAGAGAACTGGTTTTGTTATTATGTATTTGCTTGTATAGTTTTGAGTTTTACGCAGGCTTTCAAAAGTATTTCTGTCATATCATGTTATTTCTGTGTTAATTAATTATCAGTACTACTGGTAAGTTTATCATGACATAAGCACATAAATCGTAATGCAATTTCCACCATATTTCGCGCCAAAAATGGAAACCACTGCTACTGTTTTAAAAGTCTATGGTATGACCCGAAGGGAGATAAAACTCAGGTCTACTGCCCTCAATGCGAATGCTGTAGCCACTTCACCATTGAGGCGCTTTTGTTATTGTATTTTTTTGTGGGCGTGAGTGTTTGGTCAATTAAATATCTACATTGAGGAACATCAAATTATAGGACAGACCTCAATTGAACGGACATTGATCAGTTACTGCTTAAATAAATATACAAAATGAATGTTTCCAAAAAAATAGTGTTAGCCAAGAACTTTAAAATCCATAATTATATAGAAACTCTTTGGGTGTTGATGCCAAATTAAGTCTGCTACTTTATTCCATACAGTTAGTCATATAGGTAATCTTTCACACTCTTTCAAGACAGCCTTAGTTTTGGTATTCCGTTTTACTCCAAGGATTTCAAACAAAAGTCAAGATGACCAGTTTCTTAAGTTCTAGAATAAAAATATACCCATATCTGGGAAGATAACATAAAAACGGTTTTAATAAAGAATAAAACAATATACTACAGTGAACTCGACAGTTCCGGGTCGGTAACCAAATTAACGCATCTTGTCTCTTTGAAAACAAAGCAGAGAGAAACAAAACTACATAACATGTTAAACAAATACTTCCTCCCCACGATGATATAATTCAACAATTATATAAATTTATTAAAATGTTTCTTTAGTGTCTGCAATTGCAAGCTGTAAATTTTACAGTTTCGGGTCGAACTTGCCATTTCCGGGTCACGTTACAAATGTTTATTTCTGTTATCAGGGGTAACCTCAAACAGCTTTTTTTTAAAAGCCAGATATTCATTTAACATTTATATTAAAATAATATGAAAAAAAGAACTTAAATATATCACTTGCAATTACCTTTTGCCGCGAAAAACAGAACAGTGATGGGGCAAAATTTACTGTACACACTTTCATGCACGAAAACTGACGCATTTTTCAACCAACTAATAAGTCATATTTGACAAAAATTGTAAATCTTAATACAAATTGTTAACATTGATTTATCACAATAAGCTTTAAATTATTCTTAAAAAGTTCCCAAAATAGTTTTACTAATAAATTGATAATTTTGAGAAATTCCTTTTGGCTGACCCGAAAGTGACGTATGTGAACTAGGTCAAATATATCCGCTAGTTTGGCATACAAAACTTCGACAGGTCAATAAAAAATATATATCTTGTTCATTAGTAAATAACCTATACGTGTATGTGCAATACATAACTGTATTACTGAAATTATGGCTAGAATCAGCAGTTTACTCTGTGACAGGTAAATAAAAATATTGAGATTTTACTTTCGCGGGAATCGATGCAGTCATGTGTTTCGAGATTACGACATCCGTTCTTGAAATGACAACGTCCTAAATCGAAGTGAAACTAGCCAAGCTAATGGGAAATATGACTTGATAATCAAATTGTCAAAATACTGTATCATTCTCGAAAACTAAACATGTTTTTCAAAATTTGATCCGGAGTTGTCGATGAACCGGAACTGTAGAGTTCCGGTTATAAGAATTGTTTGAAAAATAGGCAAACTTTTGTCATAAATTTGATAGTTAAAATATTTTGTTCATGCGTAGACGTCCATGACAATGTCAGTTATCATATTTTAATGCCCCAAATAGAAAAATAACACTTAGTTTCTTAAAATTGGATTTTTTTTTCGACAGTTGGGTATCTGGAGTTCAGTCGCTTTAAGGCACGTAAGAATTTTCATTTTAATCTGAAAAACTAAAATATGTGAAACTTGTAAGCATGATCAAATTTGTCACACGTGTTCTTAAATCCAACATAAAAACACTAAATTATTCCACCTTTCCGTGTCAGATACTTCTGTACTTTTAATTGAAATCCAAGTCGGCTCTTACGGTTCACACGTAGACTGTTGCTGCCATTCTTATAGAGTGTCCCCAATCCACAGGGGCGCTTTTGTTTGTTAATGACAGAACAAATTACCGTCTTTTTTGCACAAACCTCAGAAGGTTATCACGGTATACAATAATTTGCCATAGTACAATTAGTTGTCCCACAGCGTAAGTCAATACATATTATCTACAGGTTGCAGGCAACCTTTTGAACATCTTTTGCGAAAATATAGTCAAACTGTTAAAAGTCCATTGTTATCAAGATTTATCAATTATAAACGCATGTCTTTCCCTATGAAAAGCCATTGGGGAAATATTTTTGTGACCTTGCCCTTTGACATACTGACAGCAAAAACAATAGGAATCAACTGTATTATAACTGAATTATATAACTGGCTGGTCATATGGATTTATAGTTACTGAACTGAAACAACTTTCAAAGTTAAGGTCAATTGACCATATCCGGCAAAACTAACTCGCCCCATGGAGGAAATTGTTTCGACCACCAACATGGCTTGAAGGAATTTGTTCCTACGGTAACGCTAGGAACATTTCTACAATAGTGTTAGGGGGAAAGTTTTTCTTCGGTTGCCATGAAAATCCAAATTCTGCAAGGATCCAAATTTGAAGGAATTTTGGTGAGTACATTTAGAGGATGCTATTTGTTTTTATGTATACATTTATAATCGTTGTAAAAAATATTTTGTTCCTATTTTTTTAAAGGTATTTTGCTGCGGCCGTGTCAAAGTGCGTCTGTTTGTGAGAAGGTTAAATTATAAAATACTTGTGTTGTATGAATTTAGTTTACACGCGAAAGAAAGAACTACTTTGTAAATTTGATTATTTTGGACAATTCAGACGTACTTCGATTTTAAAAGTACCAATTTCTAGTCGAAAAATGGGTAGTATTGTTGTGCGAGATAACATTACCTTGAACAAAACAAAAAAATAATGCATTTTGAAAAGTCTTAACATGCTTATTATCAGATGAAGTATTGGAGATTGCAAAACATTTTAAATATTTAAGGAAATAAGTACAGGACCCATTAGCCTTTAATGCACTCGGTCAACTTTTCATAATTGGTATTTGAAAGTCTGCTAGGATCAGTTTACAACTATAATGCATTCATATTAGGAAATGGAACATATTTAGATATATAAACAATATACTTCTATGAACAGATATACAAATATAATATAGTGATTTGGGTCGATACCATTTTTTTGATACATACTTTTATTGATAAAATATATAAAATGATGTTTATCGACGCGAAAGATAATATCGATTATCATGGTGCTAACTGGGCTTATGATATAAGACAAACATTACAAACTATATTAGGATGAATACAGCTTCAACAGAAGATACATATAAACAACTAAAGCAAGGTATATTAGACCATTAAAAACAAAGGTGGTACAGAGTTAACCATGTAATCGATTGCAAAGCAATTTTCAGCATATTTCATCACGCCCTATGTCTATTTAGCGGACCCTTAACCAGTTCTCCTACATTTATAGGGGGATAGTGTCAAAAGGCAGAACCCGCTCATCATGGGATTCGAACCCGGACCTTTTGGAACGAATGACCCACGTTCTTCCACTACACCACAGTCTGGTATACCTACCTCAGAATTCACGGGGGATATGTGTTAAATGCATTTCTAGATTTAAGGACATTTAAAAGGGCCATATGTTTACAAGTAACAAACATGTCTCACCGCTACGTTGTGTAGTGGCAGCACGTCCGCCTAGGATGCGGTGGTTCATATGAAATATTTTAAAACTGGAAGAATTTGCTTTCCCTCTTTTGCGCTCAGTGATATAAGCTTAGCATAACGACCAACTCGCTGATGTCGGAATCAAAGGACTAGCAGACATGGTAACTTAAACAAGAAACACAGTGATATAACTAAACAGTTGTTGAAAGCGGTGTTAAACACCACACAAACAATACCTACCGTGTCTTAGAGCTAATGTTAACATATAGAATGCATGGAACGGAAAAAGTTTTTATTAGATAAGGGAACTTTTAGATTTGCTATCCCACGTCAATCCAACGGATAAAATTATGTATTGAGTCCATAATAAACAAACGTTGACAACTTGTACCTGTGTAACAATTTCTCTTTCTCATTGTTTTAATGAGTCAGTAAACACATGTATCCGTGAACTAGCAGCTGTGGTATAATTAACATACTATTATAAATACCGTTCAGACCTCAATCAATCAAACATTATTGTTTGATTATTTATTACAATAGTATATATATATATCATATAGTGGTAAGTTTTAAGGTTTCGACAATTGCTGAAGTACTTAACATGTATCTGTCCTGGACATCCCCGACCCTGTGAGAGAACTGATATTGCTACAACGTATGGATTTTACGCCCCTTTCAACAGTATTTCTGACATATCACGGAATTGTCTGGGGAAACTATCAGAACTACTAGTAAGTTAACCCTGACACAATCATATCAGTCATTATTTATTGCCCGCAACACTGCACATTTCCTAGTCTAGTACTGGTTTGTTTACTCAGAGATCGTCAATGCGTGAACTGTCGCTCTGATATAACTGAACATAAACATTAAACAAACCCCGCAACACTGTTCGTCAAGGAGGTATGCCATTACTACTGATTTGAATATCTTTTGTATGACCAGACGGGGGATCAAACCAAGGTATCCCGCTCCTAAGGCAGTCGCTATATAAACAACACCATTGAGGCGGTTATGTTATTGTACTGTTTGTGGGCGTGAGCGTTTGTCAATAAATATATATACATTGCGGAACATCAAATTGTAAGACGTATATTCAATGGACAATGAGTCGTTTTCTTCATTAACCCTTACCCACTTGTAGACACATGTCGACACCATTGCAGTAGATAACATTTGAAAACAATGTCAAGTTGTCTTCATAGTGGAGGCATGTTTAAACTGTAGTTATGACCAACGCGATCTCGACAAAATCGTATGTAAATTTTCAAAAAGTTAACACATCGCAAATTAGAAATATTTCTTGTTATAAACAACGCAGTTGAATGTTGACTTATAACACAACTCATTGTTTAATACAGGACTCCGTCCAAATAGTTTACAATGCATGAATAACTACATTTCGTGACCCATATTGTATGTCTCCCATATGAAATGAGTATAAATATCATAGTATACAAATAAACAATAAATCCTTAATGTCGTCTCAGAATCAGATCTCATAAGAAACTACAGGTTGACCGAAGAAAAACAATTTCCCGTTGTTCCCTGTACCTCCATTTATGAAAGCAATTTATATATGTTTATTTAAATCAACTTCCATTACATTTTCATTACAAACAGTTTCATTAATATTACGTTTTGGTTGCAAGTAAACTTCTGTCTAAGCACATTAGCAATGTCTACAAATATGAAACAACATAAATATTTCTGTTGAAAACAAGATCCAGAACCTCGAGATTGCCAGAGTAAGACTGACAATTCGTAAATAAATAAAATAAAGATTGTGTACTTGTCTCCGTGTCACTGACAGGTAGTTTTAATGCTGCAAAGTACTTGTTCTTGAGTAAGACATTACTTGTTTATGAGGTATTTCTGTACTATTTATAGTAAGGTAAATATGTATCAATAGTTGAATAACAAGGACAATAAACCATCAATATTTATTTTCCGTCTAGCAAATGTTGAAATACCGAGATAATTTCCCTGGTCATTATTGTATTGCTTTAACCTTAACGGTTTGGGAATACACATGTTATGGGTTTTCTATTAAAGAGGCATATTATTATACTCTATAAATGTTGAGCACAGGGGCAGCACCGCTGCCACTTAAAAATCTAAATCTTACAAATTTATACAGAAATAAAAGAAAAAAGGATGATCGAAATCGACCTGGGGGAGAGCGTTTGAAACGAGTAAACTGCATAATTACTTACTCCCCTCAAGAATGTTTTATGTATAGGGTTCTAGAATGCCAGAGCAATATACGAAACAGGAAGAACAGGTCAAGTTACAATAAAGATGGAGATATATCGCCTTAATAGTCCTGGTCTTAATGAAGTAAAATGGATTACACGGCAGGCACGATTACTTTTGCTTCTGGTCATTCTCTTTTGTTCTCTTTGCCACCACATAAGACCGACCGTAACAAGAAAGGGTTTGTTTGCTATTTATGAAGCAATGTCCTCTAGAATAGAAACTAGTAAATGACGAAACGATGATTGCCAGGTAAATCCTTTTCACAACTACAGAGATAAAACAGATATCACCCTGGTGATAGACAATACAAATAAAAAGGTAGGTAAACTTGACAGAGCCAGGGAACAAATAACTGTTAAGAAGGGACTAGGCGACATGAATGAAAACGTTGTGGTTTTGAATACTTTAGCTGATAAACTGATCTTGTCATCATAGATAGCCTGTTCGCCAACACAATTGTCTACAATGTCACCTTGATGAACATGTAGAGTTTAGAAGAGGGGGAAAACAAACGATCACGATCGATTGATTTGATACCTCTAATGTGACAATTTATCAATCAAGACCGGATTTTTCACTTAACTGAATAATAAGTTTCAAGAACTAGCTTGAGCGCAATTCTCTTTCAATGAAGGAACAATGATTACTATTGAATAAGTTTAAAAACATGTGTGGAAAATGGAGAAGAAGCTTGTCATGAGCAATTTTTCTTTTGCCGCAATGTTTTCAAAAGTCGTCGGCTAAAGTGGCGTCAGACAAAATCTCCTTGTTATAAAGGCTTAGTCTTCAGGTAAAATATAGACCTTTAACGTGCATTTGGTTATACGTTTACTCATATGAATTTTACTCTTCACAGTATGACCGACGTCAATGGCAACCCGTTTGTGATTACGTTCAAACTGGTATCAAGGAGGTATTTAATTTTAATTATTTCAGTTGTTTGTGGTATGTTCACATGTATGTGTCCGACTTTATTTCAAAGGTATGGTTCTAATTAAAGCTCATGATATACATTTAACTATACTCTTTTTAAATCTATTGTTAAAAAAGTATATAAAGAGCTTGTTTAAATCACGTTCGATGTCTGATTCCTGTGTTCGAAACCAGTACTCGCACCGTTTGTGTAGTAAGTCACAAATTGTAGAATCATCTCATCACTGTATTCGACATCTGGACTTTTCGTACGAAATGCCGACGCTTTGCAACTGCACTACTGTCTGGCATACTTATTGCCAGAAACCAGCGGAATGTGGGTTTAATGCATTTAAGAATATAGCACATTCTTTAAGTACCTTACATTTCAAGATTAGGAACATATGTGAACATTTAGAATGCATGGAACAGTGAAAAGGAGTTCGCAATAGTTTTTTAAGAATAATATAAATATTAAGATTAACCCAAACATCACTCCAATTATTTGATTATATATTAAGTACATAATAAAATAAAAATAAACCTTGAATACGTGTGCCTTTGTAAAACTGTAAAATGACTTCTATTGCGAAGTGTGAATCTTAAAGTTGAGAAGAAATAAAGCACATCTGTTTGAACAACAGTATTTAAACATGGATTATAACAAATCCAGTCGATCGTCGTCGGATAGGGTCCTCTTCGGTGATGGATTAATTCGCATTTTGAGAATTTCACATAAAGATATAACTCTGGGAAGACAAATTACTGTCCCATTGGCTCTCAGGGCTTGCAGGGTAATCATTACTAATGACTCACTGGTGTAAGGATAAATGTATCAGTAGTACTGGCGACTAACCAAGGAAACGCCATAGTTTAACTAAAAGTTATAGAAAGGGGCGTAACACATCATACTAACATCCATGAACTATGTTTAGAAAAGTAATATCTTAATGGTGGTGTCTTCCGTGAGAGATTAATGTATTTATTTCTTATTTTCTGAAATTGTTATAACTCTTGAAAGATTATTTGATTGTGAGAAAGATTACGAACAAAACTATCTTTTCCCCTTGTGAACATATAAACGAAACTCCATGTTCATAAAATAGACCAGAAAACGGTTTTATTTAATTAAAACACGAACAATGACAAGGTAGTTTACTTTACCAACGTCTTCGGAGTAGGGGACCTACCTACACTTGAAAATAGTACGAATCAGCATGTAAAACCACTTCAAAATAAATGCACATTCTGATTAAAACATCGAAACATTGATCCAAAACCTCGATTCTTATATGTTTTTATATGATGTCGAAGTGGAATATACTATCACTTGAAAATGGCACGTGAGAGGTTACGGTGTCCCGTATAGATACTAGAATTTACCTAGGAACATGGATACAAACTGAACATTAAATCAAACGAACTTAAATTCCTTCCACGTCGCATGAGAATTGACCTTTGGACATTTGCAACTAGTGTATAATCAGATCAGCAAGTGCCCTCGATGAGTCTGATCGAGATGTGCACTAATCGCTCAACAGTCAGGATGAATCATTATATAATTTTAAAGGAGAGAGTTGAATCATTGGCCTGACTGTATGTTAGCCAATGTCACCAATATCCTTTCAGTGCGTCCTGAGATATGGTTCGAAACGGAAAAACAGAAGACACTTCAAACATATGTAAATAATTCTGTTCAATGTTATAAAGTTATGATGGCACTCACAATAGTATTAGCACACAATGATTCACATGCATATACATGCATATACTAAGTGACTTTCATCTGCGTATAGTGCATACTCAGAAATTGGTTATCGATTACAACGTAAATACAAAGAATCTGTCTAAAATCAGACAAATTATAACCACGCTTTAATGCACATAAGTGCTGCACGCACTCGTGTAGAATCGCATAAATATATATCATAATATTGTTTACATTAACCAGACAACACTATCTCGGTCACACTTCTACATCTGCAAATAGTGATGATAGATACTCATGCAGATTGTTTTGTCAATATACATTTTTGATTTTGCGTAAAGACGCGTATGAAGGCAATCGTTATGAATGTCATTTTGCATGTGGCGTGGCAAATCTTATAATGTAAAAGTGGCCCAAAATATAAGACACGGGAAGATTACCAACGCAATGATAATAAACTCCATTCCACAGTTACCAGTATTCATGAGATTAAATCGTTTTATAACCCCCGATAAGGATATATAAATCATCGACAAAATTACAGTTTACAGTAGAACTAAGATCATTGTCGACAGAACAAGAAACACATCATCAAACATGTCCAGTAGAATTGCACTGATAACCATTATATTGGCATACTGCAGTGTACATACATGTAGAGGTGAGTTATTTGAAAATTAGTTTTAAATCAATTATGTTTAAGTGTGTGATGTTGTGAACTACGATAAATAAATACGAGAATAAACAATCGGATTAAGAAAGTATCGATTAAAGACATATCAGTTTGGTAATTTGAAATTATTTATTTACTTAAAAAGAGAATTTAACGCAATTTGTTTTTAGAAATTGATATATATATTCTGTTATGAATCTATTACATATAATTAATTGGTTTGATTAGTGATTGCATTATTTATTGGCATCCTCAAACATACTAAAATATGTGTACAAATTAAGTATTAGGATAATTAAATATGTGTACAGATATAAAAAATCAAGGATATTTAATGTATCTATTTAGCTGCTGCGGTTAGTTGGCCCGACGACACATGCCCAATTGATATACCAGAAGGTACATCGAAGGAAACCCTAAAGACATTTTCTGCTGTTGGCGCGACAGACTATACAATTCTTACACAGAATGTCACTGGCCGGTTCGCGATTGCATCTACCGGAATACTTAGTTCTGCGACTGACCTCGACTACGAGAGTGATCAGAAATCATATTCCGTACAGATCATGTGAGTATGGTACTTTTCGCTTCTATTTGGAATTTATGCCGTTTAAAAAAAACCATACGTATCACGGCATTTCTCGGATAATTCACCAGTACTGTCAGTATAATGTATCCTGATACCAGCGCATGAGTTGCACATGAGTTGCAATTAAGAATAGTTTTCCAAGAGCACCGTCAAGATTAAGGTTAAGCAGTGGTAATTTCTTCAACATTATATTCTTCAAGATGTATCAGTGTTTTAAATACGACGGATGTGCACTGCTGTATTTCTTATCAATCATGTTGAGTATGCGATGGCATTTCGCAAATGAATTATCAAAGAAAGGAATTTCAAGAAAATGTCAGCTTATAGTTTTGATAAGAACCTTTATATTGGTCTGTACAACACGATGGTTTGGATAATATACTATTTTATATTATTTTATATCTTCGCTAACAAAGGGTTCTTCGTACATTGAATTTCCATAAGTAATTATGGACATGAAATAAATATAATAAAAATCGTTTGCTTTATGGTATTTTGCGTAGACCATGTGTAATCTACATAAGATACATTTTGGACTTTTCAAAATAGAAAAGTGATTCGATGTCACTCATTGGGTAGATAACTCAAGCTGGAAAGACATAACTATCATCACTTATGGTTAATTCACTGATCTTAATTTTAAATCGGTTTTCTTTGGCAGGGCGTTTAACACTGATCCCTTAAACAAAAATCTTACCTGTGAAATACGAGTCACTGATGTTAACGACGAAGAGCCACTGTTTGTTCCGGAATCGTACTACGTGACAACTGTAAACAATGTTGCGACAAGTAAGGATATTAAATTCAAATATTTAGTTTTCTCTTTCAGAAATATTATATCAAAATAAAGATAAATTAGAGATTTTGGAATCTTATGAAAGTTTTATATTAATGATTAGATATGGTCAGTTTACGTGCGATTGTTAATTGAAACAAGTGAAGCATGTAATGCAGTGATGCTCATAACATATTACGGATTAACAGGATGGCAAAACACGATGATTTAATAAAGAACCCCTTAGTTGTGTAATGTACGACCAGAAATGACGCTGATCAATAAGCCAGTCCATGGAAAAAGATACAAGTTTTGAAAACAGCAGATCAATATTTCCACTGTTCACGTATTACAAACATAAGCATGTTAGAAGCATATGTCACTTTATGATAATATGGAGTTGAGGTATAGTGTGGTTTGAATCTGCACTTTAAAACAATCTTAACATATACTTTTTCCCTCTTACAGGCTAAAATATGACCCAGAGAAAATGGTCTCTATAATCAAAGGGAAAATAAAAAGGTATTAACTGTTCGTCGTTAAGTTATTTGAATTACATTAAAAACTGTTAAAACTGTTTTTTATTTCATGAAGACCGTACTAAATAGAAACAATATTTAATTGGTCATCGTTTGCGGAATAAGAATAGTGTGGAAAGGTAATCATCTGCAAAGGAAGAGTCTTGTGTGAAGTACTGGTGTTAAAAAGTCAGGAAACACATGGTAAAGTGATCTGGTTGTCGTGATATATATGCCAAACCATTGTAAAATGTAAATCAAGCTAACTACTCTCTGTTGGTGTGAAAATTGGTACGGATTCACACCGATTGCAAATGCCATATCTTTGCTTGTTTGCAAACCATATTCTTTTTCATTTAAACATTTATATATTTCTTTCAGACACGAACCTGCTGACCGTTTCCGCAACCGATAAAGATGTGACAGCAGCGTTTAATAAGGTTGTGTACAGTATCAAAGGTTAGTAACTGTAACACATGTAACTTCATTATTTAAAGTTACCTGCTTTAGTGGTTAGTGTAAAGTATGTTTTACGAGCTTTATAAATCACTCTCTGTGAATGCTTTGTCGGTACTGAAATGCTAGCCGTTGTACTATTAAAGTAAATTAGTACTTTTGACATGAACCAATAATGGCGACTAGATTGGTCGCTATTGTGGTACCACTACATTAAAGGGTCAACTATACCCCAACAATGGTGGCACCCTTCGTACATGTTGTAGCAAGCAAAATGCTATAGAGAAAACCATTTTGTGGACTAACCGTTTTACTATTTCAATCTCCGGAAAACGTTTGCTTCAATATCTAATATTGATATCAACTATCAAACAGATAACACATTTATAACTAAAACAATATTTATAATAACAGATAAAATATAAGAAAGATGATCCAAGTAACATTCAGTATTATTGGTTAAGCAAATAGCGCTATCTTTAACACAAATTCTATATGTTTGGAAGGCGATAAGGATTATAATGGATATATTTACCTCTTTCATCCAATAAATGGCTACAGTTAAAAAGGGAATGAAACTAATCACCACCTTCTCGAGTATTATTTCGTCTTTTATCCTTTTCTTTTCTAAAAAAGTGCCCATTTTCTATTAGTACATTATAATTAAGACATTTAAATTTACAAAAGACAAAAAGCCAACGTTTTTTGTAAACATAGTAGATACCTCTTCCGTTTAATTCAATTTTATAAATTATGTAATTCAAACACTTGGAAGATTATGATATTACTCCAAACTTAGTTCAACTGGTCATACAGTGATGTATCAATTTATTTTAAGAGATATAAAATTAGGTATACTCTGCATGCACAAATACTTTCAACCAGAAATGCTATTGGGAATCGTCTTTATCTTAGCAACCCATTTACAATGTAACGTCTACCCCAGTATTAAATATTCTTGCATAAATCTTATTAACAATTTCAATTTTTCCCATAGTTCATCTAACACCAATGAGGTGGGGTAGACGTTTTCGCTTTTAACATATATAGTCAAACTTGTGTTAGCAGTCACCTCTGTTATGCAGCCAACTTGTATTAAGCAGCCACTTGAAGATTAATAACCAACACATTAATTTCTTCTTTATTTGACTTTTATTAAACAGCCACCTGTGTTCAGCAGCCACATTGTGACTCTCCCTTGGGGTGGCTGCCTAAGACAAGTTTGACTGTATACATGTATTTATCAAATTTTAGTTGAAATTGGAATATAACATCAAATCTTTCATAGCACTATACCTCGGAACCATAAAATAAAATAAAACTTATTGTACTGTCAAATTGTTGTAATTGTATATGAACTGGTAAAGAAAGCTTCAAAGCTTTAGTCAAAACACTAAACATAGATTTTTAGTGACTGGTCTGTCGAATGGTTCTTTATTTTGCCAGATTTTACTATTGAAATTGAAGATCACACATTTAGATAATTTACAACGTCTAATACAGCATTGTCAAAGTAATACACAGGCCTATTTCCCAATTTACATGAAGTTAAATAGTATGACCAGATAGAGCATCGTTTACAATACTCATATATACAGTTAAACGCTTGTTGACGCACAGACTGATTGGAGCAAAATCGCTGTACAAGGAAAGTATAACTTCAAAATGTACATCAACATTGTTATTGATCAACTGCTCATTTATCTGATTTGAGATGAAACAAAGACCCTCCCACTGACCTGACCTAAATGACTTTTAATCATTCAGAAAAGTAGAAAATCAATTTGATACTACTGAATGTATCAGATAATACCTCATTAACTTTAACACATGATTTAGCTGTGGCATAAATGTTAGGTCTTAACAATTATCTCCAAAGCTATGATGCCATTGAACGCATTTTCTATTAATCACTAAACGCAAAGTACAGCCACTTAGTCTTATGCTTTGACATATATAATTATCAATCAACATTTTCATAACAAAATATTATAAATAGTACTATATCTCTTACGAAAACATGTCTGTTCCTCTGCTTAAAAACCACCCTTTTCTAAAAACTGATTTAACAGATGTAAGAAGCTTTCTCAAGTAATTTGGAAATGTTATGCATCTGTAATTGTCTGGATTTGTTATCACATTTAGTTAAAATTACTCCAGCACACCATATATCAGGCACATCTCCATAGCCAAGTATAGGATTAAACTATTTACAATACAGTGGTAACAGTGAACCCGGGGAATTTATATTATAATGCTGGCATTGTACCGCTGAGCTTACTTAATGTTTTAACCCTTTCAATGCTGGATAATAAAAAATGTTGGGTTGAGCATCTAACAATAAAGAGCCATCGGATCCGCTAGTTGGTAGGGTTCTGTTATGATGGGACTGCCTTCACAAAATCTGTCCCGGCACTTAAAAGGTAAATGTTATTGAGAATTAAAGGAAAGGGTCTAAGTTCTAGATACTAAGGACCACAAGGGACAACAATAACTATATATTGAAGCAATTATCCATTGCTTGAAATTACAGTGTAATAGTCCGTCCCTCATAGCCATGGGTTTGATTACTATACATTTCATAACATAGTGTTCGTTAAGTTTGAACAACCGGTGTGAGTAGTTGGTAATGCACATAGTTTGTTCCATTTTAATAATAATTTAACTTTTGTTTCTTACACAGACGGGGGTAATGGTGCGAACTTTACCGTGGACGTTAACACCGGAGTTATCAGCGCTAAAACCATATTAGTTGCTGCAGATCCTGTCAATTTAACGCTAACTGTGGTCGCTAAAGACAACAATATGAACTCATTCACAGCCGAGGCATCTGTAAAAGTATGCCTTGGATGCAAAACAAGTGGTTCTTCTGCACGGGAGATAAGCCTCTTTGCTTCTATGACACTTGTTTTCAGTGTTTTTCTGATGTAATATGGGGTTAAATCCACGTGGAATCGAAGTAACACTTAAACAAACCTCGAGCTCAATATACTTTGGCTGATAGATTCTTTATTAACATTACTGTGGAATCATGATAACTCGTACATGTAATAATTCGATATATCTGTTTAATTCGTACAAATTCCTGGTACGTTGTGTCTTTTTTAAAACAGCGTATCAGCAGTTCAATTGATATGACGGTACCACTGCCTTGCGTAAAAGATAAAAAAATTCAGTACAATTGAATTACAAAGGTGAATTTAAGTTTAATATTTCAGTACAGTTGAATTAGAAAGCTGATACAGTATTACATAAACGAATTTAGCAGAAATTGAAGGATACCTCGAACACTTCAATATCTAGAATTAATTTATTTGTCGCTTTTGACTTCGAGTTATCTTGAGTCCACCGTACATGTAATCGTAATCAACGTTTATGCTTTACTTGCGACAATACTTCTCTGCCACAAGTGAGCATGTACAGAGTCTTGTATAGTTAAGTTTGTTTTACAAGGGTTCATAGACGAATTAATATAGTCGAATATTTAGGCTTACAAAGGATTTTAGATCAGGTAACAATGTGTGTCAGCTTAAAGACACTGATAGTTGTAAATAACTTCGATTACATGGGCTTTAACGTAGGTTTTAATAATCAGATTTTGTATAATTATTATATAATGTATCTTACTATTGATGAAACATCATCAACGTAACTCTCTCCCTGATATATATCACAGTTTGGACATTAATTTCGTAGTAGATTACTCTTAACACATTGTGAGAAAGGGAGATATTGTTCGTAAAGAGCAATTTTCCCCTTTTCGCGAAATGTTTTCAACTTCGTGTTCTCTATTAGCTAAAATGTATGAAGACAATTGTAAACAATATCGGTTCTAAGATTGTATTTTTGCGAATGATATGTTGCTACATTGAAATCAAAACTATAATTCATTTTATTTATATAATATTATATTGTGTGTGTTAAGATTTCCGTAATTTTAAATATTTCATATACGATTAGAATTTTCTTTTACTACATTTTTCAAACATTTTTGCAAATCTCGGGTATTTAACAATCTAAATATTAAGTCCGTGATTTTAAAGAAAACATATCTGACCAATATTTTTGTTATTGTTCAAAAGAACATGCACTCCCAGAGTCATGACCCATTTAAATGCCGAATCACATAGCGTCCAAAATAATTAATATCAGGAATCCATCCAACAGTACTCGCTCCGTTTGTGTGTAAAAATCCCAAAGGCAGAACCCGCTCATCACGGGATTCCAACCCGGGGCCTTTGGTACAAGAGTCCGAAGCTCTACCTCTGTACCATAGTCTTCCATTTGATGCTTGCCTTGCGAATCTTGTGTATAAGACGCATCAAAATACAGCGAGGGTGCATTGATTTGCCTTAGTTCACGTTGTGACTAGGAACAGCTACCGTACTTAACACGAACGTTTCTATAATATTTTCTCTCCGTATTATCTTTTTTCACTCCAATGGCAATATTAAGATCTTTTAAATGAAATAATCTACTTTTCGAATTTCGGCGCTGAAAGAGTTAACCTCAAATAATACAGTAACTGTTAACGTGACTGTTAACAATATTATGAAGATATGCCAAACTATAACTGTATTTTTGCGAATGATTTGTTGATACATTGATAGCAAAAATACGGAATATTATTTTGTTTTTCAGCCGTGTGTGTTTTGATATAAGATATTTTTAACGTTTACTTTTCTAATAAAAATAAATACAATTTTGTTTTACTTCCGTTTTATTAGTTTGTTTACAGATGTTTGGTATTTCACATACACTGAACGCATTTAATTGCTCTGCAAATCCGCTAGTTATAGCTGCCTGGTCTCAAGATCGAATACCAGCTTGGTAAATGATCTCTTCGATGAATGAAACAAATTATAATTTCCGTCAATCGGATTCAACAAGTGGGATAATATGTTTCTGCGTGAACAAATGACTGTTTCCAGGGAAGAATTCTGCGTAGGGTACTGATGAGGCGAGAAAGCTAGCATTGGTGAACTGGCAGCTGTAATAAAACTGGGTACTACTGAAACATCTGTTCGGACCCCAATCAATCAAAAATTATGTTTAATTACTTATCATAATAGGATATTAATACGAAAAAAAACCATAAATGGGTATTTTCGCTTATAGGTAACAGGTGTGAGATTTTTTTTTTTTTTTCAATAACCCATTAACTCATGGGGGCCGCCATTTTGGATATGTTAAAAAAGCAGACGTTAAACACAGATTGAAAATTATTGTCGTCTTTTTAATAAAACAAATTTAGTCGGTATTTCGGGTATGTATAAAATGATCAGAAAACACGGATTGAAAATTATTGTTGTCTTTTTAATCATTTTTTTTAAAATTGATATTTAAGATTATTAAAGCTGTGTTATGTTGGAATTAACATTCGTACGAAAAGTTAAAAATAAATGGAAGTCTGTAAGAAATATGTTGTCCCGTTCGTCAAAAAAACGACAGCATTAGCCTTCTACGCCCGAAACTAAATTTTGACTGTATCGTAGCCAAAGAAGGACGTGACGTCATTTCCGTTACACTTCATCTTGGCGTAACGTCAATGGAGCGACGTCGTTTCCCGCAAAAAAAGTGGTATCAACATGAAAGACCCCAACTTACTATACATTATTGACTCACTCATTCAAAGTATAATTATTTATCAAACATTGTGGCAAAAGGATAACTTCCTCATCAGGAGCAATTGTTCTTGTGGCGGCAATCTTTTCCTAAATCGTCTGTTGCATAGGCCTCAGAAACCGTCTCTAATAGGGAAAGGGTTTAGCCGAAATGTGACTCCTTACATAATTTGTTCCAGTCATATTGACTGGTTGAAAAAGGCAGTCGCCAGGTGGCATCAGAAAAAGGGCTGATCTAGTTGCTTCTTTACCATAATGCAGGTGATCGATTAAGGATCATCTTGGCCCTCATGTTTTAACCTCGTTCATTATAAATGTATTCCTTGATTTTTTGAAAGTCTTTACTTTATTATTTTCTGTTCGTAATGATAGACGACAGCAATACGAATCCAAATATGTTTTGATAATGCAAGAAACATGACATTAACATTATTATTGTCTAGTCAATTACTTATAAATCCTTTTTTATGGCCAAAGTATGCTCTTTAATTATTGTTTATAATTATCTTGCGTTTTTTCGTAAATAGGTAGCACCTATAGATATATTATATATATATATATTATATAGTGATAAGTGCTTAGGTAATTTTATTCGACAATTGCTGCAGAATTTAACAACTTTCTATCCTGGACGTCCCCGATCCTTTCGCGAGAACTGATATTGTTATAATTCCTTTGTATGTGTGGAAGGAAGTTTTACGCCGCTTTCAACAATATTTCTGAAATATCACGGTATTAACTGGGAAAATTATCTGTACAACTAGTAAGTTTATTCTGACATAAGCAGATAAATCGTAATGTAATCACCACCATACTTTGCATCAAAAACGTTAACTACTACTACCGTTTCTAAAGTATGTGGTATGACCCGAAGGTGGATCAAACTCAGGTATTCTGATCTAAATGCGGATGCGCTTTTGTGATTGAACCTTTTATGTGCGTGTGTGATTTGTCAATAACATATCTACATTGAGGAACATACAATTGTTATAAAGACATCAATTCAATAGACGTGTCCAAAACTCTTTTGTTATCCAAGCAGTTCGAAATCCATAATTATATATAGATTCTTTGGATTTTGACGCCCAATAAAGTCTGCGTCTTTGTTTATGACGTGTTAACACTGTATATCATTTCTTAGGATATATTGAGTCGGACAGACATACGAGATGTGTCTTAAAGGATCATGGACATTCTTAATAGATATCGTAGTTTTAAGTTGATAGCAATATTATATACAGTTATTCATATAGGTAACCATCGTCATTCTCTTTAGATAACCTTAGTTTTCGTATTCCATTTTACTCGAAGGATTTCTTACAAAAGTCAAGATAACAAGTTTCTAAAATTCTAGCATTCAAATATTCCCCTATCTGGGAAGAGTAACATAGTATCGGTTCTAATAAAGAATAAAATAATATACTATATTCATTGATTGAAAATATCAAAACGTTTTTTCTTACTGTTTGATAGTTTGAAACTATATTTTTCATACGCAGATGCACAAGACATTGTCGATTTAAAATGAACTCCATTATGTTTATAAACAGATACAACATTAAATGGCGTACCAACTAAACACCATTTACTGTCGTTCATTAAATAACTCCATTTCTAAAGACAGTACTCTCAGGTTTTTTTAAATTAACACCAATTCCAATGTTATCAATACTGTTAAGATGTTACTTTAATTTAACTACTATTTTAGCACAGTAAGCAATGTCGTCTGCAAACACGAAATCAGTAATTTCAGGAGGTTTTCCGAAAACAGAAATACGAAGTAAGAGAGACAACTCGTTAACAAATGAAATAAAATGTGTTGTACTTGTTATATTCAATTGTCGCGAACCGTTTATCGTACTGAGACAGCTAAAGTTCTGCTGTATGAATTTCCCTTTTCATTCAATATAGTCAAGAGGTTGAAACATTTTATCATGATTAATGAGTTAATATGTATTAATATAGCAACTGATGTTCAGCTTTGATATATTGTTATATTCAAGAGTTCAAATTGCAGTACTACATATTAAGACGTGTAAGAATTTTCATTTTAATCTCAAAAACTCAAAATGTGAAACATGGCAACGTGATAAAGTTTGTCAAGTTTGTAAATCCAACATAAAGACACTAAAATATTCCACATTTCCGATTCAGATTGTTCTGTACTTTTGATTGAAAGCAAAATATTTTATCAACAGCTGAATAATCTCGTTGAAAACCAGATTGCATAGGCCTCAGAAACCGTCTCTAATAGGGAAAGGGTTTAGCCGAAATGTGACTCCTTACATAATTTGTTCCAGTCATATTGACTGGTTGAAAAAGGCAGTCGCCAGGTGGCATCATAAAAGGGGCTGATCTAGTTGCTTCTTTACCATAATGCAGGTGATCGATTAAGGATCATCTTGGCCCTCATGTTTTAACCTCGTTCATTATAAATGTATTCCTTGATTTTTTGAAAGTCTTTACTTTATTATTTTCTGTTCGTAATGATAGACGACAGCAATACGAATCCAAATATGTTTTGATAATGCAAGAAACATGACATTAACATTATTATTGTCTAGTCAATTACTTATAAATCCTTTTTTATGGCCAAAGTATGCTCTTTAATTATTGTTTATAATTATCTTGCGTTTTTTCGTAAATAGGTAGCACCTATAGATATATTATATATATATATATCATATAGTGATAAGTGCTTAGGTAATTTTATTCGACAATTGCTGCAGAATTTAACAACTTTCTATCCTGGACGTCCCCGATCCTTTCGCGAGAACTGATATTGTTATAATTCCTTTGTATGTGTGGAAGGAAGTTTTACGCCGCTTTCAACAATATTTCTGAAATATCACGGTATTAACTGGGAAAATTATCTGTACAACTAGTAAGTTTATTCTGACATAAGCAGATAAATCGTAATGTAATCACCACCATACTTTGCATCAAAAACGTTAACTACTACTACCGTTTCTAAAGTATGTGGTATGACCCGAAGGTGGATCAAACTCAGGTATTCTGATCTAAATGCGGATGCGCTTTTGTGATTGAACCTTTTATGTGCGTGTGTGATTGGTCAATAACATATCTACATTGAGGAACATCCAATTGTTATAAAGACATCAATTCAATAGACGTGTCCAAAACTCTTTTGTTATCCAAGCAGTTCGAAATCCATAATTATATATAGATTCTTTGGATTTTGACGCCCAATAAAGTCTGCGTCTTTGTTTATGACGTGTTAACAATGTATATCATTTCTTAGGATATATTGAGTCGGACAGACATACGAGATGTGTCTTAAAGGATCATGGACATTCTTAATAGATATCGTAGTTTTAAGTTGATAGCAATATTATATACAGTTATTCATATAGGTAACCATCGTCATTCTCTTTAGATAACCTTAGTTTTCGTATTCCATTTTACTCGAAGGATTTCTTACAAAAGTCCAGATAACAAGTTTCTAAAATTCTAGCATTCAAATATTCCCCTATCTGGGAAGAGTAACATAGTATCGGTTCTAATAAAGAATAAAATAATATACTATATTCATTGATTGAAAATATCAAAACGTTTTTTCTTACTGTTTGATAGTTTGAAACTATATTTTTCATACGCAGATGCACAAGACATTGTCGATTTAAAATGAACTCCATTATGTTTATAAACAGATACAACATTAAATGGCGTACCAACTAAACACCATTTACTGTCGTTCATTAAATAACTCCATTTCTAAAGACAGTACTCTCAGGTTTTTTTAAATTAACACCAATTCCAATGTTATCAATACTGTTAAGATGTTACTTTAATTTAACTACTATTTTAGCACAGTAAGCAATGTCGTCTGCAAACACGAAATCAGTAATTTCAGGAGGTTTTCCGAAAACAGAAATACGAAGTAAGAGAGACAACTCGTTAACAAATGAAATAAAATGTGTTGTACTTGTTATATTCAATTGTCGCGAACCGTTTATCGTACTGAGACAGCTAAAGTTCTGCTGTATGAATTTCCCTTTTCATTCAATATAGTCAAGAGGTTGAAACATTTTATCATGATTAATGAGTTAATATGTATTAATATAGCAACTGATGTTCAGCTTTGATATATTGTTATATTCAAGAGTTCAAATTGCAGTACTACATATTAAGACGTGTAAGAATTTTCATTTTAATCTCAAAAACTCAAAATGTGAAACATGGCAACGTGATAAAGTTTGTCAAGTTTGTAAATCCAACATAAAGACACTAAAATATTCCACATTTCCGATTCAGATTGTTCTGTACTTTTGATTGAAAGCAAAATATTTTATCAACAGCTGAATAATCTCGTTGAAAACCAGATTGCATAGGCCTCAGAAACCGTCTCTAATAGGGAAAGGGTTTAGCCGAAATGTGACTCCTTACATAATTTGTTCCAGTCATATTGACTGGTTGAAAAAGGCAGTCGCCAGGTGGCATCAGAAAAAGGGCTGATCTAGTTGCTTCTTTACCATAATGCAGGTGATCGATTAAGGATCATCTTGGCCCTCATGTTTTAACCTCGTTCATTATAAATGTATTCCTTGATTTTTTGAAAGTCTTTACTTTATTATTTTCTGTTCGTAATGATAGACGACAGCAATACGAATCCAAATATGTTTTGATAATGCAAGAAACATGACATTAACATTATTATTGTCTAGTCAATTACTTATAAATCCTTTTTTATGGCCAAAGTATGCTCTTTAATTATTGTTTATAATTATCTTGCGTTTTTTCGTAAATAGGTAGCACCTATAGATATATTATATATATATATATCATATAGTGATAAGTGCTTAGGTAATTTTATTCGACAATTGCTGCAGAATTTAACAACTTTCTATCCTGGACGTCCCCGATCCTTTCGCGAGAACTGATATTGTTATAATTCCTTTGTATGTGTGGAAGGAAGTTTTACGCCGCTTTCAACAATATTTCTGAAATATCACGGTATTAACTGGGAAAATTATCTGTACAACTACTAAGTTTATTCTGACATAAGCAGATAAATCGTAATGTAATCACCACCATACTTTGCATCAAAAACGTTAACTACTACTACCGTTTCTAAAGTATGTGGTATGACCCGAAGGTGGATCAAACTCAGGTATTCTGATCTAAATGCGGATGCGCTTTTGTGATTGAACCTTTTATGTGCGTGTGTGATTGGTCAATAACATATCTACATTGAGGAACATCCAATTGTTATAAAGACATCAATTCAATAGACGTGTCCAAAACTCTTTTGTTATCCAAGCAGTTCGAAATCCATAATTATATATAGATTCTTTGGATTTTGACGCCCAATAAAGTCTGCGTCTTTGTTTATGACGTGTTAACAATGTATATCATTTCTTAGGATATATTGAGTCGGACAGACATACGAGATGTGTCTTAAAGGATCATGGACATTCTTAATAGATATCGTAGTTTTAAGTTGATAGCAATATTATATACAGTTATTCATATAGGTAACCATCGTCATTCTCTTTAGATAACCTTAGTTTTCGTATTCCATTTTACTCGAAGGATTTCTTACAAAAGTCAAGATAACAAGTTTCTAAAATTCTAGCATTCAAATATTCCCCTATCTGGGAAGAGTAACATAGTATCGGTTCTAATAAAGAATAAAATTATATACTATATTCATTGATTGAAAATATCAAAACGTTTTTTCTTACTGTTTGATAGTTTGAAACTATATTTTTCATACGCAGATGCACAAGACATTGTCGATTTAAAATGAACTCCATTATGTTTATAAACAGATACAACATTAAATGGCGTACCAACTAAACACCATTTACTGTCGTTCATTAAATAACTCCATTTCTAAAGACAGTACTCTCAGGTTTTTTTAAATTAACACCAATTCCAATGTTATCAATACTGTTAAGATGTTACTTTAATTTAACTACTATTTTAGCACAGTAAGCAATGTCGTCTGCAAACACGAAATCAGTAATTTCAGGAGGTTTTCCGAAAACAGAAATACGAAGTAAGAGAGACAACTCGTTAACAAATGAAATAAAATGTGTTGTACTTGTTATATTCAATTGTCGCGAACCGTTTATCGTACTGAGACAGCTAAAGTTCTGCTGTATGAATTTCCCTTTTCATTCAATATAGTCAAGAGGTTGAAACATTTTATCATGATTAATGAGTTAATATGTATTAATATAGCAACTGATGTTCAGCTTTGATATATTGTTATATTCAAGAGTTCAAATTGCAGTACTACATATTAAGACGTGTAAGAATTTTCATTTTAATCTCAAAAACTCAAAATGTGAAACATGGCAACGTGATAAAGTTTGTCAAGTTTGTAAATCCAACATAAAGACACTAAAATATTCCACATTTCCGATTCAGATTGTTCTGTACTTTTGATTGAAAGCAAAATATTTTATCAACAGCTGAATAACCTCGTTGAAAACCAGATTGACACCCATCAATTATGTTATTTTTCTCTACCTAATTATCAACCAAACAATTACTTACAGTTTAAAATATTTTATAAAAGGTACACTTTTCATTACTGGGGATTTAAATGTCGAAATTGCTGTTAAATAAGATGTTCTGAAATTGAATGATTACCTTAACGACGATAAAATCTAATAATGATCAAGTAACTGATGTACAAAAGCGCCATATGTTAATTTTTTGTAAAATATACTTCTCTGATTATTTTGTAATGACAGTTTAGATAATGAAGAATGTGTTAAATTTTCTTTTCATTATCACCAACGTTCAAGCACAGTTCTTGCTAAATGTTACCACGCCATTACCACGCCATCCATTCGTTCAGTCGGCTCTTACGGTTCTTTGGCTGCCATTCTTATTGTGTGTCCCCAACCCACATGGGCGTTTTCGTTTGCTAATGACTGTACAAATTACATTGATTTAAACATATAAGGAATATTGACACAAATGGTAAGTTAGTTGTTCATGATCGTATTTTTCTCACGATAGTGGCTTTTTTTGCACATACTCCAGAAGCCGTACAGACAATAATGTTGCATGATCTTAATTGATTTTGCAAGAGTTAGGGTAGAACCAATACTAAAATAAAAGCACTAAAGGAACTAAAGTTGCGCGCGCCTCAAGTCAAAGAGGGTTAGGCGAGCCACTAAAGCAGACATTAAAACAAGAACGGAATGCTCAGACTCAATTGCAAACAATTTAGCTAAGCAAATGTCACGGCTTACATAATTATGAACATAATTGATATTATCATGTTTTTCAAAAGAAAATATTGCTTATGATTATGTTACAGCTTGTGGCAATTAGATTCATAACTGTGAGATATCTAGTGATACTGTTGGTTGACTGGACACACGATTGGGTTTCCAATGGAAGTATGCGTTTTTACTACCGAATTAATAATTAATTAGCCCCCGTAAGGGCCAGTTTTACTTACAGAACTGACTCGACTATTCTGAGTAATGTTTTATTGAAAATCGTTTGTGAAATATGACCGGTTATCGGTGTTTAATATAATTGTCTATAGAACAAGTGGTTGTCCGATAGCTTGAGTCACTACACATCATCTACAGGTTGCCGTCAACCTTCTGAACATGTTTTGCGAAAATCTAGTCGAAAATGTTACATGTACATTGCTATTAAGATTTAATAATTATAAACGCATGTCTTTCCAAATGAAAGGCCATTTGGTAAATATTGTGTGACCTTGCCCTTTGACATACTGACAGCAAAACAGTAGGAATCAACTGTATTATAAACTAATAATCATATGAAGTATCAATATTGTGACTGGTATGGCTAGTCATATGGATTTAAAGTTACTGAACTGAAACAACTTTCAAAGGAAGGTCAAAGTGACTTTCAACTCAAAGTTGTCACTATAGCCATATAAGGCAAAACTACCCCGCCCCTGGAGGGAATGTCTTTCGACCATCCACATGGCTTGCAGGAATTAGTGTCTAGGGTCATGCTAGGTATATTTCGACAATAGTATTTGGGGAATAGTTTTTCTTTCGGTTGGCATGAAAATCAGAAGTCTGCATGGATCCAAATTTGAAGGAAATTTGGCGAATACATTCAGAGGATGCTATTTGTTTATATGTATACATTTATAATCGTCGTATGAAGTATTTTTGCATTAACGAACAAGTAATATCGCTTAACATTTTCCCAGAACAACAAATCTACAGCTGACGAGTTTGAAAACATCTTGGCACAAATATGTACAATCTTTGTAAATGAAAGTATACTAATTTGATAGTGTTAAAACATTGTGGTAAGGAAAAAGTGCTTATTATTTTTTTCAAATGTATTTTGCTTCAGCGGTGTCAAAGTATGCCTGTTTGTGAGAAGGTTAGGTTATAAAATACTTTAATTGTATTAATTTAGTTAACACTAACTTTGTCAAGTTTGTTATTTTAGAAAATTGAGACGTAAGCGATTTCTTGCTGGAAAACGGGTAGAACATAACATTACACTCAACTGAAAACGAAATTAATTTTTTTTGAAAAGGCTTAACAAACATTTATCGGATGATGTATTGGAGATTGTACAAAATTGAAATATTTAAGGAATATTTGTTATAAGAACGAAATAAGTACAGAACCCATTAGATTTTAATGACTCGGTAACCTTTTCATAATTTTCATTTGAAAGTGTTTTAAGATCACTTTTAAACTATAATGCATTCATTTTGGGAAACGCAACATGTTTAGATACATAACCAATATACGTCTATGAAAAGATATACAAATATTGATCCATTATATCATAAAGGTGATTTGGTGGCTACCGTTTGAATGTAAGTTTAGAATAAAATATTGAGTAAACATCGTACAAAGTAATAATCCTTTTATTGATAAAATATATAAAATGATGTTTATCGATGGGAAAAATAATATCAGTTATAATTGTGCTAACTTAGCTTATGATATAAGGCAAACATAACATACTGTATATGGATGAATGGAACCTCAACAGAAGATACCTATAAACAATTAAAGCAAGGCATATGAGGCCAATACAAACAAAGGTGGTACAGCATAAACAATTCAATCGACTGCAAAGCAATTGGCAGCATATTTCATCACGCTCTATTTCTATTTACCGGAGACTTAACCAGTTATCGTGCATTTTGATGGAAAAAGTCCCAAAATGCAAAACCTGCTAATCATGAGATTCGAACCTGGACCTTTTGGAACGAATGACCGACGTTCTTCATATGAAATATTTAAAAAACCGTAGTATTTGCAAACGCAGTGATATAACTGAACAGTTGTTGAAAGCCGTGTGAAACAAAGCATGCCTAGCATGTCTTAGAGCTTATGTTAAAATATAAAATTCATGGAACGAAAAACGAAGAGGTGTTAAGGTTTTATTCGATAAAAAAACTGTTAAATGTGCTACCTCACGTCACTCCCACTGATAAGATTATGTATTAAGTTCATAATAAACAAACGTTGACAATTTGTACCTGTGTAATTCTTTCCCATTGAAAAATGTGAAACTCAAAATGTTACAGTTTTCTCATATGGAAAAAACTCTGGCAAATTTAAGTATTGACTTCTTTGCGATTAACGATGTGGGGTAATCATTTCGACTGAATCGCTGGTGTCAAGATTTACCTATCAGTGGAACTGGCTATGTACAAATGAATAACCGTTGTCGAACTTAAACATTGTGGAAATCTGCGTAAAACAACATACAAACAAAAAACAGCTGATTTGCAGAAAGAGCATGAACAAATCTATTTTCTTTCTCTGATGAGCACAACTTGTATGAATGAAAGTTCATGGCTATATACTTAGCAAGAGAAATACATGTGGGTGCTGGACGCTCGTCTTGCTTTATCCTTTTACACTTTATTTATTTTATAAATAAAATATTCAAATTTTGAATGAATATTGTAATATAACATCAAGATGACACAACCGCTACTTTTCAAGTATCAACACAAGATTTACAAATAAATATAAATCCAAGTTCATATACTTGATAAGGAATATCTTCATGTCTGAAAGATGGCTGGCACAATCTATCAATATCATAAGCTCAGGCTTTGTGTATGGACATCCAAATGAGATAAGCTAATACATGCCTGTTGACAAATCACTATATAATTGCCAAATATATCATTTGTATCTCGAAAAAAAAGGCTAGTTCAATAGTGTAAGCTTCTGCACATGCAGTTGAGATTGTGTACATATTATGAAACTAAATGTAAGATCTATAAAATCCTTTACTCCATGAGCCCCAAACACAATCAGAAGAAAAAGTAACGATAAATATGTTTATATACTTCATTATTTGATACCACTTTATCTATTGTAACTAAAGATTTAAAAAAAAAACACTCTATGATAAAATATTTCGGCAATAGGCCTTCTTCAGGTTATATTTAACAAAGATCACACACCATGTAGCGTCCATTCTTGAAAATATTGAACCTAAAGACTAACATAATGATTCCATTGAATTTTTAACCATTTTACTATTTTTAGTAATAGTGATCTGGACCTTCACCCCATGAGCCTGAAACACTAACATATACAAAGATATTCTGAAATACTTACTGCAAACACAATCTGGTTACAGTATGTCAACTGCAATTAAAGATATTGAATGTATTAATGCTTTCCTATTCTTAGTAACATTGAGCTTGAACCAAATACCCCCAAAAAACATTCACAAAATTAGTGTCCGTCATGAGTTTGTTTCAAATTGTCTAAGAAGGGCATACAATACATTCAAAATACATGACAGATTTATGTTACTTGTACAATGAATACTTCATTATATTGTTTATTTGATAGTTAACAAGCTATCCTAGTTTCAAAGTGATAGCTTGTTAACGACGACAATAGCTCATTTGTTTTTCTGTTTTTTCAAAACATTCAGACGAACTCAAAACGTACAATGACATAGAACATAGATGCACATTCTGCCAAACATTGAAATGGAAGCCCCATTTGTTTCATGTCAATATTTGTTTATATAATGACAAAGCGGAATGTCATTAAGTCCCTAAATCGCTAAAGTGCCTCTAATATTTATTATTAGTTGTTTTCAATGATGTGCTAACAGCACTTGAAAATGGCACGTGGTATATAAATGTTTCGCTTATAAATACACGTCGTTACATATGAACATGAACTGAAACAAAACAAAAATCTGTTTTGTCACAATGTGTTTAAAATGTATCCGCTGCAGATACGTCAACATTCGTCAGTAGGTGGGAAAGGGTTTATGACTTGAGATACGCCACACGAAAAACATTTAGCGTTATGCAATTTTTGGCAATTACGACCATATTGTAAATACATATGTATTAGCGGTGCGCCAGGAGACCAACTTTATTGTATTTGTTATACGTTTGAAGAAATAACCTGCCTGCGCAGACACACTCAAGTACCTCAAAAACTGTTTAACAGAAGTTCCTTGATACTTTCTTTGACCCATTGCCGAGGAATGCCCAGCCTGTGCGGTTATGATGGCTGATAGTGTGTGGTTGTGCTGGCTCATCCGGACATACACTGGCGATAAATGCCCAACGGTTGGACATCACAGAGCTTTGCTCAATGTTGTCTTTCTCTAACGGCTTCCGCGATGTTTGCACGACTAGATGCCAAATGGGGACCAGACTGTGTGCAGAGAACAATCACGAATGGTATTTTGCATGTGACGTGGCCATCTATAGAAAGAAAAAGTGGCCAACGGTATGAAATGTGAAAACTACGAGTATCAAGTTGAATCATTTTATTACCGCAGGAACATATATTTAAATCGACAAAATATAACGGTTTACATTAGAACTAAACTCATTTGTTTACAGAACAAGGCATCATTAAACATGTCAAGCCGAATTATCTGATAACCATTCTTTTGGTATGCTGCATTTTACATAAAGGAAAGTTATTTACTTCATAAGACGAAAATATCGCTTTTTGCCTTTTAAGAAAATGATATATATCTACTGTGTCCACTCTATTATAGTAACTAAATCGAGTTTAATTGAAGAAGTATTTATAACAGACATATTTGTTTTGAAATTTGAAATTATTAATTTAATTAAAACGATGACTCACTGCATTGTCTTTATTTAGAAAGGGATGAAATCTACCGTTACCAATCGATAACAAATAATACATCGGTTTGATTAGAGGATTCTTAATGCATGGACATCCTATGTAAAACTAAATCATTAGAAATAAATATGTGTTAAGATTGTTATTAATGGCATAACATTCCCAATTCACCTAATTAGCTAATGCCATTAGTTGGACGGGTGTCACATGCCCACGTGCAATGCACTTAAGGAAAACCTATATGTGTTCTTGACAGATAACAGTCCGTCTAGATATACAATTTTAACCCAGAATGTCACTATCCGATTTTCGATTTCTTCTAATGGAACTAGGGATGGCAACGGTTACCGATATTACTAACCGGTTACTTGTATAATTTTGTAACCGGTTACTCGGTTAACCGTAAAGATTCATAGACAATAAATATTCATTTGCTTTCGTTTTTTGTAATAGTTGTTGTTGTTTTAACTCACATTTCCTGGTTATGTATAAATCAGACTAGAACGTTGTTATCGGAACGTTTTCATTCGTGTCAACCACTTTTTTAGTTTTATTTTCTTAATTTATAGTAAAGAAAATATTTGTCTTTTCAGCGAACTGACCGTTATACTATTTATAATGTGTTGAATTACTAACCAATTAATCGAATAACAATCGGTTAACCGAGTAACTGATTAATCGCTGACATCCCTAAATGGAACACTTAGTTCTGCCACAACACTCGACTACGAGAGTAATGTTGAAGCATATTCTGTTGAGATCATGTAATTATGGTATGTCGTTTCATAACACCGAGTTCAAGCAAAGTTTATCGATTAGGATGAAGATGTACAGATTTACTATGAACAACAATTGAATTGAAGCATTATTTAACTGACTGTTATTTTAAGAGAAGATATCCTAAGAAAAGTATTTAATTTTTCAAAACGATAAAAAGTCATATAATCCCTTACAGTTAATCGGAAGGAAAACTGAGCACACCACTACTAATACAACTTACGGAATAAAGCTGAATAAACAAGTCACTAAAAGATATATTCGACTCATGGGAAAGCAAGAAAAAAGTTGCTTTAATCACAATGTATCGTCAGTTAATCAAAAGCCATGAATTTCAACGATCGTGTTAAGCCTTCCCCTAACTTAAAGATCAGCAAACTGTTTCTTCACCCTTGTCTGTTGGTCGCTTTCGTCTGCAGCGTACTCCGTGGTACCTTAAACTGTTTTATATTTCTCTTTACGACATGTTTTTGGGCCAATTTCCTACACGTTTTTCTCAGCTGCCAGAACAGGACTGTATTAATTATAGAGTTGGTATTTTTTACGGACATGTTTGCGTAGCAACCAGAGAGTATAACTTGATCAAGAATGTTCGCAGGACAAGAACTCCTTAATTATCTTCAAAGCTGTTGAGAGATTTGATATGTCTTGTTATGACATATGTCATATCTCGGACACATATTTTCAGGAAAGGTATACTACAACTAAGTTTATTAGGAAGTACGGATTGACTTGATTAATATCATTAACTCTATTCTAGATCTACCGAGTCTTTGAATGATGTCTGTTACAGCTGCAGCATCCGCCGCGTTAACAACTTTACCAATGTATGTCATATATATTTGGTTTTTGGGTCAGATTACAATGTATTGGTGTTTAATAACATTACCTCTATTTTCTTAATAATGACGTAAATTTGTCTTCCATAAATGTGAATTTTGTTTGTCGTTTTATGTATATGTTGGTGAGTATGAAAAGGCATAAGTTAAGATTCAACGTATGATAAAGTCTTATGAAATCGTGAATATAAATACTTATAGACTTGCTATGTGAATGCTATCTTCAAAGGTTGTTATCCGCTCTCAAGTCATTACATTTTCTTCCATTCTTCACAATTGTTTTTATTATATCCCTCGAATTAATTTGTTTGTTTGTTTTATTGGGGTTCTACGCCGCTTTCAACATTTTTTCAGTAGGAAAACAAACCAGTACTAGGCTAGAAAATGTGCCTTACCCAAGGGCACCACACCATGACCGTCGTGCCGCGACTGGGAATCGAAACCGGAACACCAGTTTCAAATCCCCGACGCTAACCACTCGACCACGGCGGAATCCTCCATTGAACTAAACAACGCTTTAAAGATTCGTATCAATTACTGAATATTACTCATTTGTTTTTTTGTTTTGTTTTTAATTGTGTGTTTTTTAAGATTTTCTTATATTGATTGTACACTGGTACACATCCGGTCAGTCTGCACATTTGCTGCTAATAGTTGATAGTTCTGTACCTCATCAGTTTTGATTAGTTTCAATCGAGGCTAGGTCAAACTGCATCTTCAACGTTTGACAAAACTCTTTGCAACTGCTATCATACATCATACATGTTCATCAAAGGGAATAAAAGGTTTAATTTTCAAGGCACGTGGGTTGGTTGGAAGGATGCAGCAAGTGGTACTGATGCAAGAATGTCAGAAATCATACTGATGCACGATAAGCAGTTCTTCTTCACCGGAGACATTGCATGAAGAGAGATTTTTTTCAAAACGACACACTCTCCCTTTCCCACAATGTTTTCAATTTTGTGTTAAAATGTTAATTTCACTCTTTAGAGTTGCAAGATCTTTTCTCAATGAATTTTGTTAATCAAACTGTAATCTATCAGCTTGAATGTTAATTTCCGACGATTGACAAAAGTCAATGCGACATGCGTCATTCGTCTTCCACCAATGGGCTTAGTCTATGCGGAAAAGCAGCCAGTTGCTTGGGAAGATTGTTGTGTGGAGTACTGGTGTGAGAAAACCAGGAAATGCATGAGTAGGTGAACTGGTCGCCATGATATAACTAAGAAATTGTTCAAAACGGCGTTAAGCCCCAATCAATCAACTAAAAATGTTATTTTGCAAATGCTTTGTTAAATACATTGATAGCAAAAGTACGGATTTTATTTGTTAACCGTGTGATAGACTCTTTTTCATACAAATGCCATACACCACTGATATTTCATAAACAGTGAATACACTTGATTAGTATGCACATCCTCTGGCAATAGTTGCCTGATCTTGAGTTCCATTGGTTCATTGGTAGCAAATATATTATTCATTTGTTTCCGTTTTTTCAATATTGCGTGTTAAGATTTTTCTGAATGTCTTGTACCTTTCTGTTTTACTTCGCTTTATTTTCATCAATATCTTTAGAGTATTCGAATGAGCAGCTACAAAACACAAATCTCTAGCGTTTTATAAACAATCTGCTCAGTCTCCACATCCCCTGGTAATAGTTGGTTGTTCTGCACCTCATCAGTCTGAACTAAGGCTCGACCAACTTTCTTTTAGACGATTTACAAATGTCTCTGTACTTGCTCGTATACATGTTCACAAACAGGGATAAATATACAGCTTGACTGTTAATAATATGAGGATAATGCCACAGCAACATAATAATTTTGCGAATGCTTTGTTGATACATTGATAGCAAAAATATGGAAGTGTCTTGAGTTTACAACCGTGTGTGTATAAGTATAAGATTTTCTGAATTTGAAACTTTTCTTATTATTAAATATAATTTTGTTTCGTTTCTATTTGTTCATAAGTTCACAAACCTCTTGTCTTTTACAAATGTATTGCGTATATTGGATCTGACGACAACCTATACAAAGTCGTCTCAGACTTACATTTAAATATTCATGATCAATTTCTCTTTTTTCTTTCCATTCACGGTCAACGCTCGGCCATTACTCGTTTATTTGTTTATTTATATGTGTTATCTCCCCTGTTGATAATTATCGATGCTGTAGGCGAATATTTGACGCAAAAACTCTGAGACGACTTGTAATATGCAGTCATCAGATATATTCGATCATCTGCTACTGCAACGAAGTTAAGTACTGGTTTAGATGATATTATCGAACGTAGGGCCTTACCAGGATTACAATATGCGTAGGGTACTGATGAAAATGAGAGCCTGCAAACACGTGTATTGGTGAAGTAGCAAATGTGTTACGAATGAAATACTGTTCAAAATACATTTCACGCCCAATCAATCAAACACTATGTTTAATGACTTATCACATTAAGATCTATATCATATTGTGGTACATGTATGTGCTCGACAATTGATGAAGTACTTAATAACTATTTGTCCTGGACATCTCAGTCGTGTGATATAATTGATTATAATTGATTATGTTAGAATGTGTTTGTAGAAATGTAGTATAACGCCGCTTAAAATATTATTTCAGTATATCACGACAACTTCTGGTAAATGTTTCCTGACTCCAGTACATGATACGTAATGCGAGCGTGGCCACACTGTGTGACAATGGGGAAAAGCACTACTTCCGTTTTAAAAGGTTGTTGTATGACCCAATTGGGGTTCAAATCCAGATTTCGCGATCTCAAGGCAGACGCTGTAACTTATTCACCACTTAGACGGCCTTTTTCGTGTACTTTTTGTTGGCGTGAGCTTTTGTCAATAAAATATCTGTATTAAGAAGCATTCAATTATATGTCGAAACTCAAATGGACAACGAGTCGTTCTCCTCATTAACTCACTTGCAGACTTATTTCGATGTCACTGAATTAGATGACATTTGAAAACAATGTCATTTTGCATTCATAGTGGAGGCATGTTTCAAACGTAAGTTTTACTAATCGTGACCTCGACACTCTTGAACATTTCAATGTTGATGTCCAAAGGAGATAAACATGTATATCACGATCTCGAACAAAGACAAAGTATGCTTGCAACTGTTTTATTTGTGCATGCATATGATTTAAATAATGTGCTTTAAATAAAGAAATAGTCATTCGAAAAAATCTACTTAATCGTTGGTACAATTTCAAAAAATTAACACATTGCAAATTGTAAATGTTCCCTGTTATAAACAACGCAGTGAACAGTTGACTTATGAATATACTAAATATGTGTTGATAATATAGGCCTCCGCCTAAATAGTTTACAATACATGATTAAATACATCTCGCGAACCATATTCTGTGTCTCATTTTTTTTAAATAAGTATAAAGAACATCATATACAAATAAACACGAACTCCTTAGTGTCGTCCCGGAATCAGATCTCATAAAAGAACACAAGTTGACTAAAGAAATACCATTTCCCGTTGTTCCTTGTACCTTCATTTCTAAAAGCAATATCTCACTGTTTATTTAACTTAACTTCCATTACATTTTCATAACAAACAGCTTCAATGAAATTAAGTTATAGCTGCAAGTTAATTACTGTGTCAATATTTCTAAGTATGAGGCAACAGAAGCATTTCTTCCGAAGAGAAGATTCCAGAACCTCAGGATTGACGGAATATGAGAGACAACTCGATAATGAATAATATGTAGATTGTTGTACTTATTAGGTCCCCGTGTAATTTACCGGTAGTACATACGAGGTAATCCGAACTAAAGTAGTAAGGTTCTTGTTCTTGTGTAAGAATTACATTTTTTATGAGATATATATTCACTATTTATTGTAAGGAAAATGTGTTAACAATAGTTGAATATCAAGGACAAAAAACAATAATAATTATTTTCCCTTTTCCTAATTATAAAATACCGCTATAATTACCCTGATCATTTAAATAGCCACTTTTGTGAATCGTAGTAATACTGGCTTTTCCTTAACGTTTTGTGTTTACACATGTCATAAGTTTTCTATTAAAGAGGCATATGTATATATTCTATAAATGTTACAAAATAGCCCATTGGCGGTCCTAAGCCCGGATGCGAAAGGAGGAAGTTTGTGCGGAATCGGAATTCGGAATCAACCGGATGGAGAGCGCTTGAATAATCTGCAGAATGATTTACTCCCCCTCAAGAACGTCTCACGTTCTTGAATGCCGCAACTCTACACGAAACAGGAAGAACATGTCAAGTAACCAGGAATATGATGAGCTGTCGCCTTGATATGCTGTCTGACTCTTAGTGCAGTAAGATGGGCCACGACAAACACGGTTACTTTGGCTTCTGGCCATTCTCATTTGTTATCTTGGCCACCACATAAGGACGACCGTAAACAGAACGTATTTGATTGCTGTTTATAAAGCAATGTCTTCTAGAATGGGAACCAATAAATGACGACACGATGATAGCCAGGTTTCACTCAACTTTCAGACAATGCTTTGCTTTTACAAACCATGCAGAAGATGTAATACAAGAAGAGTTATTTTCACAACTACAGACATAAAAGAGACATTGCCCTGGCAATAGGCAATATAAATGAAAGAGTAGGTAAAATGACAAAGCTAGGGAACAAAATAAAGTCTGTAAAGAACCTTATAAAATACAATGTCATCTCTCGCAGATGGAGTTCAGAAGAGGGAGAAAATAAACGACCATGATCGATTGATTTGACACACCTAAGTTAACAATTTACAATCTAGACCGAAGCTTTCCACTGCACTGAACAATAGGTTTCAAACAGTAGCAGACCTAGCATTCGGCAAAAAAAGTTGGAGAGAGTCAGAACCACATATTCCTTTATATATGAATAACTTAGGCTTCCGGAAACAAATTAAAAGTCGAGCTTACAGACAGTACAATCCAGGACGTTAAGAAAAAACAAAGTCAGACATTCCAAACTAGCGTTGCGAATCAGCAAATTTAACAAGTCAGTCAAAGACCAACATGAAAATGTCGTGTCTAAACTCAAAGATCAACTGAAGAGGTGGAGAGTCCATTTCTAGGATCTCGCTAACGGTACCCTTGTGACAGACCCAAATACACTAGAAGAAAGTATGTATCTAGGTAAACCTGGGACAGATATCCAGAAAGTAAATTGTATATGCCATTTAGAAGGTAAAGAAGGGGAAAGCATCCGGACGGATGGTGGCAACTACGGACAGCATGTCATACATACTTCTCACTCTACTTCAACACATATTGGATTCAAAGGAGGTTCATAAAGAGTAAAGAATATGAAACATCGTCAAAATGTATGACAACGAAATAAGTGACTGTACCGAGGAACACTATGTGTACATTAATCTATCGCAGGATGAATTAAATACATAACAAGGTCAGTTTACATGGAAAGTTATGGTAAACAAACCTTGTTATTTCTTCCTCTTGCGATCATTGTTGAATTTAAACAGACAATAAAACGGTATCCCTCGATGACTGAACAACAGTTAGGTCGATGTATATGTCTGAACATGGCTTGACACAATTACGTTGTATTCTTAACTCTCTTTTCCACATACAACAAATATGCGATAGACAAATTAAAATACACGAAGTAAGGCAATTATCTTTCAATGAAAGAACAATGTATTACATAAGATTGAAAACATTGTGTCGAAAATGAAGAATATGCTTATCATGATCAATTTCTCATTTTGCCGCAATGTTTTGATGTCGACTGCTACAGTGGCGTCATTAAGCGTCTCTATATTGGAAAGTCTAATTGTTCATGTTTTAGCGCGCACGGGGGTTATACGTTTACTCATATGACGTTAACCCTTTACAAAATGACCGACGCCAACGTCAAAACGTTCGTGATTGCATTCAAACAGGTATCTAGGAGGTATTTACTTTTAATTATATCAGTTAAATGCGATATGTTCACAATTATATTTCCGTCTTTATTTCAAAGATATGGTTCTATCTAAAGCTCACGATATAAATTTAACCATATTCTATTTAAAATCTATTATGAAAACAAAGATATAAACAGCTTGTTTTAATCACTTTCGATCTGTGTTCGAAACCAGTTCTCGCGCCATTTGTGTAGAAAGTGGAAACATTATAGAACTCTCTCATCACGGGATTCAACATCTGGACTTTTGGTACGAAAGGTCGAAATGTTACAACTGTACCACTGTCTGGCATACATATCGCCGTAAACAGCGGGAGTGTTGGTAAAATGCATTTAAGATTATAGAACATCCTTTAAATACCTTACCTTTCACGATTAAGAGCAAATGTGAACATTTAAAATGCATGTAACAGTGTAAAGGAGTTCGCAATAGTTTTTAAAGAATTAAGAAGAATATTTAGATTAACCAAAAGATCATTCCCAATGATATGATTATATATTGAGTACATCATAACACAACACAACGTTACTTGTGCCTTTGTAAAACTGTCAAATGACTTCTATTGCGAAGTGTGAATCTTAAGGTTAAGAAGAAATAAGGCACACCTGTTTGAATTACACTAATAGGACATGGATCCTAATCAATCAAGTCGCTCATTCGAACTTGTAAAATAAACTGTCGTCGGATAAGGGTCTCTTCGGTGATGGATTTTGTTCGCATGTTTAGAATTTTCTCATATTGATATAACTCTGGAAAGCCTAATAACTGGTTATTGGCTATCAGTGGTTGCAGGGTTAGTATTACTACTGACTCGCTGGTGTCAGGACAATTGCATCATTACTACTGGCAACTTACCCAGAAAACGCCGTAGTTTAACTAGAAACTTTAGAAAGCGGCGTAACACATGGTACAAACATCCATGACATATCTTAAGAGAAGTGATTTCTTAATGGAAAGATTAATTGACTGGGAGACAGATTATGAACAAAACTCTCTTTCCACCTGATGAACATATATATAACTTCAAGCTCATAGAATAGACAAAAACAGGTTTTATCTAATTAAGTAGTTTTCTTTACCAACGTCTTTGGAGTAGGAGATTGAGTTGTAGTACCTACACTTGAAAATCGTACCAATCAGCATGTAATACCAGTTTATAATACACAACAATTATTTGTTTTGTAGACGCAATGAACGACAAAGCAATTGTATGCTTATTTACTTCGTTAGCTATATAACAAATGAGCCGCGTCTAGCAATTAGGGGTCTGAATGCATCTGTGTAGAGTGAAGAATCTTACGAGCCTGATCATACGTATATGCTTAACACAGTTTTCACCACACGCTTACACATTTTACATACATACATGCACATTCTCATTAAAAAACATTGTACCAGTAGATTGATGCCAATATGTCTTTATATGACGACAAACCAAAATGTCATATAGACCCTAAGATCTTTGTATAGAAGCGGCTAAAATAAAACTTATATTTTGTGAAGGACCTATTAATCGTATGCTTCTGTTGTTCATTGATGTGATACCACCACTTGAAAATGGCACGTGACAGGTTACGGTGTCTCGTATAGATACTAGAATTTACATATAAACATAGATATAAACAGAAAAATAAATCCAAAGAAACTGAAATCCTTCCACGACGCTGGAGAGTTGACCAGCTTACGTTTGCAACAGTGTATAATCAGATCAGCATGTGCCCTTGTGGAGTCTGATAGTGATGTGCACTTATTGCTCTCCAATCATGAGGAACCATTATATAATGTTATAGTATATAGTTGAATCATTGGCCTGACTGTATGTTAGCCAATGTAACCAATATCCTTTCAGTGCGTCCTGAGATATGGCCTGAACGGAAAAACGGAAAACGCTTAAAACATACGTATGTGAATGACTCTGTCTACTGTTATACAGTTATGATGGCACTCGCAAGAGTATTAGCACACAATGATATCACATGCATATACTAAGTAACTCTTATCTGCGTATAGTGCACACTCAGAAATTGTCTATCGATTACAACGTAATTACAAAGAATCTGTCTGAAATCAGACAAAACATAAACACGCTTTGATGCACATAAGTGCTGCACGCACTTGTACAACATCGTATATATTGTTAACATTAATCAGACGAAATATAAACACGCTTTGATACACATAAGTGCTGCACGCACTCGTGTAAAATCGTATAAATATCTATCATAATATTGTTTACATAAATCAGACAACAATATCTCGGTTACACTTTGTTGCAATAAAACACACATCTACATCTGTAAATATTAGTGATAGATACTCGTGCATTTTGTTTTGTTAGTATGCATTTTGATTTTACGTAAAGACGCGTATGCAGATAATAGTTATGAATGTTACTTTGCATGTGACGTGGCAAATATTATAATGATAGAGTGGCCCAAAATGTTAGACACGGGAAGATAAACAACTCAATGATAATAAACAACTTTCCACAATTACCAGTATCCATGAGAGTAAATCGTTTTATGATCCCCGATACGCATATATAAATCGTCGACAAACAAAATAGTTTACAGTAGAACTAAAATTAGTTGTCGACAGAGCAAGAAAGACATCATCAAACATGTCAGGCAGAATTTCACTGATAACCATTCTATTGGTATGCTGCAATGACGAGACGGGTGAGTTATTTGACTGTTATGTTTTATTCTAAAATATTTTGAATTTATGATAATATGAAATACCAGAATTACGATTAATTTTGAGAATTATATTGAGGTAAAATGATAAATTAAAATCAATTTCAAATGAGTGCATTACTTGTTTTAAATAATGTATGGAACTAGCGTTGTACAGAACTACATGTATGCAATTAGATATCAGAACTAACCATGCCTCGGCCCACTACACTAAAAACAAAACCTTTTGATAATAAATATTTGCATAAATCATTCATATTATTCAATTTTGAATCCTTCTATACAGCTCGTGCAACTGTTAACTGGACAACGAGAACATGCCAAATAAGCCTACCAGAAACTACTCCGAAAGAGAGCCTGCATACATTCACTCCTGCTCCCGCCGGCACGAATGCCTATTCAATTCAATCCCAGAATGTCACTGGCCGGTTTGCGATTGCATCTACCGGAGTACTTAGTTCTATGACTAAACTTGACTACGATAGTGGGGAAAAATCATATTCTCTACAGATCACGTGAGTATCGTACATTTCATTTCTAGTTCGTTTTTACGCCATTTTCAAAAACAAATGTCCGATATCAGAATGTCTGAAAAATAGAAAAAGCATCACATACCGCGTTCATTTTTTATTCTTCTACTAGTCATTGTAACTCAAATATATCCTAAAAAGTGCAGAAAAATACATGGATATAGTTAATGACATTGTCATGTCATTTTCGTACGCTTTTAAGATTTGTTTCTGAAAACCCATCATGAATGTCCAATTTGAACAAGATGCTAGTGAATTCTTTCTTAACAATTTACTATTTCTGAAAAAAGTTTACCATTTACTAACACTATTTCCACGCAATCTGATCTTGCTCTGCATTGTTTGCCAAACAGTACTAGTAGGTTTCGAGAAATCTAGTAGTATCCATTGGCATGGAAGCGCAGAAAGGTCGTTACTAACATGCGTAATAATTACTTTAGGGATTACCTACCTCATGTGAATTATATATAAGATGCACGTTCGACTGTTAAATTAATAAAATAGTAACATTAAAACAATATTAATTATAGGTCTCCCAGTGGGTAGGCACCTCGAAATACATGTATAATGAGAAGACCACCCGTCATCATTACTATGTTATACTTGTTAATCTGAAAATGATATAGTTTTTTTGTTGTTCTTTCAGGGCATTTAACACTGATCCAAAATTAAACAAAAGCCTAACATGTGTTATACAAGTCACTGATGTAAATGACGAACATCCACAGTTTGTTCCCGAATCGTATTCCGTGGACACTGTTAATAATGTTGCGATAAGTAAGGCTTTTATTTGAAAAAGCATAATGTTTTCTCGTTCAGAAAATCTCTCAACAAATATTTGTATGCTGTGATTGGCAATGGACAAGTTTTAAATGAGTTGTTGCTATTGTAGAATATGCAGTGAAACTGACGAAATTGTATGGACTAACATGAACTAACAGTATGGCGAGTTATTAGGAATTTATAGCGCTAGATAATCACTTAGCTTTGAAATTTACGAACAGTTTGACCCTGATAAATTAACCCGTACATAGTAAAATGTACACGTTGGTTTCTGTGATCTCTACTATTCACATATTACTTATATCAGCTAAATGGACGCTTCTTTAACATTGTGTAGATTCTGATAAGACGGAGAAGATGTGCAGTCTAACTGTATTACACACTGTTCAGAAATGCTAACCGGTACCTTTTCGTACGGGCACCAGTAAAGCTCCAGTCTGATTGGGGAATTAACTGTTTGCAGTTAATCAATTTGCGTACTATACATGTATATACAGTAAATGAAGTTAAACATTTCACGAATACTGCCATGTATAGAACATGTTTAAATATATCATTCTTTATCGTTTACGGAATCAGAATAAGGGGTGGAAGGGTAGCCTTTTGCTTGGAAAGAATCTTATGCGACGTACTAGTGCGAGAAAACCACGAAACACATGGTTTGGTGAACTGGCCGCTTTGATAAAAACTGAAATACCGTTGCAAAATAGCGTTTAGATTATTTCAATCAATGACATATTTGTAAACAACGCAGGTATAAATCACACTATGTTCATGCTCAAGTTGGTGTGGATCTACCTTAGCCGCAGACGTTCTTTGTTTACTTTTTGTTAAGGCTTATATATTTACATGACTATATCTTCAGACACGACTGTACTGACAGTTGCAGCGACCGATAGAGATGTGGCGAAGACGTTTAGCAAGGTTGTGTACAGTATCAAAGGTAAATAACGTACTATTGACTTTGTTTGTAAAGTGTTTACCACCACTTTTAACACTGTTTCATTTATATTACGGCGTTTCCTGACTAAGTTACTAGTACTACTGGTTCATTTATCCTGACACCAGATAGTGAGTCGTGCTGCTAATCCCACACACCTGAACGCTGGTTGAGGGAAAGCCATAACTACCTGTTTTTGATAAGACCCGACCGCGGTAAATGTAACTGAGTATAACAGGAACGGGTTCAGGTTCTAGAGACCAAGAACGACATGAAACAAAAGCAAACATATATGTTAATAAATAGTTTTGCCTACACTAATTTAAAGTATGTTTCTTTCACAGATGGAGAAAATGGTGTGAACTTTACCATCAACGTTGACACCGGAGTTATCAGCGCTAAACAAATTCTGGCTGCTGCAGTTCCTCGCAACTTAACACTAACTGTGGTCGCTACAGACAACGATAAGGACGCATTCACAGACGATGCATCAGTGAGGGTGTGCGTTGGTTGCAAAACTGGTGGTTCTTCTGCACCGGAGATAACATTGTTTGCCTCCATGGCTCTTGTCATCAGTGTTGTTCTGATGTAATACGTACTTAAAACCGACGTGGAATCGAAATAACACGTAAAAAGAGCGTCGAGATCACTATACCGAGAACAATATATTTTAGCTGATCGATTCATAATTAACACATTACTGTGGACTCATAATAACTCGTTTTATGTAATAATTCGATATATCCGTTTAATTTGCACCAATTTCTGGAACGGATTGTCATTTTGAAAATAGCGTAGCAGCAGATCTATTGATATGATTGTATCACTTGTTTTTTAAATTAAATATTGCAGTAAAATTGAATTACGAATCTGAATTTATGATAAACATTTCAGTACAGTTGAATTAAGCAGACATTGAAGGATACCTAATGTATTTGTTGCTTTTGACTTCGAGTTATCTTGAGTCCGCTGTACTTGTTATGAGAATCAACGTCTTTGCTTTACTTTCGTTAATACTACTCTGCCTGAAGTGAGCATATACAGAGTTTTGTATAATTTAGTCGTTTAAAAAGGGTTCATAAACGAATTCATCTAGTCGATCACTTATGTTTACAAAAATATTTTAGATCAGGTAACATTGTGTTTCAGTTAAAAAGACACTTAAAGTTGTAAATAACTTCGATTACATGGGCTTTAACGTAGGATTTTATAATCAGATTGTGTTTAATTATGATATAATGAGACTTACTATCTATGAAAAACATCATCAACGTCTTTCTTCCCCTGATAGATATCACGGTTTGGACATTAGTTTCGTAGAAGATGACTATTAAAACATTTTGAGAAATGGAGATATTGTTCTTAATGTGCAATTTCCTCTTTT
Source organism: Serripes groenlandicus (assembly GCA_031761405.1). NCBI lineage: Eukaryota > Metazoa > Mollusca > Bivalvia > Cardiida > Cardiidae > Serripes > Serripes groenlandicus. Next base: position 20,167,795 of record JASEVX010000012.1, read on the forward strand.
CGCAAAATGTTTTCAACATCGTGTCAAGATGTACTCTATCTAAATAGTATGAAGATAATTGTAAGCATTATTGGATCTAAGATTGTATTTTTTGCGAAAGAGATGTTGATACATAAAAAGCAAAAATATCGATTTGTTTTATTTATATAATATTATAGTGTGTGTGTTAAAATCAAGTTTAAATAGTTGATATACAATTTAATTACTTTGCACGTTCGCTAGTATTAGCTGCCTGGTCTCAAGTTCGATTACCAGTAGGGTCAATTATCTCTTCGATAAATGACGAAATTTGTAATAATTTGCGTCAATCGCATTCAACCAGTAGGATAACAGTTTATATGTGAACGAATGCTATTTTCTTCGAATAATTCAGCTTAGGGTACAGATAGGAAGAGAAAGCCAGCATTGGTGAACTAGCAGGTTTTTTTACCAAACTCAATCAAAAGTTAATGTTTAATTATTCATCACTATAGGATATACATATATCCTATAGTAAAAAGTGCTTTGGTAATTTGACTCAACAATTGCTGTAGAACTTAACATCTATCTGTACTGGACATGCCCGATCCTGTGAGAGAACTAGTATTGTTATTAAGTAGTTGTTTGTATGGCATGGAGATTTACGCCGCTTTCAACAGAATTCCTGTCATATCACGATATTTTCAAGGTTAATTATAAGTACAGCTGGTAACTTTATCCTGACACAACCACGTCAGTTGTAATGCAAAATCCACCAAACTTTGTGCCAAAGATGAGAACTACTACTACCGTTTCTAAAATGTATGGCATGACCCGAAGGGCGATCAACCTAAGGTATACTGCTATAAATGCAGATGATATAACCTATACACCATTTATACGCTTTTTTATTGTCCTTTTTGTGGGCGTGAGTGTTTGATCAATAACATATCTACATTGAGCAACATCAAATTCTGAGACTGACCACAACTCAATGGACATTGATCTGTGTCTGCTTAAATAAATTTACAAAAGGAAAATATCCAAACATCTTGAGTTATCCAAGCAGTTCAAAATCCATAATTGTATAAATATGCTTTGGATTTTGACACCAAATTCAGTCTGCTACTTTGTTCATGACGTTTTAAAATGTTATAGCAAACATAAGGATATACTGAGTCGAACGAACATACGAGTAGTGTCCAAAAATATCATGTACATTCTTAATAGATATCGTAAATTTAGGTTGACAGCAATATTATATACAGTCATATACATAAACTTCCATATTTCCTTTAGACGACCTTAGTTTTATTATTCCGTTTTACTTCCAGAATTTCTTACAAAATTAAAGATTACCATTTTCTAAAATTCTAGCTGAAAAATATTCCCCTATCTGGGAAGAGTAACATAGTATCGGTTCTAATATAGATTACAATATTATACTGTTGATTTGAAATGTCAAAACGTATTTTCATACTATTTGATAGTTAAACTATATTTTTCATGAGTAGACGCCCAAGACATTGTCAATTTAAAATGAACTCCAATATGTTTATAAATAGAGACAACATTAAATGACGCACCAACTAAAAAGTATTTTCCTTTTATTATTATATCTTTATTTATTTATTCGGATAAACAAAAAAACGTACTATTTAAGAATTTAACAGCTCAGAAAACAGGCTAAATAAATAACCGTATTAAAAATCTGAATCATAAATAGAAAACACTGAATATATTGTAGCAGCCTTTACAGTTATACTAAAATATGGTGTTGCATCACAACAAACCCATACACCCAAAAAAAACATAAAAATAAATGTTCTAACAAAGATTGTTCTAATGCAAATACAATATCAAATAAAAATATAAATAGATATTTATCATATACAATACCCCAAAACCGACAAACATTTAATAATGCAAACTAATGGTAATATCAAGTTGTTCAACAAACGTCAACAAAATGGTAGTTATTTCAGCATTGAAGTGAACGCTGAAGAGGACGAACAATTTGTGAACTGGGATATTTATCTGACCAATTAAAATGAATAAAGTTGAAAACATTGTGACAAAAGCAGAAATTGCTCATGATGAGCAATTTCTCATTTTTCCACTTTATTTTCAAATGTACTCAGCTGCAGAGGCGTCAGAAATATTCAGAAAACGGCTATATGTTGGAAAGGGTCAAGAACATATGATAGCGTCTATATCATATGTTGGAAAGGTCTAAGAATATCTATTTTGCAACTGTATATGTATTTTTTTTGAAAATCTAGTTATTGAATAAAGTTAAACACATTGTGACTAAAGGAGAATTTCTCCTTTTACCACTATACTTTCAAAAGTTGTCTGCTGCAGAGGCGTAATAAAACATCAATATGTGTGAAAGGGTCAAGAATATCTTAAATTACAACTGTTCATGTACTGTTAGTGAAAACATCCGGAAAAAAATGTGACAAAAGTCTGCATGTGGAAGTCTAGTGATTGAATACAGTTGAAAACATTAATACCAAAGGTGAAATTGATCATAATAAGCAAATTCTCCTTTTCCGACTATATTTTCAAAAGTCGTCTGCTGCAGAGGCGTCAAAAAACGTCTATATGTTAGAATGGGTCAAGAATATCTGAATATGTATTGTTATTGAAAACATTTGGAAACAAATGTGTCGATGTCTGCAAGTGACAGTTTAGTTATTGAATAAAGTTTAAAACATTGTGATAAAAGGTGAAATTGTTATCACGTTATTTCATATTAATATAAAATTATAAATTTGTCTTGTGATACTAATGTCTAATAAATATATCTGAACAAAGAATTCAAGAATTTGTTGTTGATTTAATGTTACTTTGCACACTTAATGATGACAGACATTAAAACGTATTTTTTTTAAAAAAACATTAATCAAGGCGTTCTAAAAATAGACATATTACTAAAACGGCAATAATGACACTTACTTTTAAAGTATGATTTCGTTTCTTATATTCCCTAGTAGTACATGTGCAAACAATCTAAAAAGGGATATCTCTTTAAATGAAATAATCACAACAACTCTTAGTTTTAAAAAGAAAATCAATTTAGGATAAACATATTTTCAAGTATGTTTCAACAAAATAGACAGAATATTCTTATGGAATAAAATGAAATATTTTAATATATGTATAACATTTATCACTGAAAAACAATCAATGTATAACACAATGGTAAATCTTGTGTAAATATATTGGGTCTTATTCAGATTTCACAAGTTGAAGAAATGGATTTAAACAGGCAGACCCAAGTCCAAGTTTATTTTTTCTACTATTTGTTTGTTTGTTTAGATTTTTACGCAGTTTTACAGCTTACGTCATATCGCGGTGGATCGATGATAATGGATACACACCTTATATTTACATTCAAATACAACTGTATAAAGTATGAAATCCTTACCACGCCACCTGCTGGAGTTCAAGAGTTGCGTTCAATCGATTCGTTCAGACCCATTTTTAAGACGGCTCTTACGGTTCAAGCGCAGACTGATGTTGCAATTCTTATTAGATGTTCCCAACCCAAGGTATTTTTGTTTGTTAATGACAATATAAGTAAAATTGATTCAAACATAGTTTTACAATTTGACACAAACGATGAGGTAATTTGTTCATGCTCTTATTTTCTGACGATACAGTCCTTTTCGCACAAACTTCAGAAGCCTTACAGTCAATGATCTTGAAAAACATTGCAAGAGATGCGGTATTAATCAATAATACTACAATCAAAACGCTTTAAGCACCGTGGTTGCGTGTGTCAAATCAAAGAGGGTTTGGCGAGATATCACCTACAGTAGCATACATTAAAACAAGAACGGAATGCTGCAGATTCATTTGCAAACCGTTTAGTTAAGCACATCTCATGACCAACACAATTATTAAAGAATTGAGATTTATTACTGTCCTCAAAAGAAAACGGCTCTAATTATTTTGCTACAGCTTTTTGCAATTCGATTGATAATTAAGTTGTATAGTGCTTCTGTTGGAAGACTGGACAAATGGTTGGATTTCTAATTAAAACATGAAATTTAGAGGACCCTAAGTTCCAGTAGGACTTAACTGAACTGAACTGAATCGACTTTTCTGAGTTAGTATATGTGTAAAATGTGACCGGTTATCATGGTTTTCAAATAATTGTCGATAGCATAAGTAGTATTCCATTATCATGAGTGAATGTCAATACATAACCTCTACAGTTTACAGGCCACAAATTAAACGTAGTATCAAGATTGTGGCTGGTCATATAGTTACTGACCGGAATCAACTTTAAAAATTATGGTCAATGTGACTTTACCAAAATATTTCACTGTAGCCATATAATGCAAAACTGCCCCGCGTCCTGGAAGGAATGTTTTTGACCAAACAACATGGCTTGAAGAATATGATAGAGGATCATGCAATAAACATTTCTACAGATGTATTTGAAAATCGACCGAACAGGTTGGGAGGGTTATAATTTTAAAGAGTTTGTCTTTCGGTTACCATGGAAATCAGAATTTGTATGGATCCAAATTCAAAAGAATGTTGACGAGTACAGAGACGATGGACGACCGACAAAGAGCTATCACAATAACTGATCTTGGGCTGTTCATGCTTAGGAGATATATACAACAACAACAAGTATTTAACTACAAAACCTGTTTGATATTGTTAATACATTATTTATGAAATGTGTGTGCACAATTTGAAATCAATCTAACAAAATATAAACAAACTATGTTAAATACTCCAAATCCACCAATAATCATGTTTGTGTTACCCAAAGAAGTTCACATTCAGCATCTTCAGCACAAATAGTGGCGAATGATATTCAAAGTAACTATAATCCGAGTGTGGTAGCCCTAGCACTAGTTCTTTCTCGTTATTAGAACAAATAAACAAGAGGCACAAGACGGCAAGTATTGCTTCACTGCCATCAGGCTAAACTAAAAATAAGTCATTAAGAGCCAAAACAACGACGCCCTATGTGTTTACAACATCAACATGGCTTGAAGTATTCTCTTAGAAGTTATCGAAATGAACATTTCTACACAAATATTTATAATTCAGCTAAATGGTTTCGAAACATATTTTTTGTTTAATTTTCACTTAAGGCATATAAGGCTTACAGCCCCGCTCCCTGGTGGCCTATTTTTTTAACCACTCATCATGACTTAAAAGAATCTGATAAAACGTCACCAAAGGAACTTATTACCATTGTTTAGAAAATCAGCCTGATATTTTTATAATTATTTACTTTGGCCATAGAAGGCGAAAAATCTCTGCCATCTGGGGACCATGCATTTTGACCCATCAATAAGACCTGAACTAAACTGGGACACGATTGAGGTAACCCATAGATCAGTTGTATACAATTATTTGAGAACTGGCCATATACATGCAGGAGAACAATTTCTTTTGTTTTTATTATAGCTATGTAAGGTATAAAAAAAGCCCCGCCGCTAGGTGGCCATAATGTTAAACATGACCTGATAGAATCTCATAGAGGGTTACCAAGGAACATTTCCTAAAGGAGTTTAAAATTTAAGGTCTAAAAGACAGGAAATTAAGACGATTCTACCTACTCCCGGGCCAATATCCATCAACATTTCTGAATTAATTCTTACTATAAATTTGAGGAATATTCTAGATTTGTAAGTAACAATTGGCAATATGGTTTAACTGAGTAGACTATTTTAATTATAATTAATCTTAGTATTTGTTTATATAGATATATTTATAATCTTAGTAAACTATATGTTTGCGATAATGAACAAGTTATATCACTGTTGCTTAATCTTATACCACATGCATCAAATCTGCAGCTGACGACTTTGAAATCTTAGCCAAATTATGACAAATCTTTGTAAATGATAATTTGATAGAATTGTAAGCCTTGTGGTAAATGACAGAAAACATATTATGTTATTTGTTGAAGTGGTATAAAAATGCGTCTGTTTGAAAGAAAGGGTCATTTTATAAAATAGTTGTGCTGCATGCTTTGATTCACACTCGAAAAATAAAATAACTTTGTCAAGTTAATTATTAAGAAAATTTAGAGGTACTTCAGTTTTAAAAGTAGCGGTTTCTTGTCGGAAAACGGGAAATGTAATTATGCGAGATAACACAATAGTAACAAAAAATATCTACATACCTTGATTGTGAAGTGATTTTTATCGACGTGAACATTAACAACTATTATGAAAGTGCTAACTGGGCTTATGATGTCAAACAAAAATTAAATAATACAGACTATATACAAGCCGGTAGGCGACGTGGGATTCGCCTTTGCATATATATACATATGAAGAACAAGTTTGATAGGGTCATTATTGTGGTGACTTGGTGAACACTGGTGAAAAGTGTGCACCTTGTAAAAACAATCTCTGGTCAACCAACAATCTTTTATTACCATGCAAAGACGCACCCGTATACACCGAACCGTTTTGCCTTGGTATATTTTGCAAACTTCCGACTGTAGCTCGGAAACCCGACGTCGGAGGTCAATGACGTATAAAAACTTGTTGTAGCTCTTGAATAGCTCGTTATCGAATACTCCCACTGCAGCGCTAGGAGCGATTGAAGTAAAAAATGACTGTAAAAATACCCTATATTTGAAAGGCTACCATTTGGAAACAAAGGCCTAAATCAAAAATCGTAACGGATAGATTTTTTCTAAATATCTGGAAATATCTATAACTGAAGTTTCAGCTATCTACACTTTACACTGAAGGAGAAAATAGAAAAATGATTAGGGTCCTTAAAATGCGTTTATTTGCTATCTGCATAGCAACGGCTATGTTCGAAAGGCTACCATTTGCAAACAAAGGCCTAAATCGATCCGACAGTTTTGACTGTAGAGCTGTGCTTTACAAATATTTGGACAGACAGACACACACAAAGATAGACGGAAAAGCCTTACCATAAGGGATACCTAGCCTAGCGAATACCAACAGACAGACGGAAAAGCCTGACAATAAGGGATACCTAACCTAGCGAATCCCAATAGATCAATGGAACCTCCGGTAAAGCAAGATTTATTAGACAAATGCAAACAAAGAGGGTACAGAATAAGCAACTCTCAATATCTTTATTTTAATAATAACATTTAAATCGATTGTAAATGATAATTTCAGCTTGACTTCATCACGCTCTATGTCTGTTTCATGGAGACGTAACCAGTACCCGTGCACTTTGCATGGTAAAGTCCCAAAAGGCAGAACCCGCTCATCAGGAGATTTGAATCCAGGACGTTTGGAAAGAATGGCCTACCCTCTACCACTGCACCACCTTTTTGCATACTTATCTCAGGACATTACGGGGATATGTATTAAATGATGTTTAGATTAAAGCACATTCAAAGGGTCTATGAGGTTACACATATCTAACATATCTTATCACACTGTTCAGTGGTTTTAGTTTTAGCACGTCCGCCACGGATGCGGGAGGTCATGAGTTAGATCCCCGACGGTTCATATCATAAATCTAAAAATGTAGAATTTGCTTTCCCTTTCGTTGCACAGGGTTGTGGGCTTATCATTACGACCAACTCGGTGATGTCAGAATTAAAGCACTAGTATACCTGGTAACTTACACAGCACATGCAGTGATATAACTAAACAATAGTTGAAAGCGGCGTGAAACACCACACAAACGAAACATTGCATGTCTAAGAACTAACGTTAACATATAGAATGCATATAGCGGAAAACGATAAGGAGTTAAGGTTTTAGACGATAAAGGAATGTTTAGATTTAATACCCATCATCACTCCCGCTGATCAGCTTATGCATTAAGTACATACTAAACAAACGTTGACGACTGGTACTTTAGTCTGGTTCTCGACTTCCTTTGATAGTAATCCTTTAAGCAGTAATACGTGGAAATAACTCTAGACTACTTGTACCTGTTTAACTCTTTCTTATTGAAAAAATGTGAAACTAAAGATTTGTATTTTATGATTTAATAAAATGAGCAGAACTCTGGTGGATTGACTTATAATTGACACCTTTGCGCTCAACGTTTGGAGTTTAACATGTTGACTAAAACTATTGTGTTAGGATGAACAGATCAGTAGAACTAGTAATTTACAAAGAAATGCCGTTCTTTACCTCCATCTAAACAAAGACAAAAAAAAAAGACTGCTGATTTGGTGAAAGAGTACGAACAAAACTTTTTCCCTGATAACATTAATATGTATGCATGAACATTCATGTCTAAAGCAAACACGGTTATTTTATTAAATACTTAAGTCGCATATGGGTTTTTATCCTTTTCACGATTTACTTATTCTATATGTAAAATCTTCAAATTCGGAATGAAGTTTAAGTATTATATCATCATCGAACAACTTCTATTGTTCAATCATTACACAATATTTATTTTGTTGATTTAAATCTAAGCCCATATACTTGATAAGGAAGATTTCAAGTCTGAAAGATGGCTCTCACAATCTGTCAAGATCATAAGCTCTGTGTGTGGACAGCCCAATGAGATAAGCCAAACATGTCATTGACTAATCACTATATATTTGACAAATGCATCACGTTTATCTAAACAAAAATGGCTAGTTCAATATTGTTTTAATGAGTTTCTGCACAATAAGTTGACGTGTACAAATGAGGGTACTACATGTACAATCTTTAAAACATTTTTTTTGAGTTTGACCCTATAAGGCCCAAACACATTCAGAAGAAAAAGTATTCATAATAACGGATTACTTACTTAAGAGTATTTGGCAGTGACCAGTTATCAAAGCAGACAGATAATGTTCACCGTCAAAAAGAATATCAGTTATTTCCCCCCTTATCACGTGCCAGGAAACATTACTTAAATTCTACTTATTTGTGTTTGTCCGTTTATTCATTAAGTTTTCTTTGCATTGTATGCCGCAATTCAGACATAAATGATATATATGGTGTTTTCTCAGTAACATTCTAACACTATTAACAACTTCTCTACTTTACGCAAAGAGAGATTTTAACCTGATATATCATACAGTATATCTCTCTAAACTTCCGGAACTATGTTTTGCTGTTGAAATTCCCTTCCGCCTATGTTTGATACAACGTTTCTTAGTGCGCATGCGTTACTACACTGGGCTTGACATTTTATGAATGAGCTGACGATCTTTTGTTATAAATGCCATTATAACGGTGATATAATTGTTTTAAATTACGTCATACACGTGCATGACCAACACGTTAGACGCGTGCCGTGTAACAGTATACTGTTAACCGGTCAAAAACATTCAGTTAGCTTGAGACAGTATATGAACATTTGAAAAAGGTATAATAAAAATGAAATGTTCATAGACTGTTAATAAAACTGATTTCAAAATGTTTTGTTAATTGAACAAATCCGTGAATATTTCCAAAACAAATACAATGGGAAGTAAAGATAGAATAGTCTACTCGTGATTGTATCAAGGAAAGCAACGTCATGTCAAAACATAGTTCCCCCGTTAGTTGTATCTCTTTAAGTTATAAAAAAGTGCTAGAATGGAAATATATCTCATTTTGAGTGATATATCGGCTCGTATATCACGATTTGTAGTTCAGTTGTGTATAAATTAATAACTGAGTTCCCCCCTTAGTCGTTTCTCTTTAAGTTATAAAAAAGTGCTAGATTGGAAAAATATATCATTTATACACACCTGAACTCCGAATTGTGATATAAGAGCCAGTATGTCACTGCCGAAACGTTGTCTGCTCTCAAGTCGACAAAAAGTGTCTTCCGATCATCACCAAACTTGCTGAAAATATTCTTTGGCATAATGTCATGGCCAAAAACGATAACCTCGGAAGGCAAATTGTGCTTATGGCCCTTGAATTATACAAAATGTGCCAAATTAGCACTGCTTGCACTCTTAGTCGAACAGTTCTCATCCGACCTATGTGAACATGTGTATTGGCATAATATTCAGGTCAAGTTCAATAATCGGCCAAACCGCCGAGGGCACCTTTGTATCTTAAATTATCGAAAGATTGGCCAACATGGTATTGTCCGATCTTTAACTTAATAACTCCTTATCAAATCTATATGACACCTGCTGTGAACGTTTACGGGCATAAAACCTTCGTTGTGGTAACAAACTGGCCAAATCACTGTTGTCGTTCTAGAGGTATGCCTCCCTAAGGGGCGTGTTTTTGTGACAGTATACACTATTGTTTTGATGATTATTAATGTATGATTTGCTTCTTTATACACATTTGAAATACGTATTTTAAAACGGGAAATACACATTTAACATTGAAGTGCAGGTCTGAAAAACTGCAGCTGTAAAAACTGTTTATCAGCATAATAATTGTCACAATAGTATGATATGACATTGTTTTGCAAGGCTTTTAATGCCACAGGAACAACCCAAAACGACAATCTGACATGTGCAATACGAGTAATTGATATTAACGACGAGCAGCGAGAGTTTGAGAAGCATTTGTACTCGGTAAACACGCGAAACGATGTTGCAAACGGTGAGGATATTATTCAAAAAGGTCTTATTTTCTTTTACAGACAAAATATCACAAAATAAAACTTAGTTTGAGTATTTGAAGCTGAAACATTATTTTCATTTAGCAAAGTGTCGCATGATTTACAATTTAAATGAACAACTTCAGCATTGACATGTAGTGTTACTATTCTAAAATACTGACGAAAGTTTATTGAATTAAAGTTAGGACAAATTACGGGGAGTTTAATGGAGTCCAAAGGAACGTACAAAATACACGACTAGACATGACCAAAGTATATCGGAATATTTTAAGTATTCTTAACCCCCATCATTAATACCTCTGAGTGCACGAAGTTTGTAGAAAACATGTTTAACTTCTTAAATGGGTCTTCGTTTCCACCTTTTAATACAATGAATACAGATAACCTGTAAACAAGAGCGCAGCAGAGCGGACGCCAATGCGTTACTGAATATTTATTGACGTAGAGTTATGTGACTTGGTACAGACATGCATATTGTTCCAAGGAACATGTGTACCAAGTTTCATTTGAAAATGTGAACGGTTTTTGAGTTATGATGTAAGTTTAAGGTTTTGTGACGACACAGGCGACGATGCCAAGGGTATCACACTAGCCCGACTTTTTTCTTTGAAAAACAGGCGAGCTAAAAACAACGCCTTAACCAGCTGATTGGGCGATTACTGATATATTGTATAAAGGGTAGGTTACTGCAAGTTCCTACATTATAGGTACTTCCAAGTAGACTCTGTGGATGCTTAGGTTGATAGAGATATGCACTAACTGGTAACAAAAGCCATTAGTATGGTGACTTGTTATATAAATTGACCTTTAAGGATTACTTACTTTCGCCTGTCGATATTTATGTATGTTTGTTCGCCTGTCTGTGTGCACGATATGGGTCTTATGATGCTAGAAGTATGGTATTATACAAAAGGAAAGACAATATTAATTTCGTATACACTTAATAATAGTGTTTCCTTAGTGGACTTTCCTTTGTTTGAAAATAATGGATGTACAAATGGGTTGTCTGTCCGTTCTTCCGACAGTCAAACACGTATTCATTTGGTGAGACATTGCCAGGCGACACATGTGTTCCTTCAAAGCTCTATTCTATCTGCTTCAATATATCTAAATATGTATTTCAGATACGAATGTGCTTAGCGTTTCAGCAACCGATGGCGATGTGTCAGCTCCGTTTAACAAGGTTATGTACAGTATCAAAGGTTAGTGATAAATACAAGTTATATTAATCACGTTTGGCGTCTGCTTCCTGAATACTCTAACAATACTCGCCTCGTTGGTGTTGGAAAATACGATAAATCGACCACGATCTCACAAGAGTCGAACCCGGGACATTTTATTACGAAACATGTGTTGTTCCAATTTAAGCCGCTGCATGCATGCCATATTAATGATTCTAAAAGAATAGTCTTATGTCATTGAGAGCGTAACAGGAAGTATTTCCCATGTCGAGCTAGTTATAACGACCTGGCATTGCGACATAATATACCATTGATATTGTATTATCTTTTTAGATTGCCAATTATATTGAGCAATCCGCATATCAAAGTTACTAGTTCGATTACTATACAATTAATAACTAATCATTGATTTAACTTGCAAGAAGTATTAAATGAAGTATGTGATCATACTGATTTTCCATGTTCTACGACAATTTGACTATGTTTCTTTCACAGTAGGAGGCGATAGAGCAACTGTACCATCAACAGCAACTCTGGAGTTATAAGGCATCCAACAACTTTACAGGGCCTAACAACTTTAAGATTATTGTGGTTGCTACAGACAGCAACAACAGCACATTTACAGATGAGGGAAGCGTATCAATGTGCATTAGATGTACAATCGGTTCTTCTTCACTTGAGATAAGCATGTGTGCCTCCATGGCTCTTGTCTTCGGTATATGCTTAAACTCTGGCCATCGTAGAGCTATTTGCATTGGGAAAAATCGTTATCATGAAAAATTGATGATAAATTGCTATGGTTTTTACAATGCAGACCTAGAAAGTTACGATATATTCGATAATGCGAAGTACAGTTGACATGAACGTATTATAGATTCGAATAACTTTTGTAATAAAACGCCAACTGTGACTGACATCCTTAAAACAACCTACATTGAAAAAATTATATATGAATAATGATTAATTCCATTTACTCATTCATATTCATAAATACGAAATTTCAATATGATGATAATGTCAAGCATTATCGGATGTGACACTGTAGTTTTGCGTAGATATGTTGATGCATTGAGAGCAAATTACTGAATTTTAATCCTTTTTCTTTTTTTTTTTTTTTAATTTCGTGTATTTCAAGATTTTCATAAAATGCATTTTAGAGTGTAGGACATTCTTTCAGTACCTTACCTTTCATGTTTAAGAGCGAATGTGAACATTTAAGATGCATGGAACAGTAAAAAAGGAGTTCGCAATTTCTTTTAAAGAATAATATAAATAATTAGATTAACCCTCATCATCACTCCCAACGATTTAATTATGTATTGACTACATATTAAGATGAAAAAACGTTGACTACTTGTGCCTTTGTAAAACTTTCAAATGACTTCTATTGCGAAGTTTGAATCTAAAAGTTGAGAAGAAATACAGCACACCTATTTCAACTACAGTATGTAAACAGAGATCATAACAAATAAAGTCGTTCCATCAAACATGTAAAGTGAACTGAAAATGGTCTCTTTGGTATTGGATTCATTCGCATTTTGATAATTTGACATATAGATATATTTCTGGAAAGACTAATCATTGGCCCATTGACTCTCAGGACTTGCAGGGTAAGCATTACTTATGACTCACTGATGTTAGGATAAATGGATCAATAGTACTGACAACTTACGGCATAGTTTAACTAGACAGTGTAGAAAGCGGCGTAACACATCATACAAACATACATGAAATATGTTAAGAAAAGTGATATCTTAATGGAGATGTCTTCAGTGAAGATTTGTGAGTTTATTTCTAATTTTCTCAAACAGATATAACTCTTGAAAGAATATTTGACTGTGAGAAAGATTATGAACAAAACTCTAATCTTTCATGTCCACCCACTAGCAACTGCCTTCTATTTGGCGACGAGCGTTTATCGTTCGAATCAAACAAGGCAATCTTTCTTAATGTCCAGAAATATATTGATACAACCAAGAGATTTAGTACGGGATGAAGTTTGTCGTGTGCGTGTTGTTTGCTACTGGGGATTCTGGGTGAGACATAACAGTTATGATATTATAAAGACATTTTTTATTTTAAATTAAGATATATTGAGACAATAGTATAGTCTAATTTCATTTATCATATATCATGTAAACTCACTATCAATACGCCATGTAATTTTGAATATGATGCAAATTTATCTGAGGAAAGGAATTTGTATAAGTGTCTATGACGCTTTTTTTCCAATACTATGAACATAACATGTATTACATATATACCAATGTACAACTATTTCTCAATAAATATGTTTAAACTAACAAAACTCTCTTTTCCCCTGGTGAACAAATATATGAAAACTCCATGTTCATAGAATAGAAAACCGCGGTTTTATTTAATTAAAACACGAACAATGATAAGTGGTTTGCTCTACCAACGTCTTCTGAGTAGACGACTTATCTACACTTGAAAATCGTACGAATCAGCATGTAAAACCACTTTATAATAAATTAACATTCTGATAAAAACATCGAAACAATGATCCAATAGCATGATGCTAACATGTTTTTATAAGATGTTGAAGCGGTATATACTACCACTTGAAAATGGCACGTGAGAGGTTGCGGTGTCCCGTTAAGATACTAGAATTTACGTAGGAGCATGGATACACTGAACATTAAATCCAGCGAACGTAAATTCCTGCTGCGCGTCACATGAGAATTGACCTGCATTTTCACCTAGTGTATAATTAGGTCAGCATGAGCCAGCGTTGAGTCTGATCGTGATGTGCACTTATCGCTGTCGAGTCAGGATGAATCATTATATAATTGTATATAATAGAGTTGAATCATTGGCCTGACTGTATGTAAGCCAACGTCAGTAATAACCATTCAAATGCGTCCTGAAATATGGCTCGAAACCGAAAAATAGAAAACGCTTACAACATATGTGAATACATCTGCCCAATGTTATAAAGTTATGATGACATGAAAGAGTATTAGCACACAATTACATCAAATGCATATACATGTATATACTAGGTGACTCTCATCTGCGTATAGTGCATACTCAGACGTTGGTTATCGATTACAACGTAAATACAAATTCTGTCTGAAATCAGACAAAACACAAACTGGCTTTAATGCACATAAGTGCTGCACGCACTCGTGTATAATCGTAAAAATATGTATCATACATTGTTTACATTAATCAGACAACAGTATCTCGGTCACAGTTAGTTGAAATACAGCACACATCTACATATGTGAATAATGAGGATATATACTCATGCAGATTGTTTTGTCAATATGCATTTTTGATTTTACGTAAAGACGCGTATGAAGGCAATCGTTCTGAATGTCATTTTGCCTGTGGCGTGGCAACTCTTATAATGAAAGAGTGGCCCAAACTATTAGACACGGGAAGATTAACAACGTAATGGATATAAATGACACTGCATATCTACCAGTATCCATGAGAGTAAATCGTTTTATGATCCCAGATAAGGATATATAAATCGTAGACAAAATAAAAGTTTACAGAAGAGCTAGAATTATTTGTCGACAGGGCAAGAAAGACATCATCAAACATGGACAGTAGAATTGCACTGATAACCATTATTTTGGTATGCTGCAATGACAAGACGGGTGAGTTATTTTATTGTTATATTTCATTCTAGTAGAATTTTAATGTATGATACTATGGAATATCAGTATTACGATTAATTTTGAAATTTTATTGAGGTAAAATGATAAATTAAAATCAATTTCAATTGAGTGTATTGCTTTTTCTTTTTTTTTCAAAAAATATTGTATGGAACTAACGTTGAAAAAAACTACATGTATGCAATAATATATCAGAACTAACCATGCCTCGGCCCACAATAAACTTATGTAAAAACAAAACCTTTTGATAATAAATATTTGCATAAGTCATTTATATTATTCAATATTTAATTCTTCTAATCAGCTCGTGCAACTGTTGACTGGACAGCGGGTACATGCCAAATTAGCATAGAAGAAAATGCTGTGAAAGAGACCCTGTATGCATTCACTGATGCTCCTGCCGACACGAATGCCTACTCAATTCTAACCCAGAATGTCAAGGGCCGATTTGTGATTGCATCTACCGGAGTATTAAGTTCTACGATTGACCTCGACTACGAGAGTGATCAAAAATCATATTCTGTACAAGTCTTGTGAGTATGGTACTTGTTATTTCTCTTCGGTGTTTTACGCCATTTTTCATGGAAAAATGTGAGATATTATAATATCTGGAATACAGAAAAAGCATCATTTACCGCGTTAAGATTTTATTCTTCTCCTGGTCATTTTTACTCAAATATATCAAATATATCCTGAAAAGTGCAAGAAAATATATGGATATAATTGATGACATTATCATGCCATTTTCGTACGTTCTGAAAACCCATCATGAATGTACAATTTGAACGATAAATACTACAGACACTACAAAACACCTTTGATTACAGAATGATATTTGTCTATCAATTTATCTCATTTACAGAAAAAAAACCTATCGAATTTTAGGTGCTCTGGACACAATTTAATGATTGAGAAAGGACGTCATTTAAATATTGATCGTGAATTAAGATACTGTTTTATTGTCGTAAATATTATATTTATGCTGTGGAAGATTGACTCCACTTTTTACTAGATTGTAAACTTTATAGCGATATAAGACTAGACTGTTCCAAGGCCTGTTGGTTAAGTTAAGCAACTTGCCTACACACTTTCTAAAACATTATGACTGACAGCAACGAAAGCAGTATATTGGCTGCAGGAATCTTTTTAATAAGGGTTATTCGAAAAGAGGGAACAATGTATTTATCTAAATGGTGTGGAATAGCCTACATATTTAAAGTCGTTTCATAATAACAGTTTACCGCAAAACGATAGCATGATATCCACGAGTACTGAGAGAACTGTAAATATCTAATATGTATATGTAAATATGAATATCTATTGTAAATTATATTATATACTTTAACATGATAATCAAAATATTACAATGAATTAAAGTCAATTCAATTCAATTTATCTTAACATTTTACTATTTCTGAAAGAAGGTTATCATAATCTTGCTCTGCATTGTTTGCCAACTAGTAACGGTAGGTTTCAAGAAACGTATGTAAAGTAACATCCCTTGGCATGGAAGCGCAGTAAGGTCGTTTCTAACATACGAACTAATGTTTAATAATAACGTTAAGGTTTGTTCCCTTAAGCATCGCTCATATTTAACGTAAACTGTTGTAAACGTTAAGATTATGAGGGTCGTATAAACTGTGTTTTCTTGTCAAAACGTTTAGAAAACAAGATGCCATTTCGTAAATAAAGTTCAGAAAAATGAATGGATGTACAGACAATTTCAACGGTTATTCACAAAACCATTATTTTTGTTTGTAATGTCCAAGACAATGTTTTGGGAAAGATACTTTTAAGATATTGTTATATCATGAATAATTGTGAGAATGGTACGGTTTACCTACCTCAGGTGAATTATATATAAGATGCACGTTCGACTGTCCAATTAAGAAAATCATTACAATGTTATACTGATACTCTGAAAATGATATATTGCTTTGTTGTTTTTGCAGAAGAACTAACACCGATCCAAAAATAAATGCCAATGTTACATGTGTAATACAAGTCACTGATGTGAACGACGAGCATCCACAGTTTGTTCCCGAATCAGATAGTCAGTCGTAGTGCTAATCCAACAAACCTGAGCACCGATGAGGGAACCATAACTAACTGTTTTAGTTAGACCCGACTTCGGTCAAGGTATATTAGTATAACAGGAACGGACCCACGTTCCAGAGACTGAGAACGACATGACACACACGCAAACATATATGTAAAGACATAGTTTAATTATCCGTGCGTTAATGTCATGTGTTCGATAACAAAACAATTTTAACAAATTGCCGGTAAAGATTGAACACACTGTATGATAAGGTGATAATGAAAATATATTAACAATAATTGGACGCTCGTTTCTTTCACAGCCGAAGAAAATAGTGTTAACTTTACCATCAACGTTGACACCGGAGTTATCAGCGCTAAAACAGTACTGGCTGCTGCAGGTTCTCTCAACTTAACGCTTAAAGTGGTCGCTACAGAAAAAAATGCCAATACATTCACAGCCGAGGCATCAGTGAGGGTGTGCGTTGGTTGCAAAACAAATGGTTCTACTTCACCGCAGATAAGCATTTTTGCCTCCATGGCTCTTGTCTTCGGTGTTGTACTGATGTAATACGTTATTAAACGCGCGTAGAATTGAAATTTCACATAGTTATAAAAGGAGCTCTTCTATACCATGAACACAAAATGTTGGCTGATCGATTATTTATAAACATATTACTGTGAACACGCGGTAACTAGGATATCTGATAATTCGAACTCGAACATATCATGGAACATTTGGAAAGGAGCGTAGCACCAGTTTAATTGATATGATATGACTGTATTGCTTGTATTTAAGAACAAACATTTCAGTACAGTTGAATTACGAAGCTGAATTCATGACAAACATTTCAGTACAGTTGAATAATATATATAATATTTAACATGCATTGATGGATATTGCGACCATGCGAGCCCACCGTACTTGTTATGATTATCAAAGTCTATGATTTTAAAAATAGTTTACTTGCGCAAATATCACTCTGTCGCACGTGAGTATTACTCTAGTACGCGGAGTACCTTAGTAAATTAGTACATCTGGCATGAACCAACAATGGCGACTAGATTGGTAGCCTGCCCTTATATATCGCTATCGCAAATGTAGTAACCGATATAGTAATTAAACAATTTTTGTAAGCTCTACAGCCGACCAATACAACTTGATGTTTGAAATCATTAAAAAAATAATGAAGCAAATGACTTATGGAGATTGAAAGGTTAAATCGGTTTGATCCACAAATAGGTCATCGCAGTAGACTTTCGAATACTAAATCATGTCCAACGTTCGCCGCCATTCTTGGTGTATGCCTTACCTTGCAATGTAATGGTAGGGGTAGGTAACTTCAGACTAAACTGATCATTATACCGAATTTGTTATAAGTGTGTTAACCTTGACTCATAAATAATTTAATCGGGTCGACTGTTAATGTTTACAAAGCAACGACGATCAGCCAACAGTAAGTGTCCGGCTTATAGCCACCAGTAGTTATACCGAATTTCCTATAATTTTTCTACCGTCTTCTATCATAAATGATTTAAACTGGTCTACTGAATATGTTAAAATATAAATGATGATCAGCCAAAAGTGAGTGTTCGGCTTGTATATACCAATATTTGTAAAGAACTCTGATTACATGGGTTCTAACGTAGGATTTTAGAATCAGATTTTGTATACTTATGATATAATGTATCGGACTATTTATGAAACATGATCAAGGTAACTCTTTCCCTGATACAGATCACATTTTAAACATTAGTTTCAAAGAAGGTGACTATTAAATCATTGTGAGAAAGGGAGAAATTGCTCTAAAAGTGCAATTTCTTCTTCGCGAAACGTTTTCAACTGTGGGTCAAAATGTACTATTTCAGCTGAAGGGTGAAGAGTATGAAGATAATGATAAAAATTATCGGATCTAAGATTGTATTTTTGCGAATGATATGTTGATACATTGTTAGCAAAAATATGGATTTTTATTTTATTTATATAATGTTATATTGTGTGTGTTAAGATTTCCGTAATTCAAATATTTCATATACAATTAGAATTTTCTGTTACTCCTTTTTTCAAAAACATTTTCACAAATGTCTGGTATTTTACAAACTAAATATTAAGTCTGTGTTTTGTTATAGTTCAAAAACACATGCACTTCCAGAGTCATGTCCCGTTTTAATGCGAAATCACATAGCGTCCAAAGTAATGAATATCAGCGATCCATCGAATGATGGACGTACGCAACGAATGTCCAGCCAATGTCTAACGTAGCGTGCTGTGACCGGTCACGTAACGTGTCCCCAAATCTCCGTCGTCGATTTGATGCTTGTCCTGCAGATCTCGTACATTTGACGCATTAAATTCCAGCGCGGGTACCTTGATTTGTCTTGTTTCACGATAAGACTGAAACATTCTATGGGAATTAACATGTACGTTTCTTTATTGTTAAAAATATTTTCTCTGGTTAAACTCTTTTCGCTTCAATAGTTATATTGAGAAAGTGTACATGGAATAGTCTATTGTTCGAAATTCGGGCGCTGAAAGAAGTACTTGTAACCTCATAGCATACAGAATTAGTTAAAATTGACTGTTAATAACATAATGAAAATGTACTAAATTATAGCTGTACCTTTGCAAATGATTTGTTGATACAATGATAGCAAATATATGGATTATTATTTTCTTTATCAGCCGTGTGTTTGTTAATATAGGATTCTCTGAACGTTTACTTTTCTAATAAAAACAAATACAATTTTGTTTTACTTCCGTTTTATTAGTTTGTTTACAGATGTTTGGTATTTCACATACACTTAACGCATTTAATTGCTCTGCACATCCGCTAGTAATAGCTGCCTGGTCTCAAGATCGAATACCAGCTTGATCAATTATGTCTTCGATGAATGAAAACAATTATGATAATTTACGTCAACCGAATACAAGTGGGATAAAAGGTTCATGCGTGAGCGAAGGCTGTTTCCAGGGAAGAATTATGCGTAGGGTACTGATGGGGCGAGAAAGCCAGCATTGATGAACTGACAGCTGTCATAAAAGTGAAATATTGTTGGAACGTCTTTTCAGGCCCATATTCACCAAATTGTTTTTAATTATTTATCACAATAGGATATATAAATATATATATAATATAGTGATAAGTGCTTGGATAATTTTATTCGACTATTGCTAGATAACATCCCCGATCCTGTTAGAGAACAGATACATGTATTGTTAGTATGTGTTTGTTTGTATGGTATTGAGTTTTACGTAGGCTTTCAAAAGATTTCTGTCATATCATGGCATTTTCTAAGTTATATAATGATCAGTAAAACTGGTAAGTTTATCCTGACATAAGCACATAATGATGTCGTAATGCAATCCCCACCATACTTTGCGCCAAAAAAACGGAAAAATCTATGGTATGACCCCAAGGGAGATCAAACTCAGGTCTACTGCCCTCAATGCAGATACTGCAACCACTTCACCATTGAGACGCTTTTTATATTGTAATGTTTGTGGTCGTGAATGTTTGGTCAATAAAATATCTACATTCAGGAGCATCCAATTGTAATACAGACCTCAATTCAATGGACATTGGTCTGTTACTGCTTAAATAAATTTACAAAATGAACGTTTTCAATAATCTTGTGTTAGCCAAGAATTTCATAATCTATAATTATGTAGAAATTCTTTGGATTTTGATGCCCAATTTAGTCTGCTACTATACAGTTAGTCATATAGGTAATCTTCCACATTCTTCTAAGACAACATTAGTTTTGGTATTCCGTTTCAATCCAAGGACTTCTTGCAAAAGTGAAGATGACGAGTTTCTAAAGTTCTAGAATAAAAATATTCCCATGTCTATGAAGACAACATAGTAACGATATACATATAGATAAAGAATAACATAAGATACTATATGCATTGTTTGAGATATCAATATTCTTTTTCATACTCTTTGATAGTTAAAATATTTTGTTCCTGCGTAGAAGACCAAGACAATGTCGATATAAAATGAACTCCAATATGTGTATAAATAGAGACAACGTTAATTGGCGTACCACCTGGTTACCATTTTCTGTTGGTCCCTAAACAAAACTCCATTTCTAAAGAGAATAATCTTCATTGTATGTAAGTAAACTTTAATTCCAATGTAATAAAAACTATTAAGTTGTTGCTGTAATTCAAATACTGTTTTAGCACAACTAGCAATGTCGTCTGCAAACACGAAATCAATAATGTCAGTTTTTCTCTGAAATAAAATATTTACAAAGTAAGAGAGACAACTCGGTAATAAATACAATTACATTTGTTGTACTTGTAATATCCCCTTGTCGCGAACCTGTAATCGTAATTCCCCTTTTCATTCAATATAGTCAAGAGTTCGAAACATGTTATCATGATTAATGAGGTAATATGTACTAATAAAGCAACTGATGCTCAGCTTTGATATGTAATTATATGCATGAGTTTCAATTGCAGTACTTCATATTAAGACAGCGAGCCCCAGTAGCTCAGTCGGTATCGACGCAGGCTGACAATCCAGGGTTGTGTTTTCGATTCCCAGCTCGGTCAGCATTCTTTCCAACGTTTGACAAAAGTCATTGTGACCTACGTCATTCGCGTTTCACCAAAGGGCTGTTTAACAGTCTATGTGCAAAAGCAGCCAGTTGCTTGGAAAGAATGGTGTATGGTTTACTGGTGTTGGAAACCAGGAAACGCATCAGTAGGTGAACTGGTTGCCGTGATATGACTGAGAAATTGTTGAAAACGTCGTTAAATCCCAGTCAATCAATCAATCAATCAATTAATCATATAAAGACGCGTACAAATGTCCATCTTATTCGGAGAAAACTAAAAAATGTGTAACATATTAACATGAAAAAGTTTGTCAAACGTATTCTTTAATACACCATAAAGACACTAAAATATTACACCTTTCCGTGTCAGATATTTCTGTAAGCAAACTATTTTATAAAAAGTTGAATAACCTTGTTGAAAACCAGATTGAAACCTTTCAATTAAGTTATTGTCCTCTTCCTACTTATTAACCCAACAATTAATTACTGGATGAACTATTCTATTAGAGGTAAACGTCAGAACTGCTGTTGAATCTGATATTCTGAAATTGGATGATTACCTTGACGGCGATAAATTTCCGTCCAATTACGCGGAAGTTTTATTACGGTCTAATAATGATCAAGAAACTGATGCTCAAGAACGCCGTCTATTAAACGTTTGTAAAGATACTTCTCTAATTATTTTGTTATGGCAAATTAGATACTAAAAAATATGCAAAATATACTTTTCATTATCATCAACGTTCAAGCACTGTTGATAAGATCTCGCTAAATGTTAATGGTTTTCAATATATTTCAACGTTGCATATTGTAGAGCCATGTGAGTGTTCGGACTAATGTATTTTCCAAAACATAAGAACTTGTAAAACAGCAACATTAAATGTGATAACATTGATGAACAGTATAGTTATAACAGTTTTGTTTTTAGAAAAGGATGTATGTATACTGTTATTAATCTATTACATATAATATATCGGATAAGCAAAAGGCTGATTTATTTATGAATTTAAAAACTCCGAAAACAATAAAAAAAAAGAGTTGCATCTTAAATACAAAACACTTAAGATGTTGTAACAGTTTTTACAGTTATGATTATAGAAAAAAACCTAAAACATACCAAAACATTTAGCAAAGCCCATGGACATCACTAGTTTAATAAAAGATTGTTCTAATGCACTTAAACTTAGAAATAGATATATTAACCAAATAAGAAGAACACAAAAACCGACAAATAGTTAATGAGTATAATACTTTATTTAACCAGATAAAACGTCAACAAAAGCAAATCTATTAAAATAAGGAAATTTATATGGTAAAATGTTCGGCAAAAAACTGAAAGCTTAACAAAAATTAAATGTTAAGGCCCGTGCATACTGTTGAGAGTTTAGGCCACAAATTGCTGCGAATCATAACTCATCATAACTCTTTAGTTGTCGTGTATGACTCATACACATACATGTACATGAACGGATCAATATTCGTGTCGCCTCTTTCCGCCAGTACTCTGCAAAGAGAAATATATGGAAAAATAAAGCAAAGATGATTATCTTAAATGAAATAATCACATAAACTATAAGTTAAAACAAATAATCAGAATTACAACATTTATCAAAACAATATGCTCAATCAATGTATAAAATAGTTTGAAATATAATGTAAGATATATTGGGTCTTCTGCGGATTTCACAAGTTAAAGCAACGAAGTTAAACAAGCAGACCAAATTACAAGTTTATTATTTCTATTGTTCGTTTGTTTGTTTAGGTTTATACGCCGTTTTCAATATATTATGTCATATCGCGTCGGACAGATAAGATGATATTAGTCCGACACCTTATATTTACATTCAGATAACAAAACTATATATGTATGAAACCATTACCACGCCGCCTGCCGGAGTCCTAGAGTTGCATTGAATCGCTTACGGTTCAAGAACAGACTTATTGAGTTTCCCCAATCCTCAGGGTTCTTTGTGTGTGTTAGTGACAGTACAAATTACAAGTATATTGAGTTGAACATAGATGGAATATTGACACAAATGATTAGGTATTTGTTCATGCTCGTATTTTCCCACGATACTGTCTCTTGTGCACATACTCCAGAATCCTTACAGATATTCATGCTACATGATCTTAACTTTGTTTGTAAGAGATGGGGATATAACCAATACTAATATGACAGCGCTGAAGGCACCAAAGTTTCGCGTGTCTCAATTCAAAAAGGGTAAGTTGAGCCATTCACTACTAAATCAGACATTAAAACAAGACTGAAATGCTGTAGATTCAATTGCAAACTGTTTAGCTAAGCAAGTGTCACGGCTTACATAGTTATGAACAGAATTAAGATTAATTATTTTTTCAAAGGAAAAAGAGGCTTATTATTATGTTACAGCGTGTGGCAATTATATTGATAACCTTAAGATATCTAGTATAAGGCAAAATTACCCCGTCCCCAGGGGGAAGTGTTTTTCGACCGTCAACATGGCTTGAAGGAATTTATTTCTAGGGTCAAGCTAGGAACATTTCTATGGAAATCAGAAATCTGCATGGATCCAAATTTGCAGGAATTTTGATGATTACATTCAGAGGATGATATTTGTTTATATGTATACATTTATAATCGTTGTAAACATATTTTTGCAATAACGAACAAGTAATATCATTTTTTGTCCAGAAAAAAGGCTTAACAAACTTATCATCAGATAAAGTACAACATTTTAAATATTTAAAGAATTATTTGTTATAAGAACGAAATTAGTACAAGACCCATTCGCGTCTTACGCACTCGGTGACTTTTTCATATATTTTATCTAAAAGTCTGGAAGAATCTGTTTTAAACTATAATGCAACCATTTTTGAAAATGGAAAATGTTTAGAAACATAAACAATATACTTCTATGAAAATATATTCAAATATTGATTAATTATATGGTGATTTTAATTTAAGTTAAATATCTAATATTGAGTAAATATGGGATAAGGAAATAATCCTTTTATTGATAAAATATATAAAATGATGTTTATCGACGAGAACAACTACTATCAATTATACTTGTTCTAACTGGGCTTATGATATAAGACAAACATCAAATACTATACATGGATGAATGGAACCTTAACAGAAGATTCCTATAAACAACTAAAGCAAGGTATATTAGACCAATGCAAACAAAGGTGGTACAGAATAAACAGTTTCAATCGATTGCAAAGCAATTGACAGCATATATCATTGAGCTATATATATATCTACTAGAGACTTAACCAGTTCTCGTGCATTTTGAGGGGAAAAGTCCCAAAAGGCAGAACTCGCTCATCATAGGATTCGAACCCAGACCTTTTGGAACGAATGACCGACGTTCTTCCACTGCACCACAGTCTGGTATCTCAGATATCACGAGGAATATGTGTAAAGTGCAATTTTTTTAGATTAAATGACATTTAAAAGGTCATAATATTTACAAGTAACTAACATGTCTCACCGTCTCGGTGGTGTAGTGGCAGCACGTCCGCATAGGATGCGGTGGTTCATATGAAATATTTTAAGAAATGGTAGAATTTGCTTCCGCTCTTTGTCGCTCAGGGATGCGAGCTTAGCAGTGCGAACAAGTCGTTAACGTCATAATCAAAGGACTAGCAGACATGATAACTTACACAAGAAACGCAGTGATATAACTAAACAGTTGTTGAAAGTTGTGTTAAACACCACACAAACAATGCCTAGCGTGTCTTAGAACTGATGTTAACATATAGAATGTATGGAACGGAAAACGAAAAGGAGTTAAGGTTTTATTTGATAAGGAAACTTTTAGATTTGCTACCCCACGTCACACTCACTGATAAAAGTATGTATTGAGTCCATAATAAACAAACGTTGACAACTTGTAACACTTTCTCATTGAAAAATGTGGACCTAAAATTTGCGTTTTACAATTGTCTCACATAGATAGAACTCTGGCAAATCTAAGTATTGACTCCTTTGCACTTAATGTTGTGGGGTAATTTTTCCGACTGAATCGATGTATGGATTAACCTATCAGTAGAACTGGTTACACACCAATGAACCGCCGTTGTTGTGCACAAACTTTGTGGAAATTTGCGTACAACAAAATACAAACAAAAAGACAGATGATTTGCAGGAGAGTATGAACAAAACTCATTTTGTCTCTGATGAACACAGCTTGTATGTATGAAAGTCCATGTCTATATAATAAGCAAGAGAACCACATGTGGGTGCTGGATGCTCGTCTTGTATCTTTTAACGCTTAATTTATTTTATAAATAAAATGTTCAAATTTTGAATGAATATTGTAATATAATTTCAAGATCACACAACTTTTTTCAAGTATCAAGACAATATTTACATTGTGAATATAAATCCAAGTTCATCTACTTGATAAGGAAAATCTTCAAGTCTGAAAGATGGTTGTCACAATCTGTCAAGATCATAGGCCCCGACTTTGTATATGGACAGCCACATGAGATAAGCTTATACATGCCTGTTGACAAATCACTAAATAATTGAATGTATATATGTTTTATCTAGAAAGAAATGGCTACTTCAATAGTGTAAGCTTTTACACATTCAGTTGAAAGTCATTAACCTCATGAGCTCCAAACACAATCAGAAGAAAAGGTCATGATAAATATGTTATACATACTTAATTATTTGGTTCCACTTTATCAATTGTAACTAAAAATAAAAAAGAAAAACACTCTTTCGGCAATAGGCCTTCCTAAAGTTATATTAAACATAGATCAAACACTATGCTGCGTCCATTCTTGAAAGTATTGAACTTGAAAACAAATATAATGATTCCATTGAATATTCAACCATTTTTCTATTTGTTGTAATGGTGATCTGGACCTTCACCCTATGGGCCTAATCACTAACCTATCAATTATCTTCTGAAATACTTACTACAAACTAGATCTGGTTACAACTGCAATTAAATATATTTAATATATGATTGTTTTCCTATTTTTAGAAACAGTGAACTTGAACTGTAACGACAAAACACAATCACAAAACTAGTGTATGTCATGAGAGTGTTTCAAATTTTCTAAGAAAGGCAATAATACAGTCAAAATTATGGTGGCATACTTCTGGCTCCACATAACCACTTAATTATCACGTTATATAACTAGTTAGTCACTTAATTATGTTGATAAATATCTGATTAACGCGTTAATTTTCATGTAAACAGATAATAATGTCAACACAATAATGTCGATGTTACTGTCCACTACTGCCAACATATACTTACATGATGCCATTTTATATATATAATAAGTGGTTAACGTGTCATGCAACTAGTTAGTCAGATAAGTATCGTGATATTTATGTGGGTAACTAGATAGTCAGATAAGTAACGTAATAATCATGTGGTTAACTAGTTATATATCATGTTACCTACTTAATGAGAAAACTATTCTTTAGATATATGTTAAGTGATTAACATGCTATGTAACTAATTAATCCGATAATTAACGCAATCTTCCGTGAGAGATTTTTTTGATTATTTTCTAAAATATATATATATATCTTGAAAGATTAACTGTGCGAACAAAACTCTCTTTTCCCTTAATGAACTTATATGTATGAAACTTCATGTTGATAGAATAGAAGAAAAAACGGTTTTATTTAATTAAAACGGGAACATTGACAAAGTAGTTTGCTTTACCAACGACTTCGGAGGAGGGGACTTACCTACACTTGAAAATCGTACGAATTATCACGTAATTCCACTTTATAATGCACAATAATTATTTGTTTTGAAGGCGCAATGAACTACGAAGCACCTGCATGGTTATTTAATTCGTTGGCTATGTAACAAATGAGCTGCGTCTAGTGATAAGGGGTCTGAATGTTTCTGCGTATAGTGAAGCTTCTAACGAGCCTAATAATGCGTTTAGTCTAAATACAGTTTTCACCGCTTGCATACATGTTTAACATACAGAAATGCACTTACTGATTAAAATATCGAAAAAATGCCTCTGTAGATTTTTGCCAATATCGTTTAATCTGATGTCAATGCGAAATGCCATTCAAACCATAAGCACGCTATATAGAAGCAGCTAAAATCAAATCAATATTTTGTGAAGAAGCTATACTTATAAATTAGTCAGTGTCTATTGTTTAATGATATGATAACATGGCACGTGACAAGTTATGTTGTTGCGTTTATATTCAATGGTTACGTATTCATATAGATAAACACAGAGCAAAACATCCAAGGAACGGGCAATCCTTCCGCGGCGCATTCTAATTGAACATCGGACATAATGTAGAACAATATCAGTATGTCCTGTTCGAATCTATTCGGGATGTGCAATGTTCGCTATCCAGTCTGGATAAACCATTAACTAATGTTAAGGGAAAGAGAAACACTGACCTCACTTTATTTTAGCCAATCTCACAAAAATGATTTACAGCATCCTAAGATACTGCTCGAAACATAAAACGCTTAAAAACAATTGTGAATAACTCTGTACAATATTATAAAATGATAATGGCACTCGCAAGTGTATTACCACACAATAATATCACGCGCATGCACTAAGTGAATTTGAACTTCGTAGAGTGCAAACTCAGAGCTTGTTTATCGATAACAAGGTAAATTCAAAGAGTGTCCCTGAAATCAGACAAAACTTTTAAACGTTTTAATAACTCTGTCACGTTTAGGCGAAATAAGACACACATTATATTACATCTATGAACATTTGTGATACGGATACATACTCATACAGATTGTTTAGTTAATATGCATTTCTGATTTTACTCTTTTACTTTCAGAAGTCATTACGAAGACAATCTCACCGAATGTCAATTTGTATGTGGCGTAGCAAATTGTATAATGAAAAAGTGCCCCAAAATATTAGACACGGGAAGATAAACAACGCAATAGTAATAAACTACATTCAACAATTACCAGTATCCATGAGATTAAATCGTTTTATTACCCGTGATAAGGGTATTTAAACCGTCGAAAACATAATATTTTACAGTAGAACTAAAATCATTTGTCGACAGAAGAAGAAAGACATCATCAAAAATGTCCAGTAGAATTGCTCTGATAACCATTATGTTGGCATACTGCAGTTTACATAGAGGTGAGTTATTTGACAATTAGTTTTAAATAAATTCGGCTTGAGTTTGTGATGTTCTGAACTTCAATAAATGAATATTAACAATTAAGAAAGTATCGATTAAATACATATCAGTTTGGAAATTTAAATTTATTCATTCAATTAAAAGAGAATTTAACGCATTTAGTTTTTAGAAAATGATAAATATATACTGTTATTAATCTATTACATATAATTAATTGGTTTGATTAGTGATTACATTATTTATCGGCATCCTGAAACATACTTATACATATGTGTACAACTTAATTATTAGAATGAAATATTTGTACAGATTTAAACAACATCAAGGATATTTAATTCACAATCTATCTGTTTAGCTGTTGCGGTTAGTTGGGCAGCCAACACATGTCCATTTGGTATACCAGAAAGTACATCGAAGGATAACCTAAAAACCTTTGCTGCTACCGACGCGACTAACTATACAATTATAACCCAGAATGGTTCTGGCCGGTTTGCGATTGCATCTAACGGAACACTTAGTTCTACGACTGAACTCGACTACGAGAGTGATAAAAAATCATATTCTTTAGTGATCATGTGAGTATTATATTTTTCATGTCTATTTAGGTTTCATGGTAGTTTAAAACTGTTACGGCATTTCCTGTGTAATTCAACAGTATTTCCGGTGTTATGTATTTATCCTGACACCAGCGCATCAATTGTTATGCTAATGGGTTACATGTCCCTTCGTAATGATATCATGAAAAGTGTATTCTGGAGCACCGATGATCTTCATGTTGGATCATTACGACATGGTTGATTTTTAAAGCTGGTGTTATGTTTTCCAATATTCTTTGCTTCAAAGAATTATCCGTGTTATGATGACGACTGCTCTATTTTTTCGAAAACAATTTGAATATGAGATGGCATTTCGTAAATGAAATATCGAAGAAAGGAATTTCAAGAAAATGTCAATTTCTGCTTTTAGTTTTAACAATAATTTAATTTTTCTCTGTAATGTCAAATAGAGCACGATAGTTTGGCTAAAGTACTTTTTCAGATTGTTCTATATCTAAACTGAACATTTTGACAACAAAAATGGCCAACTGTATCCAAAGAGAATAATAAGCAAACTGATTTCAGCGATATGCGTATTCAAGCTATTTACCTTCCGGTTTTATTCTAAATAAAATCCATTATTAATTACTGTTTTTTAATTGTATCGATTTTGAATGCTCAGAAACTGTTAGAAATTCAACACAGCATCAGATATGTGAAAATATTATTCGGAAATCTGGTATATCAGTGATGAAGAGAAACAATGTCTCTACTTTGTTCCCTTATCTGGCAAATTAACCAACCAAATTGAATGGGATTTCGCAGATTGTTAATTTTTACGGTAAGTTTTATGGAAATGAAAAGTCATTGGAGATATCCCCTCAAAACAGTTGTGGATTGCGACATTAAAAAAATATAGCCGTACAAAGGAAATATATCGTATTGATGTAATAGTAAAAAGTAAAAAAAATAAAATAGATTGATTTCTACAATTACATCTCAAAGTAATAGTAAAATGTAATTTATATATACTGGTACATGAACATGTTAGGGCAATGTAATTTAAAGAAGAAATCAATGTTTTTTCATGAAAGAATTGGTCAAATTTCAATAGGTGAGATGTCTGGAATAGACCACATGTATTCTACATTTCGGACTTTTCAAAATAGAAATTTGATTTTAGGTCTCTTATTTGGTAGATAATTCAACCTGGAATCACATAACCACTCGGCATCATAACTTATGATGAATTCATTGATCTGAATTTTCTTCTTTTTTCTTGCAGGGCGTTTAACGCCGCATCCGAAAATGCCACTCTTACATGTGAGATTGGAGTCACTGATGTTAACGACAAAGAGCCACTGTTTGTTCAGAAATATTACTATGTGGAAACTGTAAACAATGTTGCTATAAGTAAGGGTATTATTTGAAAATATTTGGTTTTCTCTTTCAGAAAGTTATCTCAAAAAGGCATGAATAAGAGGTTTTTCGAATCTTTAGAGAATTTTATATTAATAATTAAATGTTGTCAATTTTCATGCGATTGTTTATTGAAAAAGACAAGTGAAGTATGCCAATTAGTGTTGCTGATAACATATTACAGATTAAAAGGATGGCAAGAAACGATGATTCTTATGTGTGTAAATTTACGAACACAAATGACCTTATCAATAAGCTAGTCAATGGGAAAAGATACAAGTTTGATGTTGTGACAGCAGATCTATATCTCCACTGTTCACGTATTACATACACAAGCCTATAAGAGACATATGTCACCTTATTATAAGATGGAGTTGATGTACATGGTGATATGAGTTGCTTTTAAAAAAGCTTAACATATTCTTTTTCCGACTTACAGGCTTATTGAACTGATTAAACTTATGACCAATCAGAGCAATTTGAGTCTATAACCACCGCAAAAAAAGAGGTATTAACTGTTCGTCATTATGTTCTATGGATTATCTTAAATCTGTTCAAAAATATTTTTTATTTCATGAAGACCGTACTAAATAAAAACATTATTTAATTGATCATCGTTTGCGGAATAAGACTGTTTCGGAAAGGTAATCAACTTATAGGTACTATTCTTGTGTGAAGTACTAGTGTTAAAAATGGTAAGGTGTCTGGTTGTCGTGATATAAATGCGAAACCGTTGTAAAATGTGTTTAGATGTATGCAAAACACTTTCTGTTGATGTGAAAATGCCATAGCTTTGATTGTTTGTAAACCATATGTTTTTACATAAAAGACATTGTTATATATTCCATTCAGACACGAGCCTGCTGACCGTTTCCGCAACCGATAGAGATGTGACAGCAGAGTTTAACAAGGTTGTGTACAGTATCAAAGGTTAGTTACTGTAACACGTGTAGCTTTATTATTCAAAGGTGCATGCTCTAGTGCTTCATGCATGCTTCACTCTCTTTCGCGGTACTAGAATGCTACCCGGTGTACTTTTATAGTAAATTAGTACGTCTGACATGAAACATTAATGGCGACTAGATTGGTCACTTGTCTTGTACTACTTTATTATAGGGTCAGGCATACCCCAATAACGACGGCGCCCTTTGGACATGTTGTAGCAAGCAAAAGGCTATATAGACAACCGTTGTGTGGACCGTTAATGTTTCAAGTCAGACGTACTAATCTACTATAAATGTACAGATGTATACTATACTTTGTACTATATGCCACCGCATTACCATTTTAAACTTCGGAAATAGTTATCAAGTAAAACTATCAAGTTTAATTGGTACGCTGTACAGTATACGAAATTTCAATTATATATTGACAATAAATGCGATAGCAATATATAAGGGGAAGTGACCAATCAGATTTCAAGTTTCAAGTTTTAATAATACTCTACATCCATTTGTGTACGAGAGATAACAAGCTCACGTGACTTTGTAATGTTAGATTCGCATATACTGAGCATGTACACTTTCTTACTATCTCATGCTAAAAGTACGTTTTTGACCGGATAACAGTATACTGTTACATGGCACGCGCGTCTAACATGTTGATAATGCACGTGCATGACGTCATTTGAAACAATAACGTCACCGTTACAATTCAAACGGCATTTGCAAACAAATTACTACTTATGTAAACAAACAGTTTTGTTTCTAATTCGGAAGGAGATTTATCAATTCTAGATAATAAAAATGAAATCCACAATGTAAAGCAAATAGTTTACAACATGAAAGTATGCAATAAAAAGGTTATTGACCCGGCAACGTCAGCCCAAGTACTCGGTCCCACGATGATTCACAGTACAGGGTCAATAACCTATAATATTACTGAATATATCGGATAATACATTATTAACTTAACACATGATTTAGCTTTAGCATACATGTAATGTATGACTCTTAAAACATTACCCTCAATATTATGTCTTAACAATTGTCTCCAAAGCTCTGATGCCATTGAACGCGTTTTCTATTAATCACACAACGAACAGTGCAGCCACTTAGTCTTATGCTTTGACAAATAAATATCAATTAACATGTTCATAATAAAATATGACCAATATTACTATATCCCTTACGCAAACATGTCTTTACCACTGCTTATAAACCACCACATTTTAAAAACGGATTTATTTTGCTATAGAAAACAGATGAACAAAGGTTTCCCAGGCAACCTAGACATGTTATGAATCTGTAATTGTCCAGACTTGTTATAACCTTTAGTCTAAATTAATACGATACTGTACTTGGCTCTGGAGAGATGCCAGGTGTATGGTGTATCATACACCATACACCTGGCATCTCTCCAGAGCCAAGTATAGGATTAAACAATTTACAATACAGTGGTAACAGTGAACCCGGGACATTTATATTAAAATGCTGACTTTGTACCTTTGAGCTTACTTAATGTTTTAACCTTTCAATACTGATTTTTTAAAAAGCACTTTGCATTTGAAAGTATTCATAGCCAATTATGGGAATATCATGATAACAAATGTTGTGATCCGCCAGTTGGTAGGGTTCTGTTATGATTATACCGACTTCACAAAATCGGTCCCGGCACACAAATGGTAAATGTTATTGAGAATAAAAGGGAAGGGTCAACAGACTGAGGACGACAGGAGACAAAAATAACTATATATTATAGCAAATGTCCATTGGTTCGACGCAGAGGTAATCTTCCTAAAATTACCGTTTAATAGTCCGTTCGTCAACGCCATGTGTATGATTACTATACATTTCATAACAAAGCGTTAGTAAAGTTTTAACAACCCGTGTGAGAAAGTGATAATGCACATACTTTTACCTCTTTTATAATAATTTGACGTTTGTTTCTTTCACAGACGGAGGTAATGGTGAGAACTTCACCATCCACGTTGTCAGCGGAGTTATCAGCGCTAAGACAATACTGGCTGCTGCAGGTCCTCTCAACTTAACTCTAAATGTGGTCGCTACAGACAAAAGCAACAATAAATTCACAGATGAGGCATCAGTGAGGGTATGCGTTGGTTGCAAAACAAGTGGTTCTTCTTCACAGGCGATAGGTTTTTTTGCGTGCATGACTCTCGTCATCATTGTTGTCCTGATGTAATACGTTGTTAAATGCGCGTTTAATCGAAGTAACACTTTAAAAACAGAGCTCCTTATACTTTGGCTGATAGATTCTTGATTAATACATTAATGTGAATTCGTGATAACTCGTGTGATAATTCGATATATCCGTCTAATTCGCAACAACTCCTGGAACGGTTTGTCGTTTTGAAACAGCGTAGCAGCAGATATGTTGATAAGATTGCATCAATTGCTTGTTTTCAAAAATAAACGCTACAGTAAAAATTGAATTACGAATCGGAATTTATGATAAACATTTCAGTACACTTGCATTACAAAGTTTATATTACCTAAACGAGTTAAGCCTACATCGAGGGACACTTTGAACACTTCAATAGCTAGAAGTAATTAATTTGTCGTTTTTGACTACGAGTTATCTTGAGTCCACTGTACTTGTAATGAGAACCAACGTCTTTGCTTTACTTGCATTAATACTACTCTGCCACAAGTGAGCATGCACAGAGTCTTGTATAATTTAATTTGTTTAACCGGGTTTCATAAACGAATTCATCTAGTCAATTGATTTTGTTAACAAAGGATTTAAGATAAGGTAACATTGTGTGTCAGAATAAAGACACTGATTTATGATAAACTTTTCAGTACACTTGCATTACAAAGCTTATATTACCTAAACGAGTTAAGCCTACATCGAGGGACAACTTGAGCACTTCAATAGCTAGAAGTAGTTAATGTGTCGTTTTGACTACGAGTTATATTGAGTCCACTGTACTTGTAATGAGATCCAACGTCTCGGTTGCAAATAACTTCGACTACATGGCCTTTAACGTAGGACTTTAGAATCAGATTTTGTATTATTATGATATAATGTATCTTACTATTGAAACATCTTCAAAGTAACGGTTTCCTTGATATATATCACAGTTTAGACATCAGTTTCGTAGAAGTTAACTATCAAAACAGTGTGAGAAAGGGAGATATTGTTCTTAAAGAGCAATTTTCCCTTTTCGCAAAATGTTTTCAACATCGTGTCAAGATGTACTTTATCTGCTAAATAGTATGTAAATAATTGTAATCATTATCGGATGTAAAATTGTATTTTTGTGAATGATATGTTGATATATTGAAAACAAAAATATGGATGTGTTTTATTTATATTATATCATATTGTGTGTTAAGATTTCCGTAATTTAAATATTTCATATACAATTAGAATTTTCTTTTACTCCATTTTCCAAAAAACTTTTTCGCAAATCTCTGATATTTAACAAACAAAACATAGCAGACCATTTTTTCTTTTATTGTTTAAAAACACATGCATATACTGAGTCATATCCCGTTAAAATGCCGAATCACATAGGGTCCAAAGTAATGAATATCAGCAATCCATCGAATGCTGGACGTACAAATCGAATGGTTAGCTAACGTTTCTCCACTGGCCCATAAATACGCTCTCCAAATATTTGTCGTAGATTTGATGCTTGCCCCGCAAATTTCGTGCATTATACGCTTCTAAATCCACGGCGGGTGTATTGTTTTGTCTTATTTCACGTTGTGACTGGGAAAAGCTACCGTACTTACACGCACGACGTTTCTGTGTTCATATTTTTTCTTTCTGTATTACCTTCTTCGCACCTATTGTGTACATAGAATAATCTACTTTTCGAGATTCGGCGCTGTAAGAGTTAACCTCATAGCAAACAATACTAGCTAAACTTTACTGTTAGTTAAAATGAACTTCCATATGTTTATATTGAGGCAACATTAAATGGCGTACCCAACTATAAAAACCATTTCTTGTCGTTCACTAAATAACTCCATTTCTATTGTCAATGCTCAAAGTTTTGTTTAAATTAACTCCAATTCCAAAGTAATCAATACTCGTAAGATGTTGCTGTAATTTAACTTCTTTTTTAGCACAGTTAACATTCGTCTGCAAATATGAGAAAAATAATTTTAGGTACATATTTCCGAAATTAAAAGAGACAACTGGTTAATAAATAAAACAACCAGTATTGTATTTATTACGTCCCCTTGACGCGTACAGGTATAACAATGGCGGTAACCGTATTGAGACAGCAAACGTACTTGTTTTGTGTTTTAATTTCCCTTTTCACCCGAATAAGTTAAGAGTGTGAAATATTTAAGCATGAGAACATATGATCTATATCATCAGCTGAAGTTTATCTAATTGTATGCATACATTCAAAATGCAATACATATGTTTTAAGACGCGTAAGAATTTCCCTTTTAATCCGAAAAACTCAAAAAAGTGAATCATGTAAGCATGATCAATTGTGTCAAAACTATTTTTAAATGCATCATTATGACACTAAAGTTGTCCACCTTTCCGTGTCACATATTTCTGTACTTTTGATTGTGGGCAAAATATATAATCAAGAGTTGAATAACCTCGTCAAAAACCAGCAAGACTGACACCCATCAATAACGGTCTAATCATGATCAACTGACTGATGCTCAGGAGCGCCGTGTGTAAAATATTTGTAAATATAATTCTCTGATTATGTTGTAATGGCAGATTAGATAATGAAGAATGTCCATTGTCATCTAGGTTTAAGCACAGTTGATAAGTTCTTGCTAAATGCTAATGATTATCAATATACTTCAACGTTCAATATTTAAGAGCCGTCTGAGTTTTTGGACCATGGTAGTGTCCAAAAAAAGTTTCTGTCATTATCATATCTTATTTAATTATTCGGATAAACAAACAAGCCGTATTATTTAAGAATTAAACAGCTCAGAAATCAAAATAAATAAATTACCTATTACGAAGTTGATCCTTAAATAGAAAACCATGAATATTGTAACAGCCTTTACAGTTATAATTAAATATGGTGCTGCATCACAAACATTGTTAAGAATAACACAACATTTAGCAACGCCTATAAACATAAATGTTCTAACATAGATTATTTTAATGCAGTTAAATATCCAATTAAAATAGAAATAGATATTTACCAAATACAAAACCCAAATTATTTATTGATGCAAAATCTTAATTAAAGCGCATAAAATGTAAACCAAAGCAAAATTTCAAAACGGGGATTTTTTTTTGGTTAAAATATTTGACAAAGTCTACACGAAAATCGTTTTGGAGAAAAGATAAATCGCAAGTCAAGACAAAAACTTAAAACTTTAAGAAGTTAAATGTAAAGACCCGTTCACACAGTTACGAGTTTTTAGTCAAGATTTACGGCGAGTCACAACTGGTCATAACTTTTCAGTTGTCTAGTAGAACTCAAACACATATCTGTACATGAATAGATGTCTTCATGTCTGCTTTTGCCACCAGTACTCCGCAAAGAGCGATATAGGGGATTATAAAGCATCTGCTAATCAAAGCAAAGATCATTAACTTAAATAAAATAATCACAAAAACGCTTAGTTTTAAAAATAAATTACATTTAGGATAAACAGATTTTCAAATATGTTTCATCAACAAAGACGGGATATTCTTTTGGAATAAAATGAAATATTTTAATATTAGTACAACATTGATCAATGAAAAACAATCAATGAATAAACAAATGGTAAATATTGTGTAAGATTAATTGGGTCTTGTTTGGATTTCAAAAGTTAGAGAAATGGATTTAAACAGGCAGACTCAAGTTCAAGTTTATTATGTCTAGTGTTTGTTTGTTTGTTTAGATCGCAACACTGCTTTACAGAGTATGTCATATCGCGTCGGAACGAGGATAATAGGCACACACCTCATATTTACATTCAGATAAAACTCTATAAGGTATGAAACCCTTAAAACGACACCTGCTGTAGCTCAAAAGTTGCATTGAATCCATTTGTTCAGATCCATTTAGCCGGCTCTTACGGTTCAAACGCAGACTGTGACTGCTATTTTTTTTATTGAGTGTCCACAAGCCACAGGAGCATTTTTGTTTGTTAATGATAGTATATGACATTGATTAAAATATGGATCGAATATTTGACACAAATGATGAGGTAATTTGTTCATACAAACCTCAGAAGCCTTACAGTAAATGCTTTATGAACATTGGGATGTTGTTTAAACAAAACCACGTAAATAAAAGCGCTTAAAGCACCGATTTGCGTGTGTCTCAAATCAAAGCTTTCTCTCTTTGGCGATCAGGTACTGTAGCAGACATTAAAACAAGAACGGAATGCCGCAGACTCAATAACAAACTGTTTATCTATGCAAATGTCACGGCCAACACAATTATTAAACGTTTTATTACTTTCCTCAAAAGAAAAAAGCGCTAATTATTCTACAACAGCTTTTGGCAATTATATTGGTAACTAAGTTTTATAGTGATTCCGCTGGAAGACTGGACAAATGGTTAGTTTTCTAATGGAAAAATTAAAATTAAAGGCCCGTAAGGACCAGTATGACTTAACTGAACTGCCTCGAATGTTCTGAGTAATTATTTGTTTGAAATGTAACCGGTTGTCATGGTTTTCAAATAATTGGCAATATCACAAGTATATTTCCAAAATCTTTAGTCAATTTCAATACATATCATCTAGAAGTTGCAAGCCACCTACTGTACAAATATGTGCGAAAATCCAGTGAAAACCGTTATCTGTACATTGTTATTAATTTTTAACAATCATACACTATAAACAAAATGCCTGTCTTTCCCATTGAAAAGCCATTTGGGATTTTTTGTTCTGACCTAGACATTTGATATACTGCAACCAAAAACAAACGAAATCATTTGTGTTATGAACTAGATTTAAACGAAGTATCAAGATTGTGACTGATCATATGGTTTTATAGTAACTGACCGAAAACAACTTTCAAAGTTATGGTCAAACTTAGAGGTACTTCAGTTTTAAAAGTAGCGGTTTCTTGTCGAAAAACGGATAGTATTGTAACGCGTGATTACATAACACACAACTAAAAACATAATGATTTC
This sequence comes from Serripes groenlandicus, assembly GCA_031761405.1. Taxonomy (NCBI): domain Eukaryota; kingdom Metazoa; phylum Mollusca; class Bivalvia; order Cardiida; family Cardiidae; genus Serripes; species Serripes groenlandicus. The sequence goes on from JASEVX010000012.1 coordinate 20,206,788, forward strand.
TGAAAAGGGTAAACATACTTATTATCGAATGAAGTATTGGAGAATGTATTTACATTTAAAATAGTTAGGTACATATTCATAATACCGAAAATTAGTACAGGACCCATAGGCTAATTGCACAACAAGATTCTTGCGCATTCCGTAACCTTTTCATATTTAAAAGTCTGGTAGGACCAGTTTTAAACAATAATAATTTTATTTTGGGAAACAAAATGTTTAGATATATAGAAACAATATACTTCTAGGAGGAGATCTCCAAACCTTGACTCATTGTATGTTGATTTGGGTAGATACCATTGAAAGATAAACAAACAGTTACTTAGAATCAAATATTGAGTAAACATCAGATAAAGTAATACTCGTTTCATCAGACCAATACAAACAAAGATGATACAGCATAAACAACATTCACAAATTTTAATTTCAATTACAAAATATTAATCGATTGCAAACCAAATGTTCAGCCTATATTCATCACGCTATATGTGTGTTTCCTCGGAACCTAACCAGTACTCGTTCCCTTTGCGTGGACAAGTCCTAAAAGGCAGAACCCGCCCATCAAGGGATTCAAATCCGGGACTTTTGGCACGGATGTACGACGCTCTACAACTGTACCACTGTCTGGAATACTTATCTCAGGTGATAACGTGAGATATGTGTTTAATGGACCTTTACATTAAAAGCTATTCCTATGTCAATATGTTTACAATAAACGTATATGTCTCAACTCAGTGATGATGTAGTGGAAGCACGTTCGTGGATGCTGGAGTTCATGAGTTAAATCCGCAGTTGATTTTAAAAATTGTAGATTTGCTTTCCCTCTTTGGCGATCAGGGTTGTGAGCTGATGTCAGGATTAAAGGACTAGTATAACTAGTAACATACACAAGAAAATCAGTGATAACGCTGAGCAGTTGTTGAAAGCGGTGTGAAACAACACATAAAGCATACCTAGCATGTCTGTCTTAAAGCTTATGTTAACATATAGAATGTATGGAAGGAAAAAGAAAAGCAGTTAAGGTTTTAAACGATAAACGAACTTTTAGATTTGCTACCCCATGTCACTCCCACTGATAAGATTACGTTTCAAGTACAAACTAAACAAACGTTGACTACTTGTACCTGTGTAACTCTTTCTAATTGAAAAGTTAAAGTGCGAATTTGTGTTTTAGAATTTTGTATAATTGGTAGAACTCTGAAAAGACTAATTACTTACGTTCACATTGTGGGGTTAACATTTCGACTGACCGGGCTAGTGCCAGGATAAACAGATCGGGATGTTTGGTAACTTACCAAGGAAATGCCGTTGTTAAACTGAAAAATTGTGGAAATCGACGTTTAACACCATACAAACAAACAACCAAAAAGACTACTGAGTTTGGAGTAAGAATACGAACTAAACTCATTTTTCCAGATAAACATTACATTTATATATGAAAGTCCATGTCTATAGCAAAAACAGTTATATTATAAAAACAAGAGAGCTGGACGCTCGTCTGGTTGTATCCTTTTACGCTTTACTTATCTTATAAACTCTTCAATTTTGAATTGAATCTTAAATATTAAATGAACATCACACAACTGCTATTGTTCAGGTATCAAAACGAAATTGACCATGTAAATATAAATACAAGGTAAGGAAGATCTTCAAATCTGAAAGATGGCTATGTGATCGGTCAAGATCATAAGACTTTGTGTATGGACAGTCATACGAGATATGCCATAACATGCCTGTTAGCCAATCACAATATATTTTACGAACACAATCACAAGAAAACGTATTTTTACGGGTAAACAAAAGCTCGTCTGTTTTTCAAAAACAAATCAGACGAGCTCAAAACGAACAATGACAAAGCAAGTTGCTCTTCCAATGTATTCAAAGAAGGTGACATAATTACTCTTGAAAATCCAACAAATCAAGATGTAAGACATATATGTAATAAATAACCGCCGATAAGAACACCAGGAACAAGGAAGCAACTTTGTCATTAATGATTAATAGAACATGATAAAGTAGCGCCGTCTAGCTATGATGACCCTTCTTGCATCTGCGTATAGTGAAGCCTTTGGTAATCTAGTGCTCAGTCTTTATGTAACCAGCGTCTCATCGTCCTCATTTTACACGTATATAAATGCCAATTCTCACACATAAATCAATCGACAATAACTGTAACATTTCGCGAAATATTTTACACATTGTTCTACATCTGTAAACGTTAAGGATATAAACCGACAACACTTGTCAAAATGCATATCTGATTAGATTAGCAGGCGGACCAACTTTCAGAAGTAAAGATGTGCTTACCGGTCAAACGGACAGATGAGTAATACTAAACAATATGCATAACTTTAGGTGCTAAATTAAAAAGTTTAAACAAAAAGATTCATGCCTTTTCAAATTAATATGCTTAAATATTTTGAAGCACGTTAACCCTTTCAAATATAGTATAAATCTGCATCAGAAGCATATGAACAAAAAATAGTTAAGTTGGTGATTGTTGAAAAATATTTTGGCAAAAAAGAACATTGCTTGTTTCTCGTTTTAAACAATTTCACTTTTATCACAATGAAATGTGTTCAAACAGCATCTGTTGTAGACACGTCGAAATTCGTCACTAAGTGGTTAAGACGACTTCAGATGCGCCATAAGAAAAGCGAGATTTGTATTGCAATTTATGACAACAAATTGTATATATAAGCGGTACTCCAAAAGAAGCAACCTTAGCGCAGATTTTACTCGTTTGGAAAAAGACATGACTCTGTTGACACACTAAGTGACCCCCATGGATACTGCTTTATAGCTGTTTCTTGAAACCTTCTATGACTAACTGTTGAACAATGAACAGGCTGTGCGGTTACTCTGGCTGATCTTGATCTTCACGTGTGGTAAATGCCTAACGTTTTTTTTGCATGGTGCCGCTTATATTGCTTCCACGAAGTTTGTACGATGAAACTTCGTACCGGAAATATCTGAATCAGACTGAGTAGAGGAAAAGTGTCACAAATGTCATTCATCACATGACGTGACTAATCATAAAATGAAAGAGAGGCCACATGGTACTAGACACGGCAATACTTAACAGCACATTGATAATAAATAACAAACACTTCAAAAGAATATAAAATGCGACCTGAACGAGTATCGTTTCATAGCCGCAGGTAAGGATATTTAAATCGCCGACAAAATAACAGTTTACAGTAGAACTAAAATCATTTGGAGACTGAACTACACATCATCAGAAATGTCCAGCAGAATTGCACTGATAATCAGTTTTTGGGTATGCTGCATTGTACATACAGGTGAGTTATTTATTATAAATTATGAATTTGTTTTAAATCAATTCTGTTTGAGATTGTGATGATCTAAACTTCGATAAATTAATATCAGAATTTACAATCGGATTTAGAAAGCATTAATTAAATACATACTAAATTTGACATTGGAATTATTCATTTAATTAATATTGGGACTAAATTCATTTTTTTAAATTTATGAAGTGAAGTATATTTACTGTACTGTGACCAATTAATTACAAACAATATATCGAATTTCGTTAAAAGAAACGTCATGTATCTCCATCCTGTAATATGATTTGAAATATATGTGTACATTTTATAGTAAATGGTATACAATTCTCAATCCATCTGTTTAGCTGATGCCGTTACTTGGACTACCACATGCCCACTTGATATACCAGAAGATCTACCAAAGGAAAACCTATATGTGTTCATGGCAGATGAGAGTCCGTCTGGATATACAATTTTAACCCAGAATGTCACTGGTCGGTTCTCGATTGCTCCTAACGGAACATTGTCTTCCGACATAAAGCTCGACTACGAGAGTATTGAGAAAGCGTATTATATAGAGATCATGTAAGTTCAGTATGTTGTTTCATAAACGTTAGTGTAAGCACAATTGATCGAGAAGGGTAAAGATGTACAGATTGACTATAAACAACAATTAGAATGAAGCATTATTTCACTTAGTGTGATTTTAGGATAAGATGTTATAACAAAAAACAATGGTTAGCTTTCAAAAAGAAAAAATACTTTTATAGTTAATCAAAATGAAAACAGTGCATGCCACTACTAATGTAACTTATAGAATGTATTTCTTATCTGACAAATCAATGAAAATTGTACATGAGATGTAAAACGGGGGATTTATGGATGCATAAGGGGTTGATAACATTATACAACTAATTTCCCGTATTATAAGAAAAGACATCGTATATCACGTGATCAAAAACAGGTGCGATACATATTTGAGTCATGAGAAAGCAATAAACGAAACTGCTTTAATCACAATGTATCGTCAGTTAAGAGACATTACACCAATTTCAACGATCGTACTACGTATTAAGCATGCCCCTAACTTAAAGGTCAGCACAATGCTTCTTCACTCTTGTATGTCGGTCACTTTCTTTTGCAGGGTACTCCATGGTACCTCAAGCTGTTTTATATATCTGTTTCCTAAATGTTTTTTGGGCCAATTGTTTTCACGTTTTTCTAAGCTGTCCAAAACAGGACTGTATTAGTTATAAAGTTGGTGTTTTTTAAAGGACATAGCCGAAGCATTTCCTCTTGTTCCTCTTTAAAATTGTTGTCACGTCTTCTTAGTGGCAACTGAAGAGTACTTCTGGATCAAGAATGTTCGCAGGCCAAGAAATCCATAATAATCTTCAAAATCTATGTATATCTGGTGTTGGGCGTTTATATAGCTCAGTATGACTGGAGATGGATTCTTGGTGTTTAGTAACACGACCTCTATTTTCTTGATATTGACATAAATTTGAATTTGTTTGTCTTTTTATGTATATGTTGGTGAGTATGAAAAAGCATAAGTTAAGATTCAATGTCTAATTCAGTCTTATAATATCGGGACTATAGCCAATTCTAGACTTTCTATTTAAACGCTTTCTGAAAAGGTTGAAAAAACAAAAGATAATTGTCGAGAATTCGGCAAGACAGTGACAAGTTAGTTCCCCAAGCCGAGTCAGATAATGTTCATCTACCAAAACAAAATCAGTTATTTCCTCCCTATCACGAGCTTTGAAATAGTAATTAAACTCTACTTCTTTGTTATTTGTCCTGTTTTACAATAACACAGTACGTATTTAATTTTGATTGATTTGTTTTCATCCGATAGTTTTGAACATGTGTATTGGTATAATGTTTAGGTCAAGTTCACTAATCGGACAAATCGCAATGTATTACGGTCCAAAATGATCGGTTGTCCCAAATGGTTTTGTCCGCTCTTTAACTTCAGAAGTTCTTTTTACAATTTTGATATCATTTTCGTGTAATTTGTTTCTAAGTTAGAAAAATATTAAAAACGGGAAGTACCCATTTCAGATAATTTTGAAGAACATGTCTGAATAACTGCAGCTGTAAAAACTGTTCATTCTAATTGTCACAATAGTATGATCTGACATTCTTTTGCAGGGCCTTTAATAACACAGGAACACCAAAAAACGCCAATCTGACATGTGAAATTAGAGTCACTGATGTTAACGACGAACAACCACAGTTTAATAAGCAATTGTACTCGGTAAACATTCCAAACGATGTTGCAAACGGTGAGGATATTATTTGAATATATCTTGTTTTCCTTTACAGACAATATATCACAAAATAAAACTTAGTTTGAGATATTAGAAACTGATATATCTTTTCATTTAGAAAAGTGTCGCATGATTCACAATTGAAATAAACAAATTTAGCATTGACATGTAGTGTTACTATTCTAAAACACTGACGAAGGTTTATTGAATTAAAGTATGACAAATTACGAGAAGTGTAGTGGAGTCCAAAGGAACATGCAGACATACACGACCAGACATGACCAAAATGTATCGAGGTATAATAAGTATTCGTGATCCCCATCATTAATACTTCTGACTGAACGAAGACTAAAGAGAAAATGTACAACTTAATTAATGGGTCATCGTGTTCACCTTTCAATGAAATGAATACAGATAAAAGGTAAACAAGAGCGCAGCGAAGCGAACTATTAAAGCAGAGTTATGTGACTTGGTAGAGACATGCGTATTTTTCCGAGGAACATGTGTACCGAGTTTCATTTGAATATATTGATCGGTTTTTGAGTTAGGACGTAGCGTTAATGTGCTGTGATGACGCAGACGCAGGCGACGACGACGACGATTCCAAGAGTATCACAATTGCACGACTTTTTATCTTCGAAAAACAGACGAGTTAAAAACAATACCTGAACTAGCTGATAATTGGATAACTTATATAAGGTATAGGGGTAGATTACTGAAAAGTCGTACATTATGAGCACTTCCGAGCACTCTGTGGATGCTCAGGTTGATATACACTGGCTGGTAACAAAAGCCATCAGTATGGTTGATTGTTATATAAATTGACACTTATGGATTACTTACCTTCGCCTGTCGTTATGTATGTATGTATGTATGTATGTATGTGTGTTTACCTTTCCGTGTGCACGATCGGGGTTTTATGATGATAGAGGTATGGTTTTATACAACAGAAAATAATATATTTATTTCGTATACATTAATTGAATTAGTTCCTTAGTGGACTTTCTTTTTTGTTTGAAAATAATGTACATGTATGTACAAGTTACCACCTATGGGGTGAAACGAAAGCGATGTCTGTCCGTACGTGCGACAGTCAATCACGAATACATTTAATGAGACATTGTCAGGCGACAGACGAGTTCCTTCAAACACTCTTTTCTATATGTATCAATATATTTAGAATTTCTTTCAGATACGAATGTGCTGAACGTTTCAGCAATCGATAGCGATGTGTCAGATGCGTTTAACAAGGTTATGTACAGTATCAAAGGTAAGTGATAGACATAACTTATATAAATCATTCTCGGCGTCTGCTCCCTGAATACTCAAACAATACTCGCCTCGTTGTTGTTTGAAAATACAATAAGTCGACAACGCTCTCACAAGAGTCGAACCCAGGACATTTTATTACAAAACATATGTTATTCCAATGTTAGCCGCTTCATGCATGCCATATTAATTAATCGTACAGACTAGTTATTTGTCATTGAGAGCGTAACAGGTAGAGATAGTTAAAATGACAGGGCATTGAGACAGCATATACCATCCACATTGTGTTATCTTTTTAGAGTTGCCAATTATATTGAGCAATCCGCATATCAAAGTTACTATTCCGATTACTATACAGTCAATATCTAAGTGTCGATAGAACTCGCCAGAAGTATTATATAAAGAAGGTTATCATGATGACTTTATATGGCCTAATAATTTGACTATGTTTCTTTCACAGAAGGAGGCGATAGAGCAAACTTTACCATCAACAGCAACTCTGGAGTTATTAAGGCAGCGAACAACCTAACAGGGCCTCACACCTTTATGATAACTGTTCTTGCTACAGACAACGACAAGGCCGAATTTGAAGATGAGGCAAGCGTATCAATGTGCATTAGATGTACAAGTGGTTCTTCTTCACTTGAGATAAGCATATTTGCCTTCATGGCTCTTGTCTTCGGTATTGTTTTGATGTAATGTATGTTTAAACTCTTTTCTATAGTATAATATCCCCGACACTTTGATTACGCTATTTTCCACCATCCCCGCATGAGTTATTTACATTTTGAAAGATCGTAATCATGAAAAATTGATGAGAAAGTGCAATGATTTTTACAATGCAGTCATTAAAAATTACGATAAATTCGCGAATGCGAAATACATGTCACATGGACGTATTAAAGTTTCGAATCGGATGTCTCAAATGTTCATTTTTTTTGTGTTTTCCAGTCGACTAGAGCTTACTTTTGAAACAAAACACCTACTGTGACTGACATTATTAAAACAATCTACATTGAAAAACATATATATGAACAATGATTAATTTTCTTAACTTATTAATATTCATAAAAACGAAATATCAATATGGTGATAATGTCAAGCATAATAGGATGTTAGACTGTAGTTTAGAGTATGATGTGTTGATGCATTGACAGCAAGTTACTGAATATTATTTATTTGCTGTTTTTTGTATTTTAATTTTGTGTGTATTTTAAGATTTTCTTATATTGATAGTACAATTCTAATGTTGTTTTACTTCTCTTTATTGTCATAAGTATCCTAATATTATTCTACTAATGAGCAGCCCTAACACTAACCCTAACCCTAAAGTACGCGAATACAAGTCGTTTGCGTTTTATAGTTTCAAATCCGGTCAGTCTGCACATTTGCTGGTAATGGTTGGTTGCTGTGTACCTCATTAGTTTTCATTAAGGCTCGGTCATACTTTGTGTTCAACATCTGACGAAACTCTTTACAAATGTTGTCATACATATTCATCAAAAGGTATTTGTGTCAAGGCATGTGCTTTTGTAGGACAGATGCAGCAAGTGGTACTAAAGCAAGCCAGTCAGAAAACACACTTATGCACGGCAAGCAGTTCTTCTTCACTGTAGACATTTTGTGAAGAGAGAATTTGCTCAAAACGATCACATTCTCCCATTCCCTGAATGTTTTCAATTTTGTGTTAAGATGTTACATCCACTCTTGAGAGATGCACGATATTTTCTCTGTGATATTTGTTAAGCATTCTGTAATCTATCAAGTTGAATGTTAATATAATGAATGCCAGACTACAACTATATTTCGAGTGATTTGTTAATACATTGGTAGCAAAGTGTGGAATTATATTTTGTTCTTTAGTCGCGTGTAATATTCTTTTCATAAATAGGGTCATATAGGTGATATTGTATTGAATGATCATGATTAGTCTGTACATCCTCTGGTAATAGTTGTCTGATCTTGATTTGCATTTTTCTTTAAGAGATCTTGTATAATTTTGTTGCCATTCCTAATAGGTTTTACTTCGCTTTTTCCTAAAAATCTGTCGATGTTTTGACTTCTGAGTAATTACACAAAGACGATATTTGACATTTTATAAACAGTGAAGGAAACTAGTAACTCTACTGATCCGCTGGTAATAGTTGTCTAATATGTCCCTCGTGGGTTTTAATGAATGCTTGGTCAATTTCCTTTTCGTCGATTGACATAAGTCTTTGTGAATGCTGTCATACATGCGTACATTTTCAACAAGTGGGTCAAAATATATACATGTAAAAGGAATGTGTTTGTCTTGGGGCACTGTTCGATGGGGTTTTTGATGTGAGACAGGCGGAAAGACAGAAATCCAGACAAAAGCATTTTTACTCCATGGTTCTAATCTTCGGTGATGTACGGATTATTGACGTTAGTATCTAAATTTGTATTTGAAACATTGTTTTTAACTCCATGTATTGTACAATCATCACCAACGTCCTGGTACAAACGATAGTTTGGGTCTTCAAACCGGCTTTTGAAAGCACTGAAAGAAAAAGAAGAAATTTGTCGGTTTAACACAATGTTTTCAATTTTTTTACGAAATGATTATTCCACTTTCAGAGACGCAACAGTACTATATCAGCTTAACTGTTAATATTAAGGATAATGCCTAACTTAAACTATATTTTTGCGAATGATTTGTTGATACATTGATAGCAAAGGTATAGAATTGACTTTGTTTTTCTAATAAAAATATCTAATCTTGTTTAACTTTTGTTCTCTTATGTTTATTCACAAACCTCTGGTATTTCACACACAGTGAAGGAATAAGATGAATCTGAACATCCGCTGGTAATAGTTACCTGGTTTTGAATTTGAATACCGGCATGGAAAATTATCTATTCAACGACTGACGGAACTTATCATGACTAGCATTAGTCATGTTTAAAAAAGGGATATAAAAGTTCTAATTTTGAAACCAGACCAAATACTTAGTTGTGCGTATATTGGGTCGGATGACACCGCATAACAGGTCTTCTCAAATTGACCCTGTACATTGGATTATTCATGAGCAATTTCTCATGTTTCTGTCCAATGATATGGCACTATATAACCAACTTTCTCCTATCATCGCTTGTGTTACTCGTTTATACAATGATTTATCTCCCCGGCTGATATATCTTCGTAAGCGAAACATTGACTGGCAGGATTAATCTAAGACGACTTTTAATAGTGTGTTATCAGATCAATACGAACGTTTGTTACTGCAGCGAAGGACTGGGTTAAATGAGATCGTTTGTAAATGTAGGGCACACTTATGCGATGGGACAAGACAGCCAGCTTACACATGAGTTGGTGAATTGATGGCTGTGAAATAACTAAAATATTGTTTGGAAAACATATGTTCTTTTTAATTATGTATCCAAATAGGACTTAGATAAGTTCTAAGTGTTATTTGTATCGGCAATTGCTATAGTTTCTTCCAAACAGTGTGTCCTGGTCCTCCGGTTCTGTTAGAGTTATGTTATTGTTTTTTGTGTTGTTGTATGGTATGGTGTTTTCGCCGCTTTGATCATTCTGTCAGTCATATTACGGCGTTTTCTGTGTAAAATACCAGCACGTCTTGTAAGTTTATCATTGAACCAGCACACCAGTCGCAATACAATATCCGCAATCAACATTGTGCACGAGGAATGTGATCCACTTCTGCCATTTTGTCAATCATTCGTGATGGAGGCATAAAACAACTGTAGTTATTACCGATCGGGATTCCGACACCCTTGAACATGGCAATGTTGATGTCCAAAATAGGATATTCATGTATATGTCGATCTATATCCAAGACAAACAGTTCTCACAACTGATTTTATTTGGTATATATTTGGTTTAAACATCTTTCGATTTAAATAAAGAAACTCAGATTCAAAAGATATAACTAACATGTACACAAACTTTATATATCACAAATTTTAAATGTTTCTCATAACAAACAAAATGGTTAGTTGAATACTCTTTTCAATATATTTATTGATAATAAAGGGATCCGGTCTAAAATACTTGGTTCTGATCCCTATTATATGTCGTGGTTATTCAATTAGTATAAATGACTCGATATACAAAGTTACAGATATTCCATATTGTCGTCTCGGAATTAGACCTCATAAGAAAATATAAGATGTGCCCTTATTATACCAACTGGGAAAAAAATGCACAGGAATGTTGATATGCCGACCAATTTCAATACTAAATATTTGGTTAAATCATCTGACAGAAGTAGACCTAAAACTATGATCTAAGAATATTTTAACATTACGCAATGTTTTAAGTTCATTATATTTAGGACATCGACTAAATCAATTAACATTACTAAGCCAATCCTTCCAAATAGTATCGATTATAGATTAATGCAATGTGGAACGTAATTAGCTTCGTGTGTTAGCCAAAAAGAATCCAAATCCATAATTAAATAGTATTACTCTATTTGCTGACGCCTAATTCAGTCTGCCTATTTCTGCATGACCTTTCAACATATTATTGCATAGCTAAGGATGCCGTAAGTTGGACATAGAACATAGTTTACATCATTTTAACAATTAGTCATATAATAAATACAAACAAGTAACCGTCCACAGCCTCCGAACACAGGATAATTATTGGAAGACCAAGAATTCTTATACACAAATGAAGAGGAACAGTTCTATAGAACTAACATTGTAATAGCTCCATATCTTTAAGAATTAAGTGATTTACAATTTGTATTTATTTGAATGTATCCGAATTGGTTTGCATACGGTGTGATTGTTAAAATAGCTTTGTGGGCTTAAATGGCAGGTTTTTCATGACGTAGATGACCAAGACAATGTCGATGTAAAATGCACTCCCCTACAGTCATACGTAGACATACTATTACCAGGTGTACTACCGACATATCATTACTCGTTGTTCCCTTTACCTCCGGTTTCAAAATCACTTATATGTTTTATTTAAGTAAGCTTCAAGTCCAGTGTCCTTACAAAGACTTTCAATAACACGAAGTTGCTGCTGAAATTGAACCATTAATTCAGCACAGTAAGCAATGTCATCTGCAGAGACATGAGGCGCATAATGTCACGTCATTCTTTCGAAACAAACATTCCGGAACCGCAAGAGTGTTAATGAAGTACGAAAGACAACTCGTTAATAAATAAAATAAAGAGTGTTGTACGTGTTATGTCCCATTGTCGCGTACCGGTATTACAATGGAGATAATCCGTTCTAAGACAGAAAACATTCTTGTTTCTTGTGTAAGAATTTCCCTTTTAATCCACTAGAGTCAAGACTGTGAAACATTCTAGCATGATAAAAAAGGAAGTCTGTACAAATGCGGCAACAGTTCTGGGTTTTAGATATTTGTGACTTTCAGTTGTGTTATCTTATTTCATAAATGAATCAAAATGTCAGTGCATAGTAGTATATATCATCTTAGTATGATTCATTTTGTCAAACACTGTTTACTTGAATCAAATTACGTAAAGACAATTAAAGTTTGTTGTTCTATTTATGTTTATGCCAATATGTTATCAACAATTGAAAACCAGCGAAAACCAGCCTGAAACATCATCAATTTTCTTATTTTCCTCTACCTGATTATAAAACTGAGTAATAGTTGCAAAATTAACTATTTTATAAAACGGATTAAGTACTGAAATAACGCCGACATTTCGAGGGTCATTTAAAGAGCCGCTTTTGTAAACAGTAGTTGTAATGCTACCCAAACATTTTGGGATTACACATATTGTGCTTATTATGTAAAAGAGGGATATAATTATATTCTAGAAATATATTACAAATCGGCCATGTCCCGGATGTGAAAGGATGAAATATGTCCACACCAAACGCTACAAACAATACATCAAATGCGGATATATATTCGGTATCGTCCGCGTGGAAAGCGCATGAAATACAGTAATCTGCAAACAGAATGACCTATTATCCTCCAAAAATGTTACAACTCTAAATGAAACAGAAAGAACAGTTCAAGAATATGACCAGGCATCGCTTTTATATTCTAGGTTTGTGCATAATCAGATGGACCAAAGCAGGCAATTTGACATTTGCCTCTTGCCATACTCTATTATTCTCTGGGACACCACATGAGAATGACCGCAAGCAGAACCGGGTTCGATTGCTGCTTACACAGACAATACAGAAATGTCTTCTAGAATAAGAAACCACAAATGACAGCACGATAAAAGCCAGGTTTCACTTAACATTTCAAGAGCAAACACTCATATAATAATATGCTCCTACAAACCAAGCATGAAGGATGAGTTATTTTCACAAATACAGAGTGTGCTAGACAAATTCCCAAAAAGAGATATCAATGCAAATGTAAAACAACAACGAGGGTGTTCACCTAAGTTAAGGAGAGACTGGGCGACATGAACGAAAACAGGGATCTCTTTGCAAACGTTAGCGGATAAAACGATCTTTTCACACAAAAACATTTCAAAAAGGTTACCTGGACATCGCCAGACCAGTCTGTAAATAATCAGAAAGACTACATTTTGATCTCTTGCAGATGGAGAAAGACTCTCTCATATAATAGAGCTTACGGGGGAGCCGATTTTGGATCGGACCATAAACTTCTTTAAGCTAAGATACATGTCAAAATGGCAAGTGATCAGAAGAGGAAGATTACAAAAATCCACTATTTGACAAATCTAAATTAAAAAGTCTAAAATCTAGATTTTCACTGAACTTAATTACAGGTTACAAGCAATAGCAGACCTCGTAGGTGGCATTCTGGAGAAAAAGTGGGAGAGAATCAGAACATCATGCGGCGGATCAGTAAACCAAATAGGTCAGTCAAATATTATGTCTAAATCAAAACTTAAACTAAAGAAATGTCATTATATATACACAATTACGATGATCAAACCTTGTTATTTATTCAAATTGCTTGAGTTGTTGAATTTAAACGGAAGACATTACAGTACACCTTCGTAGCTGAATTACAAAGACAAGACGTGCTTTACTTACCCTGGCATGACAAAGGTCATGTTGAATTCTTCACACTTTGCCGCATACAACAAATCTGCATCAGACGAATTTGAAAACATTAAGTGAAAAAAGGGATGCTTTATAAAAAAGAAATCCCATTCCTTGAATAAAATTTAAAACTTGGTGGCAAAAGTGTAACTATTTCATTATGAGCAATTTTTCCTTACATCAAAATGCTTTCAAAGGTCGTCTGCTGCAGAGGCGTCGAATGCTTTAGTTGACATCGATATTGACATATATTTAGTACAGTTATGTGTAGTATGTATGATGATATTTCCTTGTGCTGTAAGGCTTAAGTTGACATCGATATGGACTTATAATTACGTCAGTTATGTGTAGGATGTCCGACGTAATTTCAGTGTGCTGTCAGGCTTAAGTTGACATCGACATTGACTCATAATTAGTTGAGTTATATTAGGATGTCCGACGTTATTTCATTGTGCTGTAAGGCTTAAGTTGAGATCGATAGTTACTTGTAATTAGTTCAGTTATTTGTAGGATGTTTGACATTATGTCATTGTGCTGTAAGGCTTAGGTTGACATCGACGTTGACTTATAATTAGTACAGTTATGTGTAGGATGTCCGACGTTATTTCATTGTGCTGTAAGGCTTAAGTTGACATCGACATTGACTTATAATTAGTTCAGTTATATGTAGGATGTCCGACGTTATTTCATTGTGCTGTTAGGCTTAAGTTGACATCGATAGTTACTTGCAATTATTTGAGTTATGTGTAGGATGTCCGACGTAATTGCAGTGTGCTGTAAAGCTTAAGTTGACATATTTTATTGACATATACATGTATTTAGTTCAGTTATGTGAAGGATGTCCGAAATTATTTCATTTTGCTGTATGGCTTAAGTTGACATCGACATTTACTTATAATTCGTTCAGTTATATGTAAGATGTCCGACGTTATTTCATTGTGCTGTAAGTCTTAGGTTGACATCGATAGTTACTTGTATTTAGTTCAGTTATTTATAGGATGTCTGACATTATGTCATTGTGCTGTAAGGCTTAAGTTGACATCGACATTGACTTATAATTAGTTCAGTTATAAGTAGGATGTCCGACGTTATTTCATTGTACTGTTAGGCTTAAGTTGACATCGATAGTTACTTATAATTATTTAAGTTATATGTAGGATGTCCAACGTTATTTCATTGTGCTGTTAGGCTTAGGTTGACATCGATAGTTACTTGTAATTATTTGAGTTATGTGTAGGATGTCCGACGTAATTTCAGTGTGCTCCCTAGCTTAAATTGACATCGATAGTGACTTATAATCAGTGTTGTTATATGTAGGATGTCCGACGTTATTATATTGTGCTGTAAGGTTTAAGTTAATATTGATAGTGACTTATAATCAGTGTTGTTTAATGTAGGATGTCCGACGTTATTATATTGTGCTGTAAGGCTTAAGTTGATATCGATAGTGACTTATAATAAATTAACAATATAAGCAGCTTATGTTAGTCACGCTTGATGTCTGATTCATGGGTACTAAACCAGTATTCGTTCCGTTTGCTTAGACAATCCCTAATAGGAAATCACGGGATTCGACCCCTGCACCTTTAATACGAAAGGCCGACGTTTTACAACTGTACCGCCGTTTAAATAGAATTTAGATTATAGGACATTCTATGGTTCAGATCCACAAGTACCTGTCAATTGTAAGAGCGAATGTGATCATTCAGAAAGCGTGGAACAAAACAGTTAAGGAGCGCGCTATCGGGCTTAAACGATAATATAACTATTTAGATTAACTGTCCAACATTACTCGCTGTGATTTGATTATATTTAATCAAACAAAACAAAACAAAATTGGCTACTTCTGCCTGTGTAAATCTTTTTAAATGACTTCTATTGTGAAGTGTGAATCTCAAAGATGAGTCGAAATAAAAGCACACCTGTTTGATCAACAACGCTTTTAATATAGATCATAACATGTCAAGTCGATCCGTAAAATATATCGATGCAATTGTCATCGAAATAAATGTCTCTTCTGTGGTAGATTAGTTTGCATATTTAGATATGTCTCAAATAGATATACCTCTGGAAAGACTAATGATTGGCCTTTTGGAGCTCAGGAGTTGCGAGGTAAGCATCAGTACTGACTCGTTTGTGTCAGGATAAATGGATCAGTATTACTGGTAATATACCAAGGAAACACCGTGGTATAGTTGAATAGAGGTGATGAGCGGTGTACGACAACTTACAAATAAACTAATGATTGTGAGAATGAGAACGAAAAACTATTTTACCAAAGGGCTCATTAGAGACGATTGATATAATAAGCCAGTTCCTACGAAACTCATCAAAAGTTTGTCTGGAATCAGTCTCTTAGATAATTGTATTATTACAAAAGCAGCATTAAAATATTTCAATCTCTACTTAATTGAATAGTTCTCCAATTTCCGAACGACATTTCGGATTCCTACATACGTCTTGGTTGTTAGATTATATGTAATGTTAATGAAAGTACATGTAAAGTATGTAAATTTTTCTTCATTAATGAGGTTTTTTCCCAGTATATTCTAAAGTCACCAGTTCTTAAAAGCGATACGCTGAACATTGTGATATCAGCTGGAAATTGGATTCACTTATAAATGCAAAGCACAAACTTTGCTTTTAAAACATTGCAATAAGTTTAATGAATTAAAGTATTAAAACAATGTATAATGAACAGTTTGTGTTAATTCAACTGTTGCAGGGTGATGCATAACAAGGTCAATTAACAGGGAAAGTTATGTATTCATCCTGCGAAAGTTGTTGAATTTACATTGATACAAACATGGTACCCCTAGATGTCTCAAACATATTGTATATGTAGATGTTTTGCCCCAGAATGTCAAAGGTCATGTTGTATTTTTTACCCTTTCCTATACAACAAACCTGCTGCCGAACAACAAGGTCAATGTGCATGGAAAGTAACGATAAACATACATCCAGCGATAGATGAATAATGTCCACGGACGATAACACACCATCTCTAGATGGTTGAATCACAAACAATGCCCTGGCATGTCGAAGGTCATGTTGTATTCTTAACCCTTTCCATAGTCAACAAACCTGCAGCCGAACAACTAGGTCAAGTTACATTGAAAGTAATGATAAACATACATCTTGCGATAGATGATTATTGTCCACGGACGTTAACATAACATCCCTAAATGGCTGAATCACAAATAGTTAGATGTACATGCCTGATACTGGCAGACAAAGGTCAAGCTGTATTCTTACACCTGTCCCATATACAACAAATCTGAAGCAGACAACATCAAGGCAAAAATATAAATGAATAAACAATTGTTTTCTAAAAAAAGAATTGAAAACAATGTGACTATTGGAGAAATTGCTCATAACACGCAATTTCTCCTTATACCCCAATGTTTTCAAAATACTTCTGCTTCAGTGACGTCAGCAAACGTTGGAAATGCATACGTTTCAGGTAAAACATATACCTTTAACATGCATCGTGTTATAATTTTCTAATATGACTTTTACTATCTACAAAATGACCGACGTCAGTGGAAAACTGTTCGTACTTACTTTCAGACTGTTTGCTATTTAAAATACTATCTAGGAGGTCATTACCTAATCAGTGTGCGATGAGGCTTAAGCAGACCTCTAAATTGACTTAATGATAGTTCAGTTATATACGGTATATTCACAAGTATGTTGCCGACGTTATTTCAAAACTATGCTTCTATCTTATACTCATAGTATAAATCTATCTTAAATAAATTGCGAAAAAAACCAGCTCATATTAATCATTTTCGATGCCGGATTCCTGTGTTCTAAACCGGTCTCGTGCCGTTTATGTGGAAGGAACCAGATAACAGAACCCGCTCATCACGGTACTCGACATCTGGACGTTTGGTGCAAAAGGCCGACTCTATACAACTGTATTTATCGCCGGTAACAAGCGGAATGTGGGTTAAATGCATTTTAGATTACAGGTCACCATATAGGTATTATTATGATTAAGAGCAAATGTGAACATTTAGAATGCATGGAACAGTGTATTTCGCAATTTTTATGTATTGAGTACATAATAACACAAAACAAAAACGTTGACTACGTTTGCCTTTGTAAAACTTTCAAATGACTTATATTGCGAAGTGTTAATCTTAAAGTCGAGAAGAAATAAATCCCCTCTGTTCGAACTACACTATTTAAACATGGATCATAACAAATCAAGTCGCTCCGTCGAACATGTAAAGGAACTGTCATCGTATAGGGTTGTCTTCGGTGATTTTGAATTAATTCGCAAGTTTAGAAGTTTTCTCAACTTCATGCTCATAGAATAGAATAGAAAACAGATTTAATTGAATTAAGTAGTTTGCTTTACCAACGTCTTCGGAGTAGGGGATTTAGGTGTAGTACCTACACTTGAAAATCGTACCGATCAGCATATATTACCACTTTATAATACACAACAATTAGTTATTTTGAAGACGCAATGAACGACGAAGCACCTGTACGGTTATTTACTTCGTTGGCTATACAACAAATGAGCCGCGTCTAGTGATTAGGGGTCTGAATGCATCTGTGTAGAGTGAAGACTCTAACGAGCCTGATCATACGTATATCCTTAACACAGTTTTCACAACCCGCATACACGTTATACATACATAAATGCACATTCGGATTAAAACATTACACCAGTACCTTAATGTATATATGTCTTTATATGATGTCAAACCACAATGTCATGAATATCCTAAGATATTTGTATAGAAGCGGCTAAAATAAAACTTACGTTTTTAAAGGACCTATTAATCGTATGTTTCTGTTGATCATTGATGTGATACCACCACTTGAAAACGGCACGTGACAGGTTACGGTGTCTCGTATAGATACTAGATTTTACGTATGAACATGGATAAAAACAGAAAAATCAATCAAAAGAAAGTGATATCGTGCCACGACGCCGGAGAATTGACCGTCTTTTTTTGCAATAGTG
Source organism: Serripes groenlandicus (assembly GCA_031761405.1). Classification (NCBI taxonomy): domain Eukaryota; kingdom Metazoa; phylum Mollusca; class Bivalvia; order Cardiida; family Cardiidae; genus Serripes; species Serripes groenlandicus. The sequence continues at coordinate 20,225,609 of JASEVX010000012.1, forward strand.
TATAATCAGATCAGCATGCGCCCCCGTGGAGTCTGATAGGGATGTACACCTATCGCTCTCCAATCATGAATAAACCATTATATAATGTTATAAGATAGAGTTGAATCATTGGCCTGACTTTGAAACGGAAAAACGGAAAACGCTTAAAACATATGTGAATGACTCTGTTCAGTGTTATAAGGTTATGATGGCACTCTCAATAGTATTATAACACAATGATATCACAGGCATATACTAAGTGACTCTCATCTGCGTATAGTGCACACTTAACATTTGTTTATCGATTACAACGTAAATACAAAGAATCTGTATGAAATCAGACAAAACCTAAACACGCTTTGATGCGCTCGTGTAAAATCGTATAACTATCTATCATTATAGTGTTTGCATTAATCAAACAACAATTAGTTGAATTAAGACACACATCCTACATCTGTAAATATTGGTGATAGATACTCATGAGATTGTTTTGTCAACATGCATTTTTGATTTTACGTAATGACGCGTATGGAAACAATAGTTCTGAATGCCATTTTGCATGTGGCGTGGTGAATCTTACACGGAAGATTAACAACGCAATGATTATAAACTACATTCCATAATTACCCATGAGAGTAAAACGTTTATTACTTCCGACGAGGATATATAAATCGTCGAAAAAATAACAGTTTACAGTAGAACTAAAATCAGAACAAGAAAGACATCATCAAAAATGTCCAGTAGAATTGCTCTGCTAACCATTATCTTGGCACAGTGCAGTGTACATACATCTAGAGGTGAGTTATTTGAAAATTAGTTTAAAATCAATTCTGTTTGAGTTTGTGATGTTCTGAACTTCGATAAATAAATACCAGAATTAATAATCAGATTTTAAAAGTATCGATTAAAGACGTATTTTGAAATTTGAAATTCTTAATTTAATTAAAAAGAGAATTTAACCCATTTTGTTTTTAGAAATTGATGTATATATTCTGTTTTGAATCTATTACATTTTTATAATTGGTTTGGCTAGTGATTGCATTATTTATAGGCATCCTGAAACATACTAATATATGTGTAGACCTTAAGTATTATAATTAAATATTTGTACAATGTCTCTGTTTAGCTGCTGTAACTTGGGCCGTCGACACATGCCCAATTTATTTACCAGAAAGTAAATCGAAGGAATCCTTGAATACATTTGCTGCTACCGGCGCGTCAACCTATACAATTATTACCCAGACTGTTACCGGCATGTTTGAGCTAACGTCTGGCGGAGAACTTAGTTCTGCTTCTGCACTCGACTACGAGAGTCATCAATCATATTCTGTAGTGATCAAGTGAGTATGGTACTTCTCATTTATGTTGGATTTAATTACGTTTTAAAAAAAGGTTAGCCATATCACGGCGTATTAGACACATCATATCTCGGATATTTTACCGGTACTTCCAATATTGTTTATCCTGACACCAGCGCATCAGTTGTAATGCCATCCCTGCAAGTGTAAAAGAGGAAAGCCATTACTATCATGTTCAATTCCTGGATACGACATGTATTTATGGTATTTTAAACGAACATTGACTATAAATTATTGATATAAGAATAATATATCAATTAGGTTGAATATGGTTATGTTTACCTACTAATTTCAATTGAAATTAAACACGCTTTCACTGACTACAGTTTATCTCTTTTAATCATTACATAAAATAGCAGCAACCGATTTACAAAGCATCTAGGCAAAAACATGGAATTTCTCTAGTTTTTATTTTGCAAATATTTTTTCAAAAGTCTCTGCAGATGCGCAAAACGCGTCTCTACTTTGGGAGGGCTAAAAACAGTTCACAGAGCTTAGAAAACTGGATCGTTATTCGGTGCCAATAGTGATGTATGTTTCCTTAAATCAGTGAAGAAAAGGATGATATATACTTTATATATGTTCTCAAATGTGTCACATACACTCCGAAAGTGCTGTGATAAAAATGATCGAATTCAATTCTGTATTTCATTGTTTTCACACGAGCGGTGTTCAGCGAAAACTTACATATAGACGTAAAGTCAAATACTGGTAGTTTTGATTAATAGATAAAATATAAACTTGATTTTAATCCCATATACATGGGTTGTTTTACATGTAAACAAAACCCACAGTTCGGCAACAAAGTCAATGTCAACATTTTATATATTCGTTTATGTTTATATGTATCTTCTAGATTAAGTTAGAAAATTGATAACTTGGATATCATTTATCTATCATTGTATACTACAGTTACCTTATGTCATCTTTGTTCTTCAGTCTATTTCGATGTTGAACTCAGCGGATGACGGGTGTTGCTGATTGATATTGAACTGCATGAATGTGTAGTGCCAATGTAATCTACATCGCTGTCATCTGTAATCATACCTTCGTGCCTTTCCCAAAACATCTCCCAAATTAAAAATAACTTTTGATCTACTAAGATGACTGTAACGTTAAATAATTTTCCAATTTCACATTATCTTTGCATATTTTGTGTATATATCTTGAATTATTAAGACTGAACAAAGAGAGAAAGGTTCAAATAAAACAAAATAATATTCATAGCTAGAAAAACAGTATTGGACGCCGAATGCTAATAGTTCAAAACCTAATTTGTCAATTAATCATATTTAGATGAAAACACGGAACTAGAATACAAAATCAACAATAATAAACGCACGTGGAAAGCGCCATTTTAGCTTGTGTAAATCTGCAAATATCTTAGTGTGTAATGGTAGATTATTAGAAGACAGAAATATCTGGAGTTTACATTCATAAATGATAATGCAAACACTGTCATTTATCATGTATTAGCTAACCAACATTATTTTAAATGTTTTTCTACATTCTAAATGGAATCAAATAATGAGTGTTCCGATCATCGTCCTGTGCATTTCACGCTGCGTTGTGAACGCCCAATCTAGTCACGTGACCGTGAGAACGGTCAAGGAGATTCATTTATAGAGTAGGATAGCTATCGTGTGACTAGGTTCTTTGACAGCATGCTAAACCAGTGATCAGTACTTGGCATGTTAACACGTGACTAAGCTAGTACATGTGTATCCATTATTGACTCATTACAATATTTTACCTCATTATTATGGCATAATGCATTTGAGCACTCAAAATAAATAGCAGTCCAGATAGAATTAAAAAACATGGTTTTCCGGAGAATGCTAGCCAGTTCGTAAATAATTTAATAAAAAAGGAAATATATTTCTGAGAAATAAAACTACTGAAAACAGAACAGTATGTTTAAATAAAAAACTATCATACGGTCAAGTTAAACGTAAATTTAAAGTAAAAAAGAGTGAACTTAGCAAATAATAACTCGAACAAATTCTGGAAAAAGGTGAAATCTCAATATAAAAGTAGTTCATTTAATCCAACGAATGTAAAATTCGATGACCTATCACAGTATCTTAACGATCTGTATCAAAAAATCAAGTTCAGAATAAAACGATAATAGTAATTGAAATAATCAAAATACTCCAGTTTGTACTTCTGATTTGGATGCAGATATCACTATAATCGAATTAAAAAATGCTGTTTTCGAGCAAAAGAACGGAAAAAGCCGAAGAATTTATCTGCAGATAACTTTAAACGTACATTGTACCTTTGATATAATCTGACAATATCAGATGAGTTAAAATAACCATAAAGCACACTACAATTTGAAAACATTACGGAAAAAGTAGAATACTGTAAAACAACAACAATATCTTCCTTTTCAATTTTTATATAAACCCTCAATACATACCAAATCTTAAATATACAATATCACGCAGGTAATCAACATTCAGAACAAATTATCAATTAATTCGTAGTGAAGGGTTATTAAATCCGATAATAATTTGCGATTTAACGCGAAATGAAGCAACAATAATCCCGTGACTGGATGTACACTTTTACAATCAATGAAATTTACACACATTATCGTTGTAGTAAATTGTAAAAACCCTATTGTTTTCCGGATAAATCATGCCGCATACGTGCGAGAGACACTATGGCTAAGATCATGACGAACTCAAGGAGGGTACGGCCAGGGAGCACGTGTATCGATGGCGCATGCGCAGACACTTGGTTCTCGTGAATGTACATCTCTACTCTGGAGTCAAGATTCAAAACGGAAGCCGCTTGTTTGTATTATCGATACTAGAAAGCTCGTTTTCCTGTTGTCTAAATTACGGAGCGCAATTATTTAAAAGTGCCAATTAAACAAATCAATATTTATCCGTCTTACAAATAAATACACCACTAATTACTGAACTCAGAGGTTCGTATTTTGGGATAATTTACACACCAGCATCCATAATTGCCACCCTCCGCCATTTTGGAACTCTTCTAACTCTTGCTCGAAGCAGGGTTGCAAATAGTCGGTGTCAGAAGGTCATATGACGTCACTCGAGTTAAAACTCTTGCCGTTCATGAGAAGCTCGGATAACTTTAGTCGAAACTCGGGTTTGTCGGCCTATATATAGAAACTACCCGTAATAATGTAAACTACTCTTAACACTTAAATTTGCATATAACATTGAATCAAATAGTTATGTGTATATCATGAACTAATGCATACTGTTGCAAAGAACACTACTGATACGTCTGTACTCTGCAGCACACATTGAGACATAGAATGTATTTTGACCAAACCGAACGTTAGCCTTTTTACGTTATTGTTAACTAATATTTTAAATCTCATTCATACAATACAACCGTTATTTTTGTCCAATTTTGTTTATATGTATTAGGATAGAAAAATTATTAATTGATATCGTCCCAATCTCTCTCTCTCTCTCTGTAAATGTGCGACTTTTGTGTTAGCACTCATGTACACTGTATCTGTCGGTTTGAGTATTAAAGTTCATGTTATTTTATGTTACTTAACGTTATAACAGAATACTTAGAGAAAGAATTTTCAGAAGGACTGTTGTGAAGCATTACTTATTCCCATTTTCGAAGGAAGTAAACATGGCCATAAACATTTCATAGGCATAACTTGAACAACATTTTATCAAAAATATTCTAAAACTATCTAATGGGCAAACAACTTGACCGAAAATTGACAATATGTATGACTTTCAACAAAATAAAGCGACTACAGACTGTTTATTTGTGTTACATGCTCTAATCTCAAAAACGTTGCATAATAAAAAGAAATTATTCCTTGCCTTCCTTGACTGGGAAAAGATGTTTTATGACAGAAGTTATTAAATAACATTGTTAGCTCAAATGGTGTCTTAGCATTAAGATCGATGTATACAACTGTAAAATCAACTGTTCGATACCAAAATGTTAAATCGGAATCTTTTAATTCATATATCGGTGTAAAACACGGCGATCCATGTTGCACTTGTTTATGTTAATCTTTTCTGAAAGATATTTTGCAACACATCAAAAGATATGTGTAATTCTTTTGTTATTATTTGCAGACGATGCTGTGGTATTTACACAAAATACAAAAATCATGACAGTCAATTTAAAACGACATTTTAAAGTATTGCAATAAGTACAAACTTAAGATCAACGTCAATAAGACTCAAATTATAAAGTGCGAAAATGAACGTCACACTAAATATCATTTTATTTACATGATACACAGATTTAACTTGTTAAATCATTTAAATACTTAAGTTCACTTATTTAAAAATGGTAAGTGGACACAGACTCAAAAACGCACAGACCAACATGCGTCATTTGCACTACATAACTTATCTACGATATTTAATCAAATGGAACTGCCTATCAAGGAACGACGTAAGTTATTTGATTCACTTGTTTCTCCGACTTTGAACTATGAGGCCCAGATTTGGAGAATGAATGAATCCCTCGATGTAGAAAATATGCATTCCTAATTATGTATACAGTTATTAAGTGTTAAAAGATCAACCAACCTCGAGGATACGGAGATTTAGGAACTATACAAATCTAAATTCAGCGACAAATAATAATGATTAAATATTGGATGAAAATTCTTTCTCTAGATGGAAATAGTATTCTGTTCAAAATGTATAAAATGTTAAAAGTAGATGCCGAAAATGGACAAACATATAAAAATAATAACTGGGCTTACAACTCTAAGCAAAGTTAAAATTACATGATACATATATATTATGAAAAATGTTATTGAACTATAAATACTTCATCAAGATTAGAATCTTATTGAATACTTTCATATTGTTCCGTTCACTTTGCATTGAAGAAAGTGGTCATTATTTTTCGAACATGACCGGTGTCAAGGAGTGATCATGACCGTAGATAAGGACGTGCAAAAGTTCCGCATAATTAACATGCTAGGGACGACTTTTTTTATGTAAACAAACATAGCTGACCTAAATATCATTATTAAACCTCGTGTGACTTTGTAATGATAACTCATCATATACTGATCATGGACAATTTCTGACTGTCTCATGCTAACAGTACGTTTTTGACCGGATAACAATATACTGTTACATGGTACGCGCGTCTAACATCTTTGTTGGTCATGAACGTGCATGTCGTTATTTAAAACAATACCGTCACCGTCATAATTCAACTTTTCAAACGGCATTTGTAACAAAATGACTACTTATGTAAACAAACAGTTGTTTCAATTTCGGAAGCAGATATATCAACTCTAGATAAAACAAAAATACACAGTTTAAACCAAATAGTTTATAATATGAAAGTATGCATTAAAACGGTTATTGACCCTGTACTGTTAAATCATCAATGGACCTCGTTCTTTGGCGAACCTAGCCTCCCGAGCCCGTCAACGTCAACCCAAGAACTCAATAACCTATACTATTGAACATTCAAACATTCAGTAGTTCTTGAAAAATACTTATAAGTGATCAATTACCAAAATATAGAACAGCGGTAGCAAGACTTAGCACGTCATTGAATAATTTAGTTATAGAACTAGGTACATTTACGAATTATCGTCATATTCGTACACTCGAATGTGTTAAATTGTCATTTTAATCAAATATAATCAGAATATCAGTTCCTTCTTACATGCCCAATATACACTGACTTAAGAGAAAAAGAGTGAAAAGGTATTATTTCACATGGCGAACTATACATAAATGTATCAATCTCATGTCTGAAACATCCAAAATGATTATAAACGAATTACGTAAATTTATTTATGAGGAAAACTTAATTAGAACTTAAAATGTATCCACCTACAATTATCACTACTTTGCTCATCCGACAATTGTATGTTTTCTGTCTTTCCTTGAAATTCATGTATTTGTGTTAAAGTGTATGTTGCTTTAAACATGTGTGTATGTTTTACGCTTTAAAGTTTATTGTATACACAATCTATTGTGTATTTACCTTTTTTAAGCTAATACATTCTTCTTGCAGACGCGATTAACAAAACTGCTCTGATTTTCAGTTTTCAGCTAACAGCGATGCTGATCTTTACAAATATCAGAAATATAGAAAAACATGATGAGCTGCGTTACATTGCTTTTATTCGTCTGGCCGTTTTAACCCGAATATATCCTAAACAACATAGGAAAATATATGGAAATGTTTCATGATAGAGTTATGTCATTTGCGTACGCTCTACTGACTTCTGTTTCCGTTGAAACCGTCATGAGATATAAGTATTTTAAAGACTTTGCCGTTTGACACGAAATGTTAATATCACTTTACATTTTAGATTTGCTGGAAAAAAACTAACGCAAATGAAATGCGTCAGATTTGATTTAAAATAAGACTTCAATGGCTGCTTCTTGTTTGACAAGAATCTCATTCACTAGTCAAGGATATTTGTACTTGAAATTTCAATATACGATGGCAATGTCATGAACAGATCAACTTTGACTTTCGGAATAGGTTTGTCAAATGATGAGGAGTATGTTCTTTTACGTAAACATATTGATTTTCGATCTCCCGGTAGGTAGGTAACTCGAGTTGTACATGGCCATTCGTCATAATAACTAATGTTATACATTTGATCAGAAAATGAGATTGTTTTCTTTTGTTCTTGCAGGGCGTCTAACAACGGTGACACCGAAAACGCAGAACTTCCTTGTGTCATACATGTCACGGATGTTAACGACGAACATCCACAATTTGTTCAAAAATCGTACTCCGTGGATATTCTTAACAATGTTGCGATAGGTTTGAACTTTATCTTTTAGAAAATAATCTCTCAAAATAAAATTTTGTATCGTGTGATTTGAAATTGAAATAGACGACACATTACGCATTAATTGAGTTGTTGCTGTCGTAGAATTAACAGTGAGACTAACAAAATGTTACGGATTAAGAGTGGCAAATTATAAGGAATTTATAGAGCTAGAGAACCAATTAACTTTAGAATTTAAAAACTGAAATTACCTTGATAAATCGTCACGAACATAGGTCAAGCTACATGTTGGTTTCTATGATAAAGATCAACACTATTCACATATTACTAACATCAGTTTAAAAGAAGCTTCTGTCACATTGTGTAGATTCTGACAAGACGAAGAAAATGTACAGCCTAATTGTAATAAACATTGTTCAGAAATACTAACCGCTACCATTTCGCATGAGCGGGCTCAATTATGCATCCGTCTGATCGGGGTATTCAATTTGCGTACTATACATGTATTTACAGTACATAAAGTTTAACATTTCAGGAAAACTGTACTGTATAGAACATGTTTAAATTCATTAATTGATCATCGTCTATCGTTTACGGAAGAAGAATACAGGTGGAAAGATAGCCAGCTGCCCGGGAAGAATCTTGTGTGACGTACTGGTGCCGGAAAGCCACAAAGCACATGGTTTGGTGAACTGGCTGCTTTGATAAAACTGAAATACCGTTGTAAAATGGCGTTTAGATTAAATCAATCAATAATTTATTTTGAAATAATGCAGATATAAATCACACTCTGTTGATGCTCAGATTGGTATGGATCTACCCTTGTCGCAAATTTCCTTCGTTTACTTGTTTCTGAAGGCTTAATTATTTACATGACTATATTTAGATATTTCTTTCAGACACGACTGTACTGACAGTTGAAGCCACCGATAGAGATGTGAATGAGACATTTAACAAGGTTGTGTACAGTATCAAAGGTTAGTGACGGTACTATTGACTTTCTGGGTAAGGCGTTTACCGCCACTTTCAACACTGTTTCAATTATAACACGCCGTTTTCTGTGCAAGTTACGAGTACTACTGTTCCATTTATCCTGACACCAGGCAGTCAGTCGTAATGCTAATCCCACAAACCTAAGAGCAGATGAGGGAAAGCCATAACTACCTGATGTTTGTAATACCAGACCGCGGTTTATGTAATTGAGTATTAGGGTGCCCAGGTTCTAGATACCGAGAACGAAAGGAAACAAAAGCAAACATATATGTTAATAACTAGTTTAACCATCCCTGCGTTAATGCAAGTTGTTTGATTAAAAATACATTTTAACAAAATGTCGGCAAAGATTAACAAGCTGTTCGATAATATTATATTACTAATTATTCTGCCTCCACTTATTGAAAGTATGTTTTTTCCACAGTCGGAGAAAATGCCGTGAACTTTACCATCAACGTTGACACCGGAGTTATCAGCGCTAAAACAATTCTGGCTGCTGCAGAACCTCTCAACTTAACACTTACTGTGGTCGCTACTGACAACAATACGATCACTTTCACAGACGAGGCCCCTGTAACAGTATGCCTTGGATGCAAAGCAAGTGGTTCTTCTTCACCGGAGATAAGCCTTTTTGCCTCCATGGCTCTTGTCATCAGTGTTGTCCTGATGTAATACGGTGTTAAATGCTCGTGGAATCGAAGTAACACTTTTAAAACCGAGCTCCCTATACCCAGAACACTATACTTTGGCAGATCGATTGTTTATTTACACCTTTGTGTGAATTCGTGATAACTCGTACATGTGATAATTTGATATATCCGTTTAATTCGCACCAATTCCTGGAACGGTTTGTCATTTTGAAAAAAGCATTTCAGCAGATCTGTTGATATGATTGCATCAATTGCTTGTTTTCAAAATTAAACGGTACAGTAAGAATTGAATTACGAATCTGAGTTTCTGATAAACATTTCAGTACAGTCGAATTACAAAGATGATAATACATAAACGAATTAAGCAGAAATTGAAGGATACATCGAATACGACGATAACTAGAAGTAATTTATTTGTCGCTTATGACTTCGAGTTATCGTGAGTCCACTGTACATGATATAAGAATCAACGTCTTTGCTCTACTTGTGTCAATACTACTTTGTCACAAGTGAACATGTACATAGTTTTATATAATTTAAGTTGTTTAACAAGGGATAATAAACGAATTCATCTAGTCAATTTATTATGTTTGCAACGGAAGTTAGATCAGGTAATATTGTGTGTCAGCTTAAGGACACTGACAGTTGTAAATAACTTCGATTACATGGGCTCTAACGTAGGATTTTATAATCAGATTTTGTATAAATATGATATAATGTGTCTTACTATTGATGCAAAATCATCAACGTATCTGTTTCCCTGATAGCTATTGCAGTTTGGACATTAGTTTCGTAGTAAATGACTATTAATACATTGTGAGAAAGGAAGATATTGTTCTTAAAGAGCAATTTTTCCTTTTCGCAAAATGTTTTCAATATTGTGTCAATATGTACTCTATCAGCTAAATAGTATGAAGATAATTGTAAACATTATTAGATCTAAGATTGTATTTTTGCGAATGATATGTTGATGCATTGAAAGCAAAAAGATAATTTATTTTATTTATATGATATTACATTGTGTGTGTTAAGATTTCCGTAATTTAAATATTTCACATACAATTAGAATTTTCTTTTACTTCATTTTTCAAAAACTTTTTCGCAAATCTTTGGTATTTAACAAACCAAATATTCTAAAGTCCGTCTTTTTAAAGAAAACATAGCAGACCAATATTTTTGATATTGTTCAAAAACACATGCACTTTCAGAGTCATAACCTATTTAAATGCCGAATCACATAGCGTCCAAAGTACTAAATATCAGCAATCCATCGAATGCTGTACGTACGTAACGAATGGCCAGCGAAAATCATAACGTAGCGTGCTGTGAACGGTAACGTAACGTGTCTCCACTGGCCAATATATCCGCTTTCCAAATATTTGTCGTCGATTTGATGCTTCCCCTGCGAATTTCGTGTATAAGACGCATCAAAATCCAGCGCGTGTGCGTTCTGTCTTAGTTCACGCTGTGGCTGGTAAAAGCTACCATATTAAACACGCATGTTTCTATGTTGATAATCTTTACTCTCTGTAATACCTTTTTTCGCGTCAATGGCAATATTGAGATTTTGTAAATGAGCTGATGCTCAAGAGCGCCGTCTATTAAACGTTTGTAAATATATTTCTCAGATTATTTTGTAATGGCAGATTATGCAATATATACATGTATATATGCATTATCACCACATTCAAGCACAGTTGATAAGTTCTCGCTAAATATTAATGATTTTCAATATATTTCAACATTGCATATTGTAGAGCCATCTGAGTGTTCGGACTAATATATTGTCCAAACATAATAACTTGTAAAACAACAACATTGAATGGAATAACATTGATGAACAGTATAGTTATAACAGTATATATCGGATAAGCAAAAGGCTGATTTATTTATGAATTTAAAAACTCCGACAACAGACTAAAAACATAACTAGTTACAGTATTGAATCTAAAATGAAAGTGCTGAAGGCACAAACGTTGCGCGTGTCTCAAGTCAAAAAGGCTAAGGCGAGCCATCCGCTACTAAGTCAGACATTAAAACAATAAAGAAATGCTGTAGACTCAAATGCAAACTCTTTAGCTAAGCAAATGTCACGGATTACATAGTTATGAACAGAATTGAGAAAAAAAAATTGTTCCAAGGAAAAAAAGGCTTATTATTATGTTACAGCGTGTGGCAATTAGATTGATAATTGTGAGATATCTAGTATAAGGCGAAACTTCCCCGCCCCCTGGAGGGAATTCCTTTCGACCATCAACATGGCTCGAAGGAATTTGTTTCTAGGGTCACGCTAGGAACATTTATACAATAATAAACTAGGGAATAGTTTTTCTTTCGGTTGCCATGAAAATCAGAATACTGCATGGATCCAAATTTGAAGGAATTTTGGTGAGTACATTCAGAGGATGATATTTGTTTATATGTATACATTTATTATCGTCGTAAACATATTTTTTTGCAATAACGAACAAGTAATACAACTTTATATTTTCCCAGATACAACCAATCTGCAGCTGCAGAATTTGACAACATCTTGGCACAAAAATGAACAATTTTTGTAAATGAAAGTGTAATAATTTGATATGGTTAAAAACAGTATGGCAAAAGACAAAGTTCTCATTAAGTGAGGTTTGTCCTTTTGTTCCTATGTTTCAAATGTATTTTGCTACAGCGGTGTCAAAAGACGTCTGTTTGAGAGAAGATAAGTTAATAAGAAACTTAAGTTGTATGAATTTAGTTTATATGCGAAAGAAAGAACTACTTTGTCAAGTAGATTATTTTAGAAAATTGAGATGTACCTTTTCTTCTAAAAGAAGCGATTTCTTGTCGGAAAACGGGTAGTATAGATGTGCGAGATAACATTACACTCAACCAAAAACTAAAGTTTATCAATTTATTTTGAAAAGAAACTTATTATCGGATGAAGTGTTAGAGAGTGTACAACATTTTACATATTTATGGAAACATTTGTTTGGTTGCAAAATGTTCGTTGTTACGAAGACCCATTCGCTTCTTACGCACTCGGTGACCTTTTCATATGTTTTATTTCAAAGTCTGGTAGGATCAGTTTTAAACTATAACGCATCCATTTTGGGAAATGGAACATGTTGAGATATATAAACAGTATATTTCTATGAAAAGATGTTCACATATTGATTCATTATATGGTGATTTGAATTTAAGTTAAGAATCTAATATTGAGTAAACATGTGCTAATCCTTTTATTGATAAAATATATAAAATGATGTTTATCGACGAGAACAAATAATATCACTTATACTTGTGCTAACTGGGCTTATGATATAATACAAACATTGAATACAATATATGGATGAATGGAACCTCGACAGAAGCAACCTATAAGCAACTAAATCAAGGTATATTAGACCAATGCAAATAAAGATGTGGTACACATAATAAACATTTTCAATCGATTTCAAAGCAAATGACATCATATTTCATCAAGCTCTATGTCTATTTACCAGAGACTTAACCAGTTCTCGTGCATTTTGATGGGAAAAGTCACAAAAGGCAGAACCCGCTTATCATGGGATTCTAACCCGGATCTTTTGGAACGAAGGACCCACGTTCTTCCACTGCACCACAATCTGTTATACTTATCTCTGATACCACGGGGGATATGTGTTAATTGCATTTCTGGATTAAAGGTTAAAAACCCCGGTGGGTCATATGAAATAGTTAAAAAATGATATTTGCATTCCTTCTTCAGCACTCAGGGATGTGAGCTCAACATTACGACCGACTTGCTGATGTCAGAATCAACAGACTAGCAGACATGACAACTTACACAAAAACGCAGTGATATAACTGAACAGTTGTTGAAAGCGGTGTGAAACACCACACAAAGCATACCTAGCATGTCTTATAGCTTATGTTTAAATATCGAATTCATGGAACGGAAAAACGAAGAGGTGTTAAGGCTTGATTCGATAAAAAACACCTTTTATATATGCTACCTCACGTCACTCCTACTGATAAGATTATGTATTAAGTCCATAATAAACAAACGTTGACAAGTTGTACCTGTGTAACACTTTTTCTTTGAAAAATTTGAAATTCAAGATTTTACAGTTTTCTCACATGGATAGAACTCTGGCAAATCCAAGTATTGACTCATTTGCGAATAACGTTGTGGGGTAATCATTTGGACTGAAACGCTGGTGTCAAGATTAACCTAACAGTAGAACTGGTTACGTACAAATGAACTTAAACATTGTGGAAATCTGCGTAAAACAACATACAAACAAAAAAACGCTGATTTGCAGAAAAAGTATGAACAAAACTAACTTTTTTCTCTGATGAACACAACTTGTATGTATGAAAGTCCATGTCTATATAATTAGCAAGAGAACCGCATGTGGGTGCTGGACGCTCGTCTTGTTTTATCATTTTACACTTTATTTATTTTATGAATAAAATATTCAAATTTTGTAATATAACATCAATATCACACAACTGCTACTTCTCAAGTATCAACACAAGATTTACATATAAATATAAATCCAAGTTCATATACTTGATAAGGAAGATCTTCATGTCTGAAAGATGGCTGTCACAATCTGTCAATAACATAAGCTCAGGCTTTGTGTGTATCAGGCTTTGTGTATGAACAGCCAAATGAGATAAGCTAATACATGCCTGTTGACAAATCACTATATAATTGACAAATATATCATTTGTATTTCGAAAGAAATGGCTAGTTCAATAGTGTAAGCTTTTGCACATGCAGTTGACGTAGTTGTGTACACATTATGATACTAAATGTAAAAACTATAAAATCCTTTACTCCATGAGCCCCAAACACAATCAGACGAAAAAGTAAGGATAAATATGTTTATACATACTTAATTATGTTATACCACTTCATCAATTGTAACTAAAAATCAAAATAAAAACACTCTATAATAAAATATTTCGGCAATAGGCCTTCTTCAAGTTATATTTAACAAAGATCACACACTATGTAGCGTTCATTCTTGAAACTATTGAACATGAAGACTAACATAATGATTCCATTGAATATTTAACCATTTTAGTAATTATTTTACAATAATTATTTTCAGTAATAGTGATCTGGACCTCCAACCCATGAGCCTGAAACACTAACTTATCCAAAGATATTCTGAAATATTTATCACAATCTGGTTACAGTATGTCAACTGCAATTACAGATATTGCATGTATTAATGTTTTCCTATTCTTAGTAACGTTGAGCTTGATCCAAATACCCCCAAAACACAATCACAAAATCTGTGTCTGTCATGAGTGTGTTTCAACAATCCATTCAATGCATTTATAGTACATAACACATTTATGTTACTGGTACAATGCATACTTCATTATATTGTTTATGTGATAGTTAACAAGCTTTTCTAGTTTCAAAGTGATAGCTTTGATAGTTTTCATGTTAGTGACAACAATAGCTCATTAGCTCATCTGTTTTTCAAAACATTCAGACGAACTCAATACGAGGCTGTGATGGGCTAGTGAACAATCTGACCAGAGTCTTTATCATCCTCATTTTACACGTACATAGATGCACATTCTGACAAACAACAAATAAATGGAAGCCCCACTTGTTTCATGTCAATATTTTTTTATATAATGTCAAAGCGGAATGTAATTTAGTCCCTAAATCGCTAAACGTGCCTCTTAAATATATATAATTAGTTGTGTTCAATGATATGCTAACAGGACTTGAAAATGACACGTGGCATATAACTGTGTCGCTTATAAATACACGTCGTTACATATGAACATGGATTGAAACAAAACAAAACTTCTGTTTTGTCACAATGTGTTTAAAAAGTATCCGCTGTAGATACGTCAATATTTGTAATTAGGCGGGAACAGATTTAGGACGACTTGAGATACGCCACACGAAAACATTTAGAGTTATGCAATTGTTTGCAATTACGACCATATTGTAAATACAGATGTATAAGCGGTGCTACAAGAGAACCAACTTTATTGTATTTGTTATACGTTTGAAGAAAAAACCTGTCTGCACAGGCACAACCAAGGAACTCAAACACTTTTACTGTTTGACAGAAGTTCCATGATACTTTCTTTGACCTATTGCCAAGCAATGCTCAGATTGTGTGGTTATGATGGTTGATAGTGTGTGTTTGCGCTGGCTCATCTGGATATACACTGACGATAAATGCCCAACAGTTGGTCATCGCCTAATGTTACCTTTCTCTAACGGCTTCCGCGATGGTTTCAAGACTAGATGCCAAATGGGGACCAGACTGTGTGGAGACAACACTCACGAATGGCATTTTGCATGTGACGTGGCCATTCATAGAAAGAAAAAGTGGCCAACTGTATAAGACCTTGGAATTGTGTACTTAACAACGCAATGATAACACAAAAAATCCACAAACATATGAAATGTGACAACTACGAGTATCAAGTTGAGGTACAATACAACTAAGTGTATTGGTGTGGATTGACTTGATTAATATCATTAACTCTATTCTAGATCTATCGAGTCTTTAGTTCATATCTGTTACATTTTCATCATCCACGTTAACAACATTACTAATACATGTCGTATATCTGGTACATACGTCGTTACATATGAACATGGATTGAAACAAAAAAACATATCTGTTTTTTCACAATGTGTTTAAAAAGTATCCGCTGCAGATACGTCAAAATTTGTCAGTAGGTGGTAAAGGATTTAGGACGACTTGAGATACGCCACACGAAAGACATTTAGAGTTATGCAATTGTTGGCAATTACGAACATATTGTAAATACATACACACATATATATAAGCGGTGCTCCAGGAGAACCAAATTTATTGTATTTGTTACACGTTTGAAGAAAAAACCTGCCTGCACAGACACACCCAAGTACCTCAAAAACTTATACTGTTTGACAGAAGTTCCTTGATACTTTATTTGACCCATTGCCAAGCAATGCCCAGATTGTGCGGTTATGATGGCTGATAGTGTGTGTTTGCGCTGGCTCATCTGGATATACACTGACGATAAATGCCCAACGGTTGGTCATCGCAGAGCGTCGCTTAATTTTCCTTTCGCTAAAGGCTTCCGCGATGTTTGCAAGACTAGATGCCAAATGAGGACCAGACTGTGCGGAGACAACAATCACGAATGGCATTTTGCATGTGACGTGGCCATCTATAGAAAAACAAAGTGGCCTACGGTATTAGACTTTGGAATTGTGTACTTAACAACGCAATGATAACAAATAAAGCCCCACAAACATACGAAATGTGACAACTCAGAGTATCAAGTTGAGTAATTTTATTACCGCAGGAATATACATTTAAATCGACAAAATATAACGGTTTACAGTAGAACTAAACCATTTGTTGACAGAATAAGGCATCATTAAACCTGTCAAACCGAATTTCTCTGATAACCATTCTTCTTTTGGTATGCTGCATTTTACATAAAGGAAAGTTATTTATTTTATAAGACGAAATATCGCATTTTACTTTTAAGAAAATGATTTATATCTACTGCGTCCGCTCTATTATAGTAACTAAATCGAGTTTAATCGAATAAGTATTTATTACGAACCTATTTGGTTTTGGAATTTGAAATTATTAATTTAATCAAAAAGATGACTCACCGCATTGATTTTATTTAGAAAGGATGATATCTACCGTTACCAAACGATAACAAATAATACATCGATTTGATTAGAGCATACTTCAGGCATGGACATCCTATGTAAAACTAAATCATTAGAAATGAATATGTGTTAAGATTAGTATAAATGGTATATACTTCTTAATCCATCTATGTAGCTGATGCCATTAGTTGGACGGATGTCAAATGCCCAATTGCTATACCAGAAGATGCACTTAAGGAAAACCTACATGTGTTCTTGGCGGATAACAGTCCGTCTGGATATACAATTTTAACCAAGAATGTCACTTCTTCTAATGAAATACTTAGTTCTGCCACAACACTCGACTACAAGAATAATGATGAAGCATATTCTTTAGAGATCATGTACGTGTGGTATGTCATTAAATAAAACCGAGTGTAAGCGAAATTTATCGATTAAGGATGAAGATGTACAGATTTACTATGAACAACAATTGGAATGAAGCATTATCTGACTCACTGTTATTTTAAGAGCAGATATCCTAAGAAAATATATTTAATTTTTCAAAACGATATAAAGTCATATAAACCCTTACAGTTACTCGGAAAGAGAGCTGAGCACACCACTACTAATGCAACCTACGGAATTAAGCTGAATAAACAAGTCATTAAAAGATATATTCGACTCATGAAAAGCAATAACAAAAGCTGCTTTAATCACAATGTATCGTCAGTTAAATCAGAAGCCATTAATTTCAACGATCGTATTATGTGTTAAGCCTTTTCCCATAACTTAAAGTGTATTGGGATGTGTTGATTGACTTGTTTAATATCATTAACTCTATTCTAGATCTACCGAGTCTTTGGTTCATATCTGTTACATTTTCATCATCCGCGTTAACAACATTACCAATGCATGTCGTATATCTGGTTTGGTGTGTTTTTAGAGCACAGTATGACTCGGGTCCGATTACAATGTATCGGTGTTTAGTAGCATTACCTCTATTTTCTTAATATTTCCGTAAATTTGTCTTCCATAAATATGGAGTTTGTTTGTCGTTTTATGTATATGTTGGTGAGTATGAAAAAGCATAAGTAAAGATTCAACGTATGATTAAGTCTTATGAAATCGTGACTATAGATACTTATATGATTTATATTTGATGGCTACCTGAAAAGGTTGGTAAAAGGATGAATGTCGACCATTTGGCGAGACAGTGATAAGTTACTAAAGCTGATTCAGATAATGTTCATCGTGAACAAAACCAAAATCATTTATTTCCTCTATATCACGAGCTTTGGAATAGTAAATCAGTCTGTTTTACATTAAGACCGTTAGTATTTTAGTTTGATTGATTGTTTCCATGTATTAAAGATAAATTGATTTGACTAATATTCGAGAATAATTCATTAAATAATATTGTAATTTCATGTCTGCTGCAATTTATACATACACTGATATATAATGTGTTTTTAAGTAACATTTAAACGCACAGAACACATGCAAGTGCTATTTTCGAAACGTTTCAAGACATTACATTCTTTCCAATTTTCACATTTCTTTTTTATTATGTTTTATGAGGGATTTACGCCTCTTTCAACATTATTTCAGTAGGTAAACAAACCAGTACTATGCTAGTAAATTTGCCTTGCTCAAGGGCACTCCAACATGAGCCTCGTGCCGCGACCGGGGATCGAACCAGGGACACCTAGTTTCAATCCCCGATGCTAACCACTCGACCACGGCGGATTCCTTCCTTGAATTAAACAAAATTTGCAAAATAAGCATTTATCGCTCTCTAAGCCGAAGAGGTTTCATCCGATATTCACTAAACTGTGTAAACATGTTTATTGGCATACTGCTTAGATCAAGTTGGATAATCGGATAAATCGCCGAAGGCTTTTTGGCGGTTTCTGTCTAAAATTAACAAAAGATTAGCAAAATAGGTATGGTCAGTTGTTTTCTTTAAAAGTTCTTATCCAATCTAAATGAAACTCCATTTGAGTTTGTAAGGGTATAACATATCGGTTGTGCTTACAAACTGGCCAAATCACTGATGTCGTTCCAGAGATATGCATCCCTGAAGAGCGTATTTTGTAACAGTTTTTTACTCTTGTTTGTTTGCGATCATATCACAGAGATTATCCCAAACGACACATTTCACGGTAACAGCAATTTGATGTTTATTAAAATAATGTGTGATTTGCTTCTTTATAGAAATTTGAAATCATTTTCGTGTATTTTATCATAATCAGATACGTTTTAAAAACGGGAAATACGCATTCAAGATAAATTTTAAATTTAGGTCTGAATAACTTCAGCGGTAAAAACTGTTTTATAATAATTATCAAAGTAGCATGATCTGGCATTGTTTTCAGGGCTTTTAATAACACAGTCACAGGAACACCCCCAAAACGTTAGTATGACATGTGTAGTACAAGTCATTGCTGTTCACGACAAACAACCACAGTTTGATAAGTAATTGTACTCGGTAAACATTCCAAACGATGTTGCAAACGGTGAGGATATTACTTGAACATATGTTGTTTTCTTTTACGGACAATATATCACAAAATAACTCTTTGTTTGAGATTTTAGAATATTATCTGGGTTCTTTTTTAATTACAAAAGTGTGGCATAACTCACAGTTGAAATAATCAAATTAAGCATTGACATGTATTGTTACTAGTATAAAATACAGCGCGAAATTGAAGAAAGATTATTGAATTAAAGCATGTAGACACCTCTACAGCAGATGCCTTTAAAAAACATTGTGACCAAAATGTAAAATACTTAATAGGAGCACCTTTTATTTTTACCACAATGTTTTCAACAATGTTTTTAGAGGTTTTTATTATCTGTCTTTTCAAAGCCGTCTGTTGTAGATTTGTTGCAATGGGAAAGGGTTTATAAATATGAAAACGAAATCAATTTTCCAACGGTACATATATTAAAGTATTATAATGTAGTAATATGTCGGATTTTATGACGTGGTTACCGATGAAGCGTTTGTCGTTAAGTATTCATGTTGTCTTTAGCAACTTACGGCTTATGAAAGCAATCTGTGAAACAGAGAAATGGCTAAACAATAAGCAAAAGCAACTTTGTATCAAAAATATACTTCCACTATTATAGATACCCTTTCTTCGAGTAGTTTTGAAACAGGCGTCTCTAAATAGAATTTATCATCTAAAGTGTTAAACTTAGTAAGGTAATGTCAAACATAATCGGATCTAAGACTTTATTTTTGCGAATGATATGTTGATGCATTGATATCGAAAATATTGAGAATTTTTAATGTGTGTGTTTTTAATTTGTGTTTTAAGATTTTTCTGAATGTTTTGTAGCTTTCTGATTTTTTTTTGATTTTTTTTCTACAGCAATTTCTTCAGAGTATTCAAATTATGAGCAGTTATGCAAACACTAATTTCTGGCGATTTTTAAACAGCTAACAAATCTGGTCTGAGCGCTCTTCACGAGTTTCAATAACGACTTGGTCAACAATCTTTTCAACGATTGACCAAAATCGTTGTAACAGCTGTCATACATGTTCACTAAGAGGAATAAATATATAGCTTGACTTTTAACAATATGAAGATAATGCCAACCTAAAACTTTATTTTTGCGAATGATTTGTTGATACATTGATAGCAATAAAAATATAATTGTATTTATATTCACAACCGTGTGTTAAGTAATAGAATATTTTCTGAATTTTAAACTTTTCTTATAATAAAGTCCAATCTTGTGTTATCTTTCCTGTTTATACCAATTTATGCTGTAGTTGAACATTTGGCTGACGTGAAGCTCATTCTTACACAACCTGTTATGTTTAGTCATCCGAACTATTCGAGCAGTTGCTACTGCAGCAAAGTTAACTACTTGTTTTAATGATATTGTGTGTGCACATACTATTACAAATACCGTTCGGACCTCAATCAATAAAACATTATTGTTTAATTTGATATCACAATAGTATATATATAATATATATATATATATATATATCATATAGTGGTAAGTACTTAGGTAATTTGATTCGAAAATTGCTGAAGTAATTTATCTGTCCTAGACGTCCCCGATCCTGTGAGAGAACTGATATTGTTATAAGGTATGGAGTTTTACGCCACTTTCAACAGTATTTCTGACATATCACGAATTATCAGAACTACTAGTAAGTTAACCCTGACACAATCATATCAGTCATTATTTAATCCCCGCAACACTGCACATTTCCTAGTCTAGTACTGGTTTGTTTACACAGGGATAATGCGCATGAACTGTCGCTCTGATATAACTGAACATAAACATTTAAATATCTTTGGTATGACCAGACGAGGGAATAAACCAGGGTACCCCGCTCTCAAGGCAGTCGCTGTATAAACTGCACCTTTGAGGCGGTTATATTATTGTACATATTTTGGGCGTGAACGTTTGTCAATAACAATTATACATTACGGAACATCCAATTATAAGACGTATATTCAATGGACAATGAGTCGTTCTCTTCATTAACCCTTACCCACTTGTAGACACATTTCGACACCGATGCAGTAGATGACTTTTGAAAACAATTTCAAGTTGTCTTCATGGTGGAGGCGTGTTTAAACTGTAATTATGACCAACGCGATCTAGACACAATCGTTTCTAAAATTTCAAAAAGTTAACACATCGCAAATTATAAATCTTTCTTGTTATAAACAACGCAGTGGAGAGTTGACTTATGACACAACTCATTATGTGTTAATAATACAGGCCTCCGTCCAAATAGTTTACAATGCATGGATAATAACATTTCGTGACCCATATAGTATGTCTCCCATATGAAATTAGTATAAAGATTATGGTATACAAATATACAATAAATCCTTAATGTCGTCTCGGAATCAGATCTCATAAGAGACTACAAGTTGACCGACGAAAAACAATTTCCCGTTGTTCCCTGTACCTCCATTTATAAAAGCAACTTAAAAATGTTTATTTAAATTAACATCTATTACATTTTTCAATAACATTAAGTTTTGGTTGCAAGTAAACTTCTGTTTCAGCACATTAGCAATGTCTGCAAATATGAAACAACAGAAATATTTCTGCCGAAAAAAAAGTAAGAGTGACATTTCGTAAATAAATAAAATAGAGATTGTGTATTTGCTAAATCCCTGGTCACTGACAGGCTGTACTAATGCTGCAAGGTCCTTGTTCTTGAGTAAGAAATTACCTTTTTTATGAGATGTTTCTGTACTATTGATTATAAGAAAAATATGTATCAATAGTTGGATAACGAGGACAATAAACCATCAATAAATATTTTCCCTCTACTTAGTTATGAAATACCGCGATAATTTCCCTGGTCACTAAAAGAGTCGCTTTTGTGACTCGTAATTGTAATGCTTTAACCTTAACATTTAGGGATCATACATGTTATGGGTTTTCTATTAAAGAGGGATATTATTATACCCTTTAAATGTTGAGCGCAGGAGCAGCATCCCTGGCACTTAAAAATCTAAATGTTACAAACAAAACAGAAAAGAGGTTGATCGAAATCGACCTGGGGAGAGCGCTTGAAACGAGTAAACCGCATAATTACTTACTCCCTTCAAGATATTTTATTAATAGGGCTCTAGAATGCCAGAACAATATACGAAACAGGAAGAACAGGTCAAGTTACCATACTATGTTGTTGTCTTTGCCACCACATAAGGCCGACCGTAACCAGAATTGGTTCGATTTCAAATTTCAAGAATCACACAATACTATACTCTAACAAACTAAGAAGATGTGACTAAGGAAAAGTCCTTTTCACAATTACAGAGATAACAGAGATATCACCCTGGTGATAGGCAATACTAATGAAAAAGTAGGTAAACTGGACAGAGCAAGGGAACATATAATTTGTAAAAAGTGACTTGGCGACATGAACGAAAACGTTGAGCTCTTTGAAGACTTCTGCTGATCAACTGATCTTGTCATCAGAGGTACTCTGTTCGCCAACAAAATTGTCCACAAGGTCACCTTGACATCACCAGACCAGTCTGTATAGAACCGGATAAACTACATTGTCATCTCTCGCACATGTAGCGTTTAGAAGAGGGGGAAACAAACGACCATGATCGATTGATTTGACACTTCTTATGTGACAATTCATCAATCAAGACCGTAGTTTTCCACCAAACTGAATTAAAAGGTTTCACGCAGTACCTTGAGGGCAATTCTCTTTCAACGAAAGAACAACTATTATTATTGAATAAGTTCGAAAACATTGTTTGGCAAACGGAAAAGTAGCTTACCATAAGCATTTTTTCTTTTGTCTCAATGTTTCCGAAAGTCGTCTGCTAAAGTGGCGTCATTACGCGTCTCTGTGTTAGAAAGGCTTACTCTCCAGGTAAAATATAGACCTTAACAGGGACTGGGTTATACTTTTACTTATATGACTCTTACTCTTCACAAAATGACAGACGCCAGAGGGAAACCGTTCGTGATTGCATTCAGACTGGTATCTAGGAGATATTTACTTCAAGTCAATTCAGTTATATGTGGTATGTTCCCATGTATGTTTCCGACTTTATTTCGAGGGTATGGTTAAAAAAAGGTTTAAATAAGCAGTTCGTTTAAATCAAGTTAGATGTCTCATTCCTGTTTCCAAATCAGTACTCGCGCCGTTTATGTGGAGAGTCCCGAATGTTAGAAACCCTCTCATCACGGGATTTAACATCTGGACTTTTGGTACGAAAGGTCGACGCTTTACAACTGTAACACTGCCTGGCATGCTTATCGCTGAAATCCAGCGGAATGTGAGTTAAATGCATTTTCGATTTCAGGACATTCTTTAAGTACCTTACATTTCATGATTAAGAGCAAATGCGAACATTTAGAATGCATGGAACTGTATAAAGGAGCTCGCAATAATATATACATTTAGATTAACCCTCATCATCCCGCCCAATGATTTGATTATGTATTGATTATATAATAACAACAACAAAACGTTGACTACGTGTGCCTTTGTAAAACTTTCAAATTCTTTAAATTGCGAAATGTGAATCTCAACGTTGAGAAGATACAAAGCACACCTGTTTAAACTACAATATTTACACATGTATCATACCAAATCCAGTCGCTCCATCTAACATGGAAAGGGAACTGTCATCAGATAAGGGTCTCTTCGTTGATGGATTTATTCGCATGTTTAGAATGTTCTCATATTGATATAACTCCGGAAAGCATAATAACTGGTCATTGGCTCTTTGAGGTTGCGGGGTTAGTATTACTATTGACTCGCTGGTGTCAAGATAAAAGTATCAGTATTACTGGAAACTTACCCAGGAAACGCTGTAGTTTAACTAGAAATTATAGAAAACGGCGTAATACATCATACAAACATCCATGAAATATGTTAAGAGAAGTGATATTTCTTAATGGAGGTGTCTTTCGTAAGAGATTAATGTATTTATTTCTAATTTTCTCAAATAGATAAAAGTCTTGAAAGACTAATTGACTGGGACAAAGATTGTGAACATATATATAACTTCATGCTCATAGAATAGACACACAACAGGTTTTATTCAATTAAGTAGTTTGCTTTACCAACGTCTTTGGAGTACGGGATTTAGGTGTAGTACCTACACTTGAAAATCGTACCAATCAGCATGTCATGCCCCTTTATAATACACAACAATTATTTCTTTTAAGGACGCAATGAACGACGAAGCACCTGTATGATTATTTACTTCGTTGGCTATATAACAAATGAGCCGCGTCTAGCGATTAGGGATCTGAATGCATTTACGTAGAGTGAAGACTCTAACAAGCCTGATCATACGTTTAGACTTAACACAATTTTCACAACCCGCATGTATATATACACACAAATGCACATTCTGATTAAAACATTGCACCAGCAGCTTGATGCTAATATGGCTTTATATGTTGTCAAACCAAAATGTCATAAACGCCCTTAGATCATTCTATAGAACCGGCTAACATTAAAATTACATTTTGTGAAGGACCTATTAATCGTATGTTCATGTTGTTCATTGATGTGATACCATCACTTGAAAATAACACATGACAGGTTACAGTGTCCCGTATATAATACAAGGATTTACGTTTGAAAATCGATAAAAAAATAATAATAAATCCAACGAACGTAAATTCCTGCCGCGACGCATGAGAATTCACCGTCTGACAAATGCAGCTGATGTAGAGCCAGATGTCTCCGCTTTGAGTCTGATTGGGATGTGCATTGTTCGCTATCAAGTCATGATGAAACATTATATAATTTTAGAAACAGTAGTTAAAACATCGGCCTGACAGTTGGAATATGTTAGCCAATGTTACAAACATCCGTTCATTCCGTCCTGAGATATGGATCGAAACGGAATCGATTAAAAGTGTTAGTAACCCTGTCCAATTTCATAACACTATGTTTATTTGTTTTATTGGGGATGTACGCAGTTTCATCAACATTATTGCAGTTATATCACGGCGACAAATTAACTTATTCATAATCCCTTGGTAAACAAACCGGTACTAGGCTAGGGAATGAGCCTTGCCAAAGGGCAATCTACAATACCCGTTGCGCTGCCATAACGTTATGATGACACTTGCAAGTACATGCTTTTTAGCGTAACCATGCTTAAAATAACAAATTACTTGCATATACTTAGTGACTCTCAACTGCATACATGGTCTAGTCAGAAATTGTTTATCAACTGAATACACAAATTCTGTCTGAAATCAGGCAAAACATTTAAAATGCTTTCGTCCATCCATAACATAATGCAACCATATCTTTAAGATTAGTCAGACGACAATAGATCTGTCAGAACTAGTCGAAATAAGACACACAGTTATTCTACATCTGTTAACATAATAATATATACTGACTGATTGATTGTTGGGGTTTAACGCCGTTTTTTAACAATTTCTCAGTTATATCACGGCGGCCAGTTCACCTACTCATGCATTTCCTGGTTTTCTCACACCAGTACTCCTAACAACAATCTTCCCAAGCAACTGGCTGCTTTTCCACATAGACTTAGCCCATTGGTGGAAGACGAATGACGCATGTCGCATTAACTTATGTCAAACGTCGAAAAGAAAGTTGGCCGAGCCAGGATTCGAACCCACAACCACTAGATTGACAGCCCGCGTCGCTACCGACTGAGCTACCGAGCCTTGGCTTATAATTATATATACGCATGCACACTTTCTTAGTCAACAAGCATTTCTAAATATTTTGTTTTATTATTTTCCACAATTTATACAAAAAGCTTGTCACAACACACTCAATATCATAATTCTAAATACATGTTTAAACTTTTGCATTTCTAATTTACATAGCAGGCGGACCTAACTTTCGGAAGCAAGGACGCGCGTGGAGATAAACGTCTGGCATATTTTTTTGTCAGTATCCAGTCAATGAACCTTTATTTAAATTCATATACAAGAGTTGAAACAACGGCCTGACTGTAAGAATATGTAAGCCATTGTTACAAACATCCGTTCATTCCGTCCAGAGATATAGATCGAAACGGAAACGATTAAAAGTATGAGTAACCCTGTCCAATTTCATAACGTTATGTTTGTTTGACTATTGGGGAATCTTGCAGTTGTTTCAACATGTTTGCAGGTATATCACAGTGACAGTTCACTTATTCATGATCCACTGTTAAACAAACCAGTACTAGTCTAGGATATGTGCCGTACCCATGGGCACTCAACCATACCCGGCCCGCCATACCGTTATGATGTCACTTGCAAGTATATGTTTATTAGCGCACTACGCTTTATATCATATCACATGCTATACACAGGGACTCTCAACTGCATACAGTGTCTAATGAGCAATTGTTTATCAATTAAAAAAACATTCTGTCTAAAATCAGTCAAACAATAAACATGCTTTCGTCCATCGATAACTTAATAATGCAAATTTATCTTTACGATTAGTCAGACGACACAACTCTGTAAGAACTAGGCGAAATACGACACATGTTATTTCACATCTATGAACATAGGTGATATATACTCATGCATACATTTTGTGTCAGCATGCAATACTGAGTTTATATCAGGCGGACCTAACTTTTGGAAGGTAGGACGTGCATGCAGATCAACATCTCGAACATCATTTTGCATGTGGCGTGGCAACTCTTGAAATGCAATAGTCGCCAAATGTATTATACACGGGAAGATAAATGACGCGAATGATAATAAATTACACTCAACTATAACCCGTATCCATGAGATTAAATCGTTGTATTACCCCCGATAAGGATATTTAAAACGTCGAGACAAATAACAGTTTACAGTAGAACTAAACCGTTTGTTGACAGAACAAGACATCATTGAAAATGTCCAGCCGAATTGCTCTGATAACCTTTCTTTTGGTTTGCTGCAATGTACATACAGGTAAGTTATTTGAAAGTGATTTTTAATTAGATATTGTTTAAGCTTATGATGATCTTAAAATTTAATTTAAGACATACTAGTTTTGAAATTTGTAATTATCAATTTCATTAGTATGAGGATTTATCGCATTTTTTTCATTTTCGAAAATGGTGTTACCTATTTATTACAAGTGAATAACTGGTTGAATTAGAGTATACTTTATTCATCAGCATCCTGAAATATAATTGGAAAACGAAAGTATTAGAACAATATGTGTACAGGTGTTTAGTTATGGTATTAAATTACATCAGTGATCAGCGGTAGCTGTCTTTGGGATTTTGTTTACACAAACGGCGCGAGTACTGGTTTTGTCTCTAGGAAGCAGACATCGAGCCTGTTTCGCAATCGATGTAATATAGATTAGTTTAAACTATTTATCATTTCACCTGTTAAGCTGAAGTCATAACTTGGCCAGATGATACATGCCCATTTGGTATACAAGAAGATACAGCAAAGGAAAAACTCCATACGTTCACTGCCTCTGTTAGCGCGTCTGGATATACAATTTTAAGCCAAAATGTCACTGGCCGGTTTTCGATTGCACCTAACGGAATACTGAGTTCTGCCAAAATCTTGGATTACGAGAGTGATGAGAAAGCGTATTCTTTAAAGATAATGTGAGTATAGTATGTTATTCTTTACGTGTAAATGATTGTGTAAGAAAACTTGATCGATAAAGATGAAGATGTTCAGATTAACTATGAACAGAAAATTGAAAGGAAGAATCAATTCACTTGTATTGAATTCTGTAATTAGCAGATAACTGTGTACTAAAAAGAAAAGATTATATGTGGCTTTTGTGGACTTTCATAAGGCGTTTGATACTGTTCGAAGGGACAAGCTTTATCAAACTGCAGTGTGTGGAGTACTGGTGTGAGAAAACCAGGAAATGCATGAGTAGGTGAACTGGCCGCCGTGATATAACTGAGAAATTATTAAAAACGGCGTTAAACCCCAATCAATCAACAATTAAACTGCAGTTGTAAGAAAAGATCAACTAAAAATGAATAGTAATGCTTTTTCAAATACAAATGTGTGCCTTGTGGAAGCCTTCAATGTATCATGATTTTTTAATAATGACCCCAATTATACGCTATTTTTCATTGAAATTGTGACACATCATACATATTAAATAGGGATAGGACCGAGTACGCGAGTACCCGAGTACTCGGTCGGACGTCCGAGTACCGGTTATCGAAATAGGTATTCGAGTATTCGATTATTTATTTTCCATTTTTTCTATTTTACATCTGATAAAAGTATGTTAAAGTAAATAAAAACTTAAAATGTATTGAATCTGTTTTTCTTATTGAGTTATTAAAGAAGTCGGTAAATCAGCGGTGAAGGTAAATTAAACAAACAGCTAACACCTTTTCGTCTGAAGATGGTACTTAATCCATTTTAATCCATTTTAATTGGCGATTTGATTGCAATCGCGAGTCCTTTACGAACAACGTGACAAACAGCTAGTAGTCGGCGATATCAATATAACCTCCAGTCAATTAGCAACTATATGTCAAACAACATGTCAAACAAGGAGGGCCGTCGTATTTTCACACTTTCGTCGTAATAGTCTTTCTTTCAATTGGCGACACGTTTTAAATTGGATAGTTGTAAGAAATACACATCAATATGATTTGGTAAGAACTGTTGCAATTGTTTGAGTAAAATCAAATTTTTCGTCAAATCATTAGAACAATCTGCTATCATTCTTATCTATTCGAACGAAAGGAAAACAACAAAATTACAACCATGCCTCCTGCTAAATCCGCCGTCTGGAAACATTTCAAGCGCACAGCACGCGACAAGTCAGTTAAATGCATGTAGTGCACATATTACGGACACCGGTTATTTCGAAAACCGAAAATTAAAAAAAACCATTCTGATTGTTGATTTATGTTCCTTATTTTCATAGATGATACAAATATTCTTTTATTAAATGTATTGTTTGTCATTCTTGGTATTGTTTTCCATCCATCATTTTACTTGCTTTTCCCCCCCGCGACTTTAAAGAGATATACAGTCTGCACCCAAACGTTTGGATGTTTACGCCAATGGAAATTCTGGATGTATTTGTTGAAATATTTTGTTTTCAAAAATAAAATAACTTTTTTTTTCTAATATCAAATATTAAACGTAGAGACGAAAACAAACGCATGTTTGTTCTTATAAAATCAATTCAAATTAAGTGCACGAGGGCAATACTATTCTGAGAGACAAGACTTATATCGGTACTCGTTCCCATCCCTAATATTAAATTATGTATTATGTCTTATCTTAATAACACACTTCTGATGTGATCATGTCAAAATGATTATTGTAATCAACAAATGTCATGATGTTAGTACAATTATTGTCTGAGTATTGTGCTTATAAATATAAATATTTTTATTTACATCAGAAACGTATTAAAAAGGTAAATAAATGTTAATGATAGATTTCGAGTGCAGGTCTGTCGGATAAAAAACTACAGCTGAAATAACCATTCACCATCATGACTATTGTCACAAAAATATGAACTGAATATATGTTTCAGGGCTTTTAATAAAACTGGAACATTGCGAAACGACACTCTGACATGTGTAATAAGTGTCATCGATGTTAACGACGAACGACCAGAGTTTGATAAGCAATCGTACTCGGTAAACTTTCCAAAAGACGTTGCAAAAGGTAAGGATATTTAATATAAGCATACTTATTGAACATACTTTCAGATATAGGGGCAACATGAGTATGGAGGGGAAAATCCGTTACACCTCTATTAGTCTAGCTGACATTCTAATTTATGACCGTTACATGCTCATTGTATTCTTTCTTACATCTTACATGCATGTGACATCTCTTTGTTGCACATGCCTGTTATATACTTGCTATTTACGACTGTGCTTGTGCTGATTACTAAGTTATGATGCATTTGTAATTCTGATTAATCCGATATGCGTCGATCTTCCAAGTGCTTGCTGTATGGTGCTAATAGCGTGTTACTTTCTTCCAAATCAATGTTTCATTTGTACTACTGACTACTCCATTATTGAAAGTGTCTGACATGAAATACTAGCAGATAAACGTGTTACAAAATAACAAACTTGTCATTTTAGTAATTCAATTTTTATTCCAGGGAGATAACAGCGTATGAACGAAACATATCCCACATTTAATAATGGATCCCTAAGACACTACTCTTCATTGTAGAGGTAGCGGGTGTTATGTAGCTTTTGACACCCTTTTTCAAAACAAAGAGAACTAACAATGTTGACTTTTTTTAAGTTAAAAGTTTATATATTGTTAAATATTAGATTATATATATTTTTTAAAGTTATTCTATTCTATTGGATTAAATACCGTACCGTGGGAAATACATTTAACAGTGAGAAACTATTATAATTAAAGCGCCACCTGGTACATAATATGACTTACCGTATTCGTGTTAATGTTATTCTTGTTAGTGCATACTTGGTTGGTCTTCGTTCCTGATTCCAATTGCTATCTACCGCATTTTTACTTAAATATTATCACGAAAGCCCTTTTTAATCAACATAATATGTATAAACAAGAAGAATGTAGCATTTTAATTAAAGGTCAAACATAAACATGGGGGTGCAACATTCATGAATATAATTTTGAGGATAAAGAAGTTAGATGAATGAAATCATAATGTCAACATACACTTCTAACTAACAAGTATATAACACGCATGTCGAAGAAGGAAACATGAAATTCGCATCATACACCATGCATTCGTAAGAATGACACACGAAATGACAATTGTATGTAAGATGGAAGAAAGAAGACAAATGGGCATGTAATATACATTAATAAGGATGTCATATTGACAAATAGATTTCCCCCCTCCATACATGAGACATTGTCATTATGAACAATAACTTATGTTGCTAAAATGTATCATCGTTAACAAAAATAATACTAATATATGGTCTATCGCTCAAGCCTTTCAGTAAAACGAATAAAGGAACAAGGCAATAAACAATGCCTAAACTATCTTAATAGCGTATGTGCACAAAGAGCAATACGGAAACAATGCATGTCATCATAAGTATTGTTGCAAATTAGAAGTTTATCTTACTGGTTGACACAGACCCTGGAAAACCAAATAATTTGTGTAGCTAAAGGCATGTGTATCCAAAATACCCGAATATGCTATGTGCTCCAAACTTCGTATACCTTTTTGCGAGTAATTCATTAACCTACATGGCTCAGGGCACCGGCTCAAACTAGACTGTGTGGATGCTCGGCAAATTGTTGCTTGACACATAAGGACCACTAACGTCGCCTGTCGGTATGTCTATCTATCAGTTCGTCCATATCCGTTTCCGTCTGTCTGTCACGTTTTGACTTATTGACATATTGCCAGGTGACACACGTTTTACTTAAATCATTCCTGTTTATCTATATAAATACATTTAGATACGACCTTGATGTCCGTGTCAGCAACCGATGGAGATGGGACAGATCCGTTTAACAAGGTTGTGTACAGTATCAAAGGTAAGCGATAGATACACATACGTATATTATTTATGACAAATATGATGACATTGCCTTTTGTGGTGTGTACAAACTTAACCACGATGCCACAAGAATTGAACCCGGACCATTTTATAACGAAAGTAGTACTGTACATCTTAGCTACTGCTTCCATAATAAAAATGTTTGATATCAATGAAAGAGAAACAGGTATGATTTCAATGTCGGGTGAGTGAGAGATATAGGACACAGATTAAACATATTTGATTAAACAGTGATTTTATTTCTAGAACTATCAATGCTTATGTAAATAACCAATGAGACAATCCGCATTTCAATGCTATTTGTCAATTACTATACAATTGATAACACATTGTCGGTATAATTTAAAAGAGGAACTACTTGTACTGGTTGATCATGAACGTATATGACATATGCACATTTGACTTATGTTTCTATCACAGATGGAAGCGATAATACAAACTTTACCATCGACGGCAACACTGGGGTTATCAGTGCAGTATTCAATCTTACAGGGCCCAAGACATTTGTGATACATGTGCTTGCTACAGACAGCGCCAAGGCCGATTTTACAGACGAGGCAAACGTATCAATGTGCATTAGATGTACAAGTGGTTCTTCCTCACTTGAGATAAGCATTATTGCTTTCATGGCTCTTGTCTTCGGTGTTGTCCTGATGTAATTTGTGGTTACATGTTAAACTTTTGAATCTAAAGTTGTATAAAATACACCGTGTCATTCGTCAGATACCTACGGTGTTTTGAGTACGCTACTTCTTCTCATCGCATCATTTGTTATTTGCCTTGAAAGCTGTCGTCACTATGAAGAGTTAACATTTTCTCATCGGTAATAACATGTTGTCGCATCTGCAGCAGACATCTTTGCAAACATTGTGACAAAGGAAGAGATTGTTCGTATGAGCACTTTCTCCGTTTGCCACACTGTTTTCAACTCAATTCAAAACGTAAACAGTTCAACATACGGTGTAGATCTGTTTGTAAGTCGCGTGCTGCATATTTCTTAAATGCCGAAAACTGTGAACTATTTCAACGTTTTCTACTATGTGGACGTCGTAAAGTATGATATATTCAAGAAACTGTCTATTGTGACTGAGGTCATTTAAACTTATCCTCACTTCAGAGAATCCAATTGCATGTCGACATTTCAATGGACAATGAGTCGTTTTTCTTAATAATTAACCCTTTCACACTTGAAAATAGTTTTGAAATCATTGCGACGAAGTGAGAAAGTGTTCATCATGAACAATTTCTCTCTTTGCAAAATGTGTTCAACTCTTTTCATAAATCACACTTTTATCAATATAATTGTGTAGACATGACATGGGTGCCCCGATGGTGTATTGACTCTTATGAAGGTTACCTTTCATTGATTAAAACAGGCGATAGTTTAGGTTTAAGAACCTACGGCTTATGAAAGTATATACATCCGCATCCAGAGATACATTTTCTCGAAGAAATTTAAAAAAAAAAGGCGTCTCTAAATTGAATCTATTAGGTTTAGTTTTACATTTGCGAAGTTATTGTCAAACTTTATCTTATATTAGACGAGGCTTTCTTTTTGCGTATGATATGTTGATATACATTGAAAGCAAAATATTGAATTTTATTCACTTGTGTGGTTTTACAATTGTGTGTGTTAAGATTTTTCCTAAATTTTCTTGTACCATTCCGAACGGATTTAACTTCGCCTTTTGTCGATAAAAATTTCCGAGTATTTGACTAATAAGCAGTGACGCAAACAAAAGTAACTGGTAAGTCATGAACAGTTTACAAATCCGGTCAGTCTGCATACCCACTGGTAATAATTGGAAGATCTGTATCCGAAGAGTTTGAATCACAACTCGGCCAACTTCCTGTTCTATAATTGACAAAAGTATTTCTGACTGGCATCATACCTGTTCATCAAGTTGGACAAATATATAGCTTGACTGTTAATATTATGAAGATAATGCCCAAAAAATAATCTGTATCTTTTTGCGAATGATTTGTTAATACATTGAAAGCAAAAGTATGGAATTTTATTTTGTTTTTCAACCGTCTGGACAAATACATGTAAGACTTTCTGAAAGTTATTTCTTTTCTTATTAAAATTACAATCTGGTTTTACTTTGTTTTTATTTATTAAATCAAATACTCCTCATATTTCACAAACAATGAAAGTATCTGATTAGTCAAATCAGACCAAAAACAACGTTGTGTGTATTCGATCTGATGACACCGCATAAAGGGTTGTCACAACTTGACCCTGTACATTTAAATATTCATGAGCATATACAACCGACGCTAAGCCTTCATAGCGTCGCTGTCTCGTCTTTGTATATGAGTTATAACAGCTGCTGATACCTAACCATACTGTAGGCGAAACTGTCAATAAGCTGACGCAAAAGTCAATCATAGAGGACCTGTAATATACACACATCATATATTTTCTATCATTTGTTAATGCAGCGAAGTGACGTACCGGTTTTAATGAGATTGTGTATGAATCTATGCCGTTACTAGGGAAAATGTCTGCTTTGGGTACTGATTGGACAGGAAAGCCATTACACACATCGGTTGTTGAACTCGTAAATTTGATAAACTGAAAAACTGTTGAAATAAAAAACGTTCACACCACAATACGTTCTTTTCAAGTCGTTATTATAATAAGAGCTAGATCCTTTAGTGACAAGTATTATGGTTATTTTGTCGACAACTGCTGACGTTTCTAATAGCTATTTGTCCTGGACATCCCCGGTTCTGTTGGAGAACGGCTTATGTTATTGTTTGGTTGTTTGTATGGTTTAAACGTTGGTGTCAACCCCATGGCAGTCATATTACGGCGTTTTCTATGTAAAATACCTGTACTTTTGGTAAGTTTATCCTGACAACAGAAAAGCATTCGCAATACAATCTCCACAAAACTGTGACACAAAGGAGGAAATCCACTACTACCTTTTTTAATGTGTCTTTTGCTATAACCCAACGCGGGATTAGATATGTGTATCCCGCTCTCGATGCGAAAGCTCTGACCACTACACCACTAAAGCTAGTATGGTATAAGTTCTCTTTGCGAGCGCGAATGATTAGTCAATTTAAATGTCAATTTACATTTATGAGGGAGAACTGTATTTTAATGTCCATGATGTGTGTTACGATTTCTTACCAAATACAAACAGTGCTCGCAATTGATTTTCTGTGTGCAAGCAAGTGGTTTAAACTATTTTCGTTTTAGATATGGAAACTCCGATTCAGACAAGTTCTACGTAAATTGATGAAAATTTAAAAACACAGATTAACAGATCGTTCCTTGTTACAAACATTGCATACTGCTTGACTTATGAATCAACTCAATACATTTATTGATAATATAGGTACCTTGTCTAACACATTGAATAATAACATTGAGTGATTCCACTATTCTATGTGTAGGTTATTGACATTAGTATATAGGAATTGGCATATACGATCCAGATATGCCTTAATGTCGACTCGGAATCATCATAACTGAATACACGTAGTCTAATGATTTCCATTATCTTTGTATACCAACTGAAAATAAAGTTATCAAGTTGAATAGAGTATATTTGGCAGTGTCAAAATGCAATATATTCACAATCAGATTTTGTGCCAATATATGCATATTCTATATTCCACAGGAATGTTGGCATATTAACCAACTTAAAAATCTAATTATAATATATGGTTAAACATTTTAATTTTTAAAAAAAATCTTTAATATTTATAATGTAGATCCAATACAAAGTATCTGTTAACATTAAGCAATGATTTAAATTTATTTTTATAGTGATGCCACCGACTAAATGAGTAAATATTTCTATGCAAATCCTTCGAAAAAATGTGCTTAATTACTACATCAAAATCTAAAAACATTTCCAATTTCTTGTGTTATGTAAGCAACTCAAACTCCATAATCAATAAGAAATTATTTGATTTTTCAAAATTGTATAGTATTGCTTAAAATGAATTGAGTCGGACGGACATATACATACGTTTATAACACTATGTATACAGTTAGTCATATAGGAAAGACAAATAGTTAACCTTCCATATTCTCCTAACACAATCATTGATTGTCCGATTGACACCAGGCATCTTTTTATCAAAATCAAGATGAACAGATTCTTTTATACTTACATTACAATAGCAATATTTAAATATTAAAATAATTTAACATATTCATTATTATGAAAATATCTAAACGGGTTTTCATATTTTGTAAGAAAACCTTTTAATGGCTCCAATGGCAAGTTGTTCATGAGTGGATTACCAAGACAATGTCTATGTAAAATGACCAACCATATACATGTTCCTTTTACCCCTATAAACACTCAAGTGTCACTAAAAAAGTGTCAATAACATTTAATTCTTGCTGCAATTAAACATCTGTTTCAGCACATTAGCAATGTCGTTTGCAAACATGAGCCAACTCAGGTATTTATTACTAACTAAAGACTCTAGAACCACGTTAGAAAGACAACTCATTGATACATTAAATAAAGACGGCTCTTCATACCTCCCCTTGTCGCTAACCGGTATTACAAGGAAGATAATCCGTACCATAACAGCAACAAATCATGTTTTCGTGTAAGAATTTCCCTTCTAATCCGTTATAGTCATCAATGTGAAACATTTTAAAAGTACTTAAGGCAAATCATAATTTCGAGAGATAGAGTATCTATATGTAAATCACAACCACAAGCATAATTGATATTGCAAAATTTCATTTTTCCTACTCTTTGTAACTCTATGTAAATATAGATGTTTATATATAACTACCACATCGTAATCACAACACACTGTTTGCAAAAAAGCGCATAGAACATTCTATAACTTGTAAGCCGCGTGCCACTTGGGTAGAAAACGTGCGCTGTTAACAAATATACAGACTGGCAGACAGACAGACGGATTTATCTGCATAGCGACAATTTGTATTTCTTAAATTCATTATTATTCATTGTACACAACGAGTTACTTTACATTTACGTGAACTTCTTGACTAATTTCTTCAAGGTATCATGCAAAATAGTTTTATACTATCATGGCCTCATTCAAAGAAACTGTCTCATCATTATGGCTGAACAATTATACCTTTAATATGGATAATGTAAAGTGAGGAAGGATTAGTCTAAATAAATTATGCTATCGTAGGTTGAATACAAAATGTGTTCACTTTACATGGCAAGTTATGGTAAACATGCCTTTTGGCGGAAGACAGTGGTGCGTCGGTATCTCGAACAAAAGGTCACGGGTTCGAGTCCCCTGATGAGCGGGTTCTGACTTGATTATTATTAGCTTGTTTCGCAATCGATGTAAAATAAATAAGTTTAAACAAAACATACATTATTATCGATTCATTCTGAGACAGTTGTTGAACTTAAATTGCCTATATCACGGTTCTCCTATATGACTACATTACGAGAAGGTAGAAGATATCTGATATGCCAAAGGTCATGTTGTATTCTAAACCCTTGCTGCAGACGACTAGAAAAAAACATTTGGTAAAAAAAAGGGGGAACTTTCTATAAATACAAGAATATTACTTGAATACTTTTGAAAACGTTGTTGCAAAAGCAGGAATTGCACATTTCTATTAAACAATATTTGAAACCCTGCCAGATCCTTTGGACGGAGGAGATGTTTTCAAGTTTTCAGCTTAGCTATATAAATCAAATCAGCCCCGCTCCCCTGAGGGCCATGTTTTTCTACGAGTCAATATGGTTTGAAGGATTCACATAGGATCATTACAACATTGTTTGCAAACTTTCGTCGGAGAAGATTTTTAAAGTTTTCTCTAAATCCATAAAAGGTAAAACAGCAAACGCCCTAGCAACCTAGTTTTCTGATCGATCAAGATAGCTTGATGGAATCTGAAATAGGGTCACACTGGAACATTACTACCAAATTATAAGAAAATGTTCGGAAAAGAAGATTTTTAAATAATTCACTTTAAGTCAAAACAGCGCTGCCCGTTGTAATGGCCAGTCAACATGGATTGAAGGAATTTAATAGAGGGTCATCCGAGGAATATTTCTACTACATAATTTGAAATTCCGCCAACCGGTTATCACAAAGAAGGTTTTCAAAGTATGTTCTTTCGGTTAATGTTATGTAAATATATATACCTATTTATCTGAGCATAGGCATTCTATGTTCTAAAAGCCCATTTGAAAGTGTGCACTTTATCAATTTCAAGCATTTGAAAGGTGCAGATAAGTTCAATATACAGAGTTAGTTACAATGGAGTCCGTGTAAGGACCTTAGCTCTTTCAGAGAAAACACCTTGGTTCTTTAACATGCTCAGTGTGTATCATCGGTACTAGACCGTTAGTTGAGATGTAGACACTATAAAGAACCTCATAACAATCCAGAACCCCGATTAGGATTCTAACCAGGAAAACTTCGGACCTCTGAGTACAGGATTGAGAGTCCAGGGTGTTAACCACCGGACCAATAAACACCTTAGTATTATTGTGTTTATATATATTTATAGTCGTCGTAAATAATAGTTTTGCGATAATGAACAAGTAATATCAATGATGCTTAACGTTTTCCCACATACAACACATCTGCATCTGGCGACTTTGAAAAAATCTTCGCAAAACTATGGAAAGTATTTGAAAACTGAAGTATAATACTTTGTATATTATGTCTTCTAAAGGGGAGAAAGTCAGTAAAATACTTCATATAATTAAAACTTTAATTATCGAATTTCGACCACTATGTCTTCATCAAGTTAAAAAAAATACAACATAAATGTATGTACAGTCCATGTTTCAAGTGGTCGAACATTCAATAATTAAAGAATTTTAATCAGATAAAGTGAAGTATAATACTTTGATATAGTTAAAAATATTTTTGCGAAAGGGGAAAAAGCTTATTATCAGCAATTTCTCCTTTCGTCACAATGCTTAAACAAAATCGTTTGCTGCAGAGGTGTCAAAATAAGAGGTATTTATGGGAGACGTAGTTAAATTGTAGAATACTTGTTTTGTATGTATTCATTTTACACGAGAAAGAAATAACTTCTTTGTCAATTTGATTGTCTTCGGAAAACGGGAAGTTTAGTTATACATGATTACATCACACACAACTAAAAGCAATCAATGTTAAAGAAAGATGCTACTCCAACGTATTTAAACATCCGACCAAACGACATGTAAGAAATATATTTGATAAATAACCGCTGATAAAAACACCAGGAACAAGGAAGCAACTATATTATTATGTTTTCGCGGAGTATGTTAAAGGATTCCCGTCTAGGTACGAGGGGTCTACTTGTATCTGCGTAGAGTAGAGGCTCTGGTGAGCTAGTGCACAATCTAACCAGAGTCTGAATCGTCCTCATTTTACACGTACATGAATACACATTCTGACAATAAAAACAGAAATTGAAGCCCAACTTGTTTCATGTCAATATGTATTTATATGCTGTCAAAGCGGAATGTCGTTACGCCTTAAAAGTCGATAGACACGCCTCAAATATAGCTAGCCTCAAATCACGATTTTTTTCACACGTGGCATGAAAATATAGAAATAAATGCATTGAAAATGAAATCCTGCCATGAAAATGAAATCCTGCCATGACTCCGGGAAAATCAACCGTCTGACATTTACAACTGGTGTACAACCAAATCAGCATTTGCACTAGTTGATTCTGATCAGGATGTGCACTGTTCACTGTCCAATCAATGAAACCTTGAAATTATTTTATAGGATATAATTGACAGAGTTGATTCATCTGACTGTAGCAATATGTAACCTACTAGAAAAATATCTCGATTTGAAGCTAGCTATATTTTTTAAAAAAAAACCTGCCAGCGAAGACACACTAAAGTGCCCTAAATGGATACTGCTTAACATAAGTTTTGACATCTTCTTTGAATAATTGCAGAGCAATGCACATATTGTGTGGTTGTGATCACTGATCTTGTGTGTTTGTTCTGGCTGATCTGGATATACACTGGTGATAAATGCCGAACGGTTGGTGTTCGCAGATCGTCGCTTAATATATTGCCTGTCTATAAAGACTTCCGAGATATTTGCAAGACTAGATGTCAAATTGGGACCAGACTGTGTTGAAACAACAATAACGAATGGAATGTTGCATGTGACGTGTTTAACCATAGAAAGAAAGAGTGGCCAACAGTATTATATATTGGAATTATGTACTTAACAACGCAATGATAACACATAACACTCCACAAACATATGAAATGTGACAACTACGAGTATCAACTTGAGTCCGTTTATTACCGCAGGTACAGATATTTAAATCGACAATATATAACGGTTTACAATAGAAATAAAATCATTTGTTGACAGAACAAGGCACCATTAAACATGTCAATCCGAATTTCTCTGATAACCATTTTTTCGGTATGCTGTAATTTGTATAAAGATAAGTTATTTAGTATGAATTATAATATGTTTCAAATCAATTTTGTTTGGGTTTAAGATTATCTAAACTCCGATGAATGAATAACAGAATAAACACTCGATATGAAGAACTATCAAATACAGACGTACTACTTTTTAAATTTGAAATTATGTAATTAATTATAAAGAAAAAACAACGCACTCTTTTGGTTTAGAAAATGATCTATATCGACCGCTACATTTCTATTTTATATAGTTAATAAATCGAGTTTAATTGAAAAAGTATTTGTTTAAGACATACGTATTTTAAGATTTGAAATATTCAATTTCAACCCAGAATGTTTCTGATCGGTTTTCGATTGCTCCTAACGGAACACTGTCTTCGGCCACAAAGCTCGACTACGAGAATATTGAGAAAGCGTATTCTATAAAGATCATGTAAGTGTGGTATGTTATTTTATAAAAGTGAGTGTAAGCAAAATTTATCGATTATAATGAAGATGTTCAGATTTACTTTGAACAACAATTGTAATGAAGCATTATTTAACTGACTGTTGTTTTAATAGAAGATATCGTATGAAAAGAATATTTAATTTTTCAAAACGAAAAGGTCATATAATCCCTTACAGTTAATCGAAATGAAAACTGAGCACAACACTACTAATGGAACTTACAGCATTAGGCTGAACACACGAGTCATTAAAATATACATGACATATGTTACGGGGATGTATAGATGTACACTATGTATAAGGGGATGTGAAAATAACAACAATATTGCCCGGGTTATAATGAAGAATGAGATGAAGATGTTCTGATTTACTATGAACAGCAATTGGAATGAAGCAATATTTCACTGACTGTTGTTTGAAGAAAAGATGTTATATCAAAAGATATGGCTAATTCTCAAGACGACAAAAGAGTTTTGATCCTTTAGTTAATCGAAATGAAAACAGGCACGTCACTACTTTTGTTACTTATATAATGTATTTCCTATCTGAAAGGTCATTAAAAATCGGAAATGACATACATGTATATTACGTGGATTTATGGATACATAAGATGGTGATAATTTTATAAAACTAGTTTCTCGGATTATTACAAAATACATCGTATATCACGTGATCATTAACAATTGCGATACATATTCGTGTCACGAGAACCCAATAAACACAATTTATTTCATCACGTTTCATCTGTAAAACAAAAGCGATCGTAGTAAGTGTTAAGGATGCCCCTTACTTAAAGGTCAGCAAAATGTTTCTTCTTTTTTGTCTAT
Organism: Serripes groenlandicus; assembly: GCA_031761405.1. Taxonomy (NCBI): domain Eukaryota; kingdom Metazoa; phylum Mollusca; class Bivalvia; order Cardiida; family Cardiidae; genus Serripes; species Serripes groenlandicus. The sequence goes on from JASEVX010000012.1 coordinate 20,267,576, forward strand.
TGGTCGCTTTCTTCTGCAGGGCATGGTACATTAAGCTGTTTTATATATCTGTTTCCTACATATTATTGGGTAAACTTCCTTTAAGTTTTTCTCAGCTGTCTCAGTACTGTTTTAGTTAATGAGTTGGTGGTTTTAAAGGACATTACCGAAGCATTTCCACTTGTTCTGCTTCAAGAGTGAGGTCAAGTCTTCGTTATGGCAAATGGACGGTACATCTCGAGCAAGACTTTTAGCATGCAAATAAATCATTAATAATCTAAAAGGGCTTGAGATCTTTAATTCGTGGTAAGACATATGTCATTACTATGACACATATTATCAGTATGGGTGCAATACAACTTTTTGGGAAGTGCGGATTAACTTGATTTCTATCAATAACGCTCGTCTATGTCTAATAATACCGTGATTATATTTACTTATAGACTTTCGATTTAAACAAATCGCGGAGGGCACATTTAAATTACGGTTTTACATTTTCGAAAGATTGGCCAAAATGGTATTTATTGTTCTTTCTTTAACTTCAAACTTCTTATCCAATCTTAATGAAAGCTGCTGTGAACGTTTATAGGCATACAACCATGGTTGGTTGTACCAACGAACTGGCCAAATCACTTTTGTCGTTCCAGACGGGCGGGCGTATTTTGTGACAGTTTTGCACTCTTGTTTTTATTGCGGTCATCTCACAAAGATTATCACAAACGACCCATTTCACGACAACAGCAATTTGATGTTTATTAAATTAATGTGTGATTTGCTTCTTTAAAATCATTTTCGTGTATTTTGTTCTATATAAGATAGCTATCAAAAACGAAAATTTGCGTTTAAGATAATTTTGAAGTACATGTTTGAATAACTGCAGCTGTAAAACCTGTTTATTATCATTTTAATTTTCACTATAGTCTGATCTGACATTGTTTGCAGGACTTTTAATAACACAATCACAGGAACACCCAAAACGATAATCTGACATGTGTAAAACGAGTCACTAATGTTAATGACGAACACCCAGAGTTTAAGAAGCAATCGTACTTTTACAGAAAATATATCATAAAATAAAACTTACAGGCGACGACGACGATGCCAATGGTATCAAAATAGCACGACTTTTTTTCTTCGAAAAACAAACAAGCTAATAACAATGCACAAATAACTAATAAAATGTATAATGGGTAGGTTACTAAAAATGACTATGTTATAGGCTCTTCCGAGTACTCTGTGGGTGCTCAGGTTGATGGGGATATGCACATATGACCGTGTGCACGATCGGGGTCTTATGATGATAGAGGTATGGTCTTATATAAAATATTTTTTTATATTTATTTCGTATCCAATTAATAGTATTGTTTTCTTAGTGAACTTTCTTTTGTTTGAAAATAATGGATGTACAAGTAACCACATAATGGTTGAAACGAAGTGGTTGCCTGTCCGTACATCCAACAGTCAATCACATATTCATATAATGAAACATTGTCACACACACTGTTCTATCTGTATCAATATATTTAGATATTTATTTCAGATACGAAAGTGTTGAACGTGTCAGCAACCGATAACGATGTGTCAGATCCGTTTAACAAGGTTGTGTACAGTTTCAAAGGTAAGTGATATATACAAGTTGTATAAATCACGTTTGACGTCTACTTCCTGAAAACTCAATTAATACTCGCCTTGCTGGTGTTTGAAAATACGATAAGTCGACCATGATCTCACAAGAGTGGAACCCACAACATTATATCATGAAACATGTTTTATTCCAATTTTAGCTGCTGCATGCATGCCATATCAATGAATTTTACGGAATAGTTATATGTCATTGAGAGCGTAACCATAACTATTTTACATGTCTTGATAGGTAAAATGAGAGGGCATTGAGACAGCATATACTATTGACATTGTATTATCTTTTTAGAGTTGCCAATCATATTGAGCAATCCACATATCAAAGTTACTAGTTCGATAACTATACAATCAATAACTACGTGTCGATAGAACTCGCAAAAATAAGTATATGAAGAAGGTGATAATGATGACTTTCTATGACAATTTGACTATGTTTCTTTCACAGAAGGAGACGATATGGCAAGCCTCAAACCTTTAAGCATACTGATTTTTACAATGCAGTCATAGAAAATTACGATACATACGCGAATGCGAAATACATGTAACATGGACGTATACAATTTTCGAATCAGATGTCACAATTTTCATGATGTTTGTGATTTTCAGTCGACCGGAGCTTACTTTTGAAACAAAAATGCCTACTGTGACTGACGTCATTAAAACAATCTACATTGAAAAACATATATAAGAACAATGATTAATTCTCATAACTTATTAATATTCATAACAACGAAATATCAATATGGTGATGATGTCAAGCATAACATAATTTTAGAACTGTAGTTTTGAGTATGATATGTTGATGCATTAACATCCAGTTCTGAATATTATTCATTTGTTGTTTTTATTTTTTTAATTTTGTGTGTATTTTAAGATTTTCTTATATTGATAGTACAATTCTAATGTTGTTTTACTTCTCTTTATTGTCATAAGTATCCTATATTATTCTACAAATGAGCAGCCCTAACACTACCCCTAACCCTAAAGTACGCGAATGCAAGTCGCCTGCGTTTTATAGTTTCAAATCCGCTCAGTCTGCACATTTGCTGGTAATAGTTGGTTGCTCTGTACCTCATTAGTTTCCATTAAGGCTCGGTCATACTTTGTGTTCAACATCTGACGAAACTCTTTACAACTGTTGTCATACATATTCATCAAACGGGATTAAAGGTATTTGTGTCAAGGCATGTGCTTTGTAGGACGGATGCAGCAAGTGGTACTAAAGCAAGCCAGTCAGAAAACACACTTATGCACGACAAGCAGTTCTTCTTCTCTGTAGACATTGTGTGAGGAGAGAATTTGCTCAAAACGATCACATTCTCCCATTCCCTGAATGTTTTCAATTTTGTGTTAAGATGTTACATCCACTCTTGAGAGATGCACGATATTTTCTCTGTGATATTTGTTAAGCATTCTGTAATCTATCAAGTTGAATGTTAATATAATGAATGCCAGATTACAACTATATTTCGAGTGATTTGTTAATACATTAATAGCAAAGTGTGGAATTTTATTTTGTTCTTTAATCGCGTGTAATATTCTTTTCATAAATAGGGTCATACACAACTGATATTTTACAAACAGTGAATGAACATGATTAGTCTGTACATCCTCCGGTAATAGTTCTTGATTTGCATTTTTCTTTGGTAGCAACTATATAACTCATTTGTGTGTGTGTTTTAATTGGTGTGTTAAGAGATCTTGCATAATTATGTTGCCATTCCTAATAGGTTTTACTTCGCTTTTTCTTAAATATCTTTCGATTTCTTGACTTTTGAGTAATTACACAAACACGATGATTGACATTTTATAAACAGTGAAGGAATCTAGTAACTGTACTGATCCGCTGGTAACAGATGGCTAATCTGTCCCCCGTTAGTTTGAATGAATGCTTGATCAACTTCCTGTTCGACGATTGACATCAATCTTTGTGACTGCTGTAATACATGCGTACATCTTCAACAAGTGTGTCAAAATGTATATATGTGAAGGAATGCGGTTGTCTTGGGGCATCTGTTCGATGGGGTTTTGGATGTAAGACAGGCGGAAAGACAGAAAACCAGAAATAAGCTTTTTCCTTCATGGTTCTAATCTTCGGTGATGTCCGGATTATTGACGTTGGTATCTGAATTTGTATTTGAAACATTTTTTTTAACTCCATGTATTGATCAAACATCTCCAAATTTTGGACTTTGTATATGTTTTATTTAAGTAAGCTTCAAGTCTAGTGTCCTTACAAAGAGTTTCAATAACTTGAAGTTGCTCCTGTAATTTAACAATTACTTCAGCACAGTAAGCAATGTCATCTGCAGACATGAGACTCATAATGTCACGTCGTTCTTTCGAAACAAACATTCCAGAACCGCAAGAGTGTTGATGAATAACGAAAGGCAATTCGTTAATAAATAAAATAAAGAGTGTTGTACTTGTTATGTCCCCTTGTCGAATGCCGGTATTACAATGGAGGTAATTCGTTCTAAGACCGAAAACATTCTTGTTCTTGTGTAAGAATTTCCCTTTCAATCCCCTAAAGTCAAGACTGTGAAACATTCTAGAATGATAAATGATACAGTAGTCTGCAAACAGATTTACCTATTCCTTCAAAAATGCTTTACTGATATAGTTATGTAATATCACAACTCTAAACGAAACAGAAAGAACAGTTCAAGTAACCAAGGATATGACTAGGCATCGCTTTTATTTTCTAGGTTTGTGCATAGTAAGATGGACCAAAGCAGGCAATGTGACATTTGCGTCTTGCCATACTCTATTATTCTCTGGGACACCACATGAGAAAGACCGCAAGCAGAACCGGGTTCGATTGCTGCTTACAAACACAGTACAAAAATGTCTTCAAGAATAAGAAGCCACAAATGACAGAACGATGAAAGCCAGGTTTCGCTCAACATTACAAGAGGAAACAATCATATAATGATATGCTCCTACAAACCAAGCACAAAGGATGAGTTCTTTTCACAAAAACAGAGTGTGCTAGACAAATTACCAAAAAGAAATATCAATGCAAATGTCAAACAACATTTGTGATGATCTTTGCATCGGAGGCACCATATTTGATCATAAAAAACATGTCAACAAGGTTACCTGGACATCACCAGACCAGTCTGTAAATAACCAGAAAGACTACAGTTTGATCTCTTTCAGATGGAGAAAGACTCTCACATATAATAGAGCTTACAGGGGAGCAGATATTGGATCGGACCATTAACTTCTTTAAGCTAAGATACATATCAAAATGGCAAGTAATCATAAGAGGGAGATTACGAACATCCACTTTTTGACAAATCTAAAGTAAAAACTCTACAATCGAGATTTCCACTGAACTTAATTACAGGTTACAAGCAATAGCAGACCTCGTAGGTGGCATTCTGGAGAAAAAGTGGGAGAGAATCAGAACATCATGCGGCGGATCAGTAAACCAAATAGGTCAGTCAAATATTATGTCTAAATCAAAACTTAAACTAAAGAAATGTCATTATATATACACAATTACGATGATCAAACCTTGTTATTTATTCAAATTGCTTGAATTGTTGAATTTAAACGGAAGACATTACAGTACACCTTCGTAGCTGAATTACAAAGACAAGACGTGCTTTACTTACCCTGGCATGACAAAGGTCATGTTGAATTCTTCACACTTTGCCGCATACAACAAATCTGCATCAGACGAATTTGAAAACATTAAGTGAAAAAAGGGATGCTTTATAAAAAAGAAATCCCATTCCTTGAATAAAATTTAAAACATGGTGGCAAAAGTGTAACTATTTCAATATGAGCAATTTTTCCTTACATCAAAATGCTTTCAAAGGTCGTCTGCTGCAGAGGCGTCGAATGCTCAAGTTGACATCGATATTGACATATATTTAGTACAGTTATGTGTAGTATGTATGATGATATTTCCTTGTGCTGTAAGGCTTAAGTTGACATCGATATGGACTCATAATTAGTTGAGTTATATTAGGATGTCCGACGTTATTTCATTGTGCTGTAAGGCTTAAGTTGAGATCGATAGTTACTTGTAATTAGTTCAGTTATTTGTAGGATGTCTGACATCATGTCATTGTGCTGTAAGGCTTAGGTTGACATCGACGTTGACTTATAATTAGTACAGTTATGTGTAGGATGTCCGACGTTATTTCATTGTGCTGTAAGGCTTAAGTTGACATCGACATTGACTTATAATTAGTTCAGTTATATGTAGGATGTCCGACGTTATTTCATTGTGCTGTTAGGCTTAAGTTGACATCGATAGTTACTTGCAATTATTTGAGTTATGTGTAGGATGTCCGACGTAATTGCAGTGTGCTGTAAGGCTTAAGTTGACATATTTTATTCACATATACATGTATTTAGTTCAGTTATGTGAAGGATGTCCGAAATTATTTCATTTTGCTGTATGGCTTAAGTTGACATCGACATTTACTTATAATTCGTTCAGATATATGTAAGATGTCCGACGTTATTTCATTGTGCTGTAAGTCTTAAGTTGACATCGATAGTTACTTGTATTTAGTTCAGTTATTTATAGGATGTCTGACATTATGTCATTGTGCTGTAAGGCTTAAGTTGACATCGACATTGACTTATAATTAGTTCAGTTATAAGTAGGATGTCCGACGTTATTTCATTGTACTGTTAGGTTTAAATTGACGTCGATAGTTACTTATAATTATTTGAGTTATATGTAGGATGTCCAACGTTATTTCATTGTGCTGTTAGGCTTAAGTTGACATCGATAGTTACTTGTAATTATTTGAGTTATGTGTAGGATGACCGACGTAATTTCAGTGTGCTCCCTGGCTTAAATTGACATCGATAGTGACTTATAATCAGTGTTGTTATATGTAGGATGTCCGACGTTATTATATTGTGCTGTAAGGTTTAAGTTAATATTGATAGTGACTTATAATCAGTGTTTTTTTATGTAGGATGTCCGACGTTATTATATTGTGCTGTAAGGCTTAAGTTGATATCGATAGTGACTTATAATAAATTAACAATATAAGCAGCTTATGTTATTCACGCTTGATGTCTGATTCATGGGTACTAAACCAGTATTCGTTCCGTTTGCGTAGACAATCCCTAATAGGAAATCACGGGATTCGACCCCTGCACCTTTAATACGAAAGGCCGACGTTTTACAACTGTACCGCCGTTTAAATAGAATTTAGATTATAGGACATTCTATGGTTCAGATCCACAAGTACCTGTCAATTGTAAGAGCGAACGTGATCATTCAGAAAGCGTGGAACAAAAAAGTTAAGGAGCGCGCTATCGGGCTTAAGCGATAATATAACTATTTAGATTAACTGTCCAACATTACTCGCTGTGATTTGATTATATTTAATCAAACAAAACAAAACAAAATTGGCTACTTCTGCCTGTGTAAATCTTTTTAAATGACTTCTATTGTGAAGTGTGAATCTCAAAGATGAGTCGAACTAAAAGCACACCTGTTTGATCAACAACGCTTTTAATATAGATCATAACATGTCAAGTCGATCCGTAAAATATATCGATGAAATTGTCACCGAAATAAATGTCTCTTCTGTGGTAGATTAGTTTGCATATTTAGATATGTCTCAAATAGATATACCTCTGGAAAGACTAATGATTGGCCTTTTGGAGCTCAGGAGTTGCGAGGTAAGCATTAGTACTGACTCGTTTGTGTCAGGATAAATGGATCAGTATTACTGGTAATATACCAAGGAAACACCGTGGTATAGTTGAATAGAGGTGATGAGCGGTGTACGACAACTTACAAATAAACTAATGATTGTGAGAATGAGAACGAAAAACTATTTTACCAAAGGGCTCATTAGAGACGATTGATATAATAAGCGAGTTCCTACGAAACTCATCAAAAGTTTGTCTGGAATCAGTCTCTTAGATAATTGTATTATTACAAAAGCAGCATTAAAATATTTTAATCTCTACTTAATTGAATAGTTCTCCAATTTCCGAACGACATTTCGGATTCCTACATACGTCTTGGTTGTTAGATTATATGTAATGTTAATGAAAGTACATGTAAAGTATGTAAATTTTTCTTCATTAATGAGGTTTTTTTCCAATATATTCTAAAGTCACCAGTTCTTAAAAGCGATACGCTGAACATTGTGATATCAGCTGGAAATTGGATTCACTTATAAATGCAAAGCACAAACTTTGCTTTTAAAACATTGCAATAAGTTTAATGAATTAAAGTATTAAAACAATGTCTAATGAACAGTTTGTGTTAATTCAACTGTTGCAGGGTGATGCATAACAAGGTCAATTAACATGGAAAGTTATGTATTCATCCTGCGAAAGTTGTTGAATTTTCATTGATACAAACATGGTACCCCTAGATGTCTCAAACATATTGTATATGTAGATGTTTCGCCCCAGAATGTGAAAGGTCATGTTGTATTTTTTACCCTTTCCTATACAACAAACCTGCTGCCGAACAACAAGGTCAATGTGCATGGAAAGTAACGATAAACATACATCCAGCGATAGATGAGTCCACGGACGATAACACACCATCTCTAGATGGTTGAATCACAAACAATGCCCTGGCATGTCGAAGGTCATGTTGTATTCTTAACCCTTACCATATACAACAAACCTGCAGCCGAACAACTAGGTCAAGTTACATTGAAAGAAACGATGAACATACATCTTGCGATAGATGATTATTGTCCACGGACGTTAACATAACATCCCTAGATGGCTGAATCACAAATAGTTAGATGTACATGCCTGATACTGGCAGACAAAGGTCAAGCTGTATTCTTACACCTGTCCCATATACAACAAATCTGAAGCAGACAACATTAAGGCAAAAATATAAATGAATAAACAATTGTTTTCTAAAAAAAGAATTGAAAACAATGTGACTATTGGAGAAATTGCTCATAACACGCAATTTCTCCTTATACCCCATTGTTTTCAAAATACTTCTGCTTCAGTGACGTCAGCAAACGTTGGAAATGCATACGTTTCAGGTAAAACATAGACCTTTAACATGCATCGTGTTATAATTTTCTAATATGACTTTTACTATCTACAAAATGACCGACGTCAGTGGAAAACTGTTCGTATTTACTTTCAGACTGTTTGCTATTTAAAATACTATCTAGGAGGTCATTACCTAATCAGTGTGCAATGAGGCTTAAGCAGACTACTAACTTGACTTATTGATAGGTCAGTTATATACGGTATATACACAAGTATGTTGCCGACGTTATTTCAAAGCTATGATTCTATCTTATAATCATAATATAAATATATTTTAAATAAATTGCGAAAAAAAACTAGCTCATACTAATCATGTTCGATGCGTGATTCCTGTGTACTAAACGAGTACTCGTGCCGTTAATGTGGAAGGAACCATATTACAGAACTCGCTCAACACGGGACTCGACATCTGGACGTTTGGTACGAAAGGCCGACTCTTTACAACTGTATTTATCGCCAAAAACAAGCGGAATGTGGGTTAAATGCATTTTAGATTACAAGACATCATATAGGTATTATTATGATTAAGAGCATATGTGAACATTTAGGATGCATGGAACAGTGTTAAGGAGTTCGAAATAGTTTTTAAAGAATAATATACATATTTAGATTAACCCTCATCATCACGCTCAATGATTTGATTATGTATTGAATATATTATAAAACAAAACAAAAACGTTGACTACGTGTGCCTTTGTAAAACGTTCACATGACTTCTATTGCCAAGTGTTAATCTTAAAGTTGAGAAGAAATAAAGCCCATTTGCTTGAACTACACTCTTTAAACATGGATCATAACATATCAAGTCGTTCCATTGAACATGTAAAGATAACTGTCATCGGATAGAGGTCTCTTTAGTGATGGATTTATTCGCATGTTTAGAATTTTCTCAACTTCATGCTCATAGAATAGACAAAAAACGGATTTTATTTAATTAAGTAGTTTGCTTTACCGACGTCTTCGGAGTAGGGGATTTAAGTGTAGTACCTACACTTGAAAATCGTACCAATCAACATGTAATACCCCTTTATAATATACATCAATTAAACTGTTTCGAAGACGCAATGAACGACGAAGCAATTGTATGATTATTTACTTTGTTGGCTATATAACAAATGAGCCGCGTCTAGCGATTTTGGATCTTAACGCAACTGCGGTAGAGTGAATTCTCAGTAGAGCTTATCCACACGTACTTTCTTAACATAGTATTGACCGCCCGCATATATTTTTTACCTTTATGTACATGAATGCGCATTCTGTTTAAAACATCGAAACATTGACCCAATAGCTTGATGCTAATATGTTTTTATAAGAAGTCGAAGCGGAATGTCTTAAAGCTCCTAATATCGCTTTATAGAAGCCGCTAAATTAAAACTTACATTTTTTTGTTAAGGAGCCCTCAATCGTTCTGTGTCTGTTGTTCATTGATGTGATACTACCACTTGAAAATGTCAAATGAGAGATTGAAGTGTCCCGTATAGATATTAGAATTTACGTTTGAACATGAATACAATCCGAACATTAAATCCAAAGAACGTAAAATCCTGCCGCGTCGCATGAGAATTGACTTTCGGACATTTGCAACTAGTGTTTAATCAGATCAGCAAGTGCTCTCGTTGAGTCTGATCGGGATGTGCACTAATTTCTATCGAGTCATGATGAACCATTATATAATGTTATAGGATAGAGTTGAATCATTGGCCTGACTGTATGTTTGCCAATGTTACCAATATCGTTTCAGTCTATCCTGAGATACGGGAAAACGGAAAATACTTAAAACATACGTATGTGAATGACTCTGTCCAATGTTATGAAGTCATGATGGAACTGGCATGAGTATTAGCACACAATGACATCACATGCATATACATGTATATACTAATTGACTCTCATCTGCGTACAGTGCACATTTAGAAATTAGAAAACATAAACACGCTTTGATGCACAAAAGTGATACTATCGAATGAATATCCATCAACATATTGTTTACATTAATCAGACAACAATACCTCGGTCACACTTAGTTTAAATTAAGCACTCATCTACGTCTGTGATTATTGGTGATAGATACTCATGCAGATTGTTTTGTCAATATGCATTTTTGATTTTATGTAAAGACGCGTATGAAGGTAATCGTTTTAAATAGTTTTTTGCATGTGGCGTGGCAAATCTTATAATGAGAGAGTGGCTCGAACTATTAGACACGGGAAGATTAACAACGTAATGGTAATAAATGACACTGAATGACACGTTTCATGACCCCCGATAAGGATATATAAATCGTCGACAAAATAACAGTTTACAGAAGAACTAAAATTATTTGTCGACAGAGCAAGAAAGACATCATCAAACATGTCCAGCAGAATTGTACTGATAACCATTCTTTTGGTATGCTGCAATGGCAAGACGAGTGAGTTATTTGACTGTTACGTTTCATTCTAGTAGATTTTTAATTTATGATAATACGGAATACCAGAATTACGATTAATTTTGAAAATTTATTGAGGTAAAATGATAACTTAAAATCAATTTCAATTGAGCGTATTGCTTTTTTTTTTTCAAAAAAATATTGTATGGAACTAGGGTTGAAAAGAACTACATGTATGTAATAAGATATCAGAACTAACCATGCCTCGGCCCACTCCACTAAACTTATGTAAAAACAAAAGCTTTTGATAATAAATATTTGCATAAGTCATTTACATTATTCAATATTTAATTCTTCTAAACAGCTCGTGCAACTGTTGACTGGGCAGCGGGTACATGCCAAATTAGCATAGCAGAAGATACTGTGAAAGATACCCTGTATACATTCACTGATGCTCCCGCCGACACGAATGCCTACTCAATTCTAACCCAGAATGTCAAGGGCCGATTTGTGATTGCATCTACCGGAGTATTAAGTTCTGCGATTGACCTCGACTACGAGAGTGATCAAAAATCATATTCTGTACAAGTCTTGTGAGTATGGTACTTTTCATTTCTCTTTGGTGTTTTACGCCATTTTTCATGAAAAAATGTGAGATATCATAATATCTGGAATATAGAAAAAGCATCATCATTACCGCGTCAAATTTTTATTCTTCTCCTGGTCATTTTTACTCAAATATATCAAATATCAAATATATCCTGAAAAGTGCAAGAAAATATATGGATATAATTGATGACATTGTCATGCCATTTTCGTACGTTCTGAAAACCTATCATGAATGTACAATTTGAACGATAAATAAATACTACAGACACTACAAAACACCTTTGATTACAGAATGATATTTGTCTATCAATTTATCTCATTTACAGAAAAGAAAACTATTGAATTTTAGGGGCTCTGGACACAATTTAATGATTGAGAAAGGACGTCATTTAAATATTGATCGTGAATTAAGATACTGTTTTATTGTCGTAAATATTATATTTATGCTGTGGAAGATGGACTCCACTTTTTACTAGATTGTAAACTTTATAGCGATATAAGACTAGACTGTTTCAAGGCCTGTTGGTTAAGTTAAGCAACTTGCCTACAAACTTTCTAAAACATTATGACTGACAGCAATGAAAGCAGTATATTGGCTGTAGGAATCTTCTTAATAAGGGTTATTCGAAAAGAGGGAACAATGTATTTAATTAAATGGTGTGGAATAGCCTACATATTTAAAGTCGTTTCATAATAACAGTTTACCGCAAAACGATAGCATGATATCCACGACTACTGAGAGAACTGTAAATATCTAATATGTATATGTAAATATGAATATCTATTGTAAATTATATTATATACTTTAACATGATAATCAAAATATTACAATGAATTAAAGTCAATTCAATTCAATTTATCTTAACATTTTACTATTTCTGAAAGAAGGTTATCATAATTATACTAACACAATTTCCACGCAATCTGATCTTGCTCTGCATTGTCTGCCAACTAGTAACGGTAGGTTTCAAGAAACGTCTGTTAAGTAATATCCCTTGGCATGGAAGCGCAGTAAGGTCGTTTCTAACGTGCGAAATAATAATGTTTAATAATAACGTTACGGTTTGTTCCCTTGAGCATCGCTCATATTTATCGTAAACTGTTGTAAACGTTCTGAGTATGGGGGTCGTATAAACTGTGTTTTCTTGTCAAAACGTTTAGAAAACAAGATGCCATTTCGTAAATAAAGTTCAGAAAAATGAATGGATATACAGACAATTTCAAGGGTTTTTCACAAGACTTTGTGAGAATGGTAAGGTTTACCTATCTCAGGTGAATTCTATACAAGATGCACGTTCGACTGTTCAATTAAGAAGATAGGGATTAACATTAAAACAATATCAATTATAGGTCTCACAGTAGGTAGGCATCTCGAGATATAATGAGGTGACCTCCCGTCATCATAACAATGTTATACTTATTATCTGAAAATTATATATTGCTTTGTTGTTTTTGCAGAAGAACTAACGCCGTTCAAACATTAAATGCCAATGTTACATGTGTAATACAAGTCACTGATGTGAATGACCTACATCCACAGTTTGTTCCCGAATCGTTCTCCGTGGACACTGTCAACAATGTTGCGATAGGTAAGGATATCATTTGAAAAAGCATAAGGTTTTCTCGTTCAGAAAATAAATCTCTCAAAACATATTTGCATGTTGTTATTTGCAACGGAAATATACAAATTAAGCATTGAATGAGTTGTTGCTATTGTAGAATATGTAGTGAAACTGGCGAAATGTTACGGACTAACAGTATGGCTACTTTTGAAGAATCTATAGAGCTAGAGAACCACTTAACTTTGAAATTTACGAACAGAAATGACCCTGACAAATTAGTCCGTACATATAAAAATGTACACGTTGGTTTCTGTGATCTACACTATTCACATATTACTTACATCAGCTTAATAGAAGCTTCTGTCACAGTGTGTAGATTCTGACAAGACGAAGAAGATGTACAGGCTAATTGTATTAAACACTACTCAGAAATGCTAACTGGTATCATTTCGTACGGACGGACTCAAATATGCATAAGTCTGATTGGAGTATTAACTGCTCGCAGTTAATCAATGTGCGTACTATATATCAAATTCATACATTCTAACATTTCACGAATACTGCACTGTAAAGAAGAAATTGTTCATATTTCTAAATTGATCATCGTTTATCGTTTACGGACTAAGAATACACGTGGAAAGGTAGCCAGTTGCCCGGGAAGAATCTTGTGAGACGTACTAGTGCGAGAAAGCCACTAAACACATGGTTTAGTGAACTGTGGCCACTTTGACAAAGCTAAACAAACGTTGTAATATGGCGTTTAGCTTAAATGAATCAATTACTTATTTGTGAACAATGCGCAAATAGGTATTAATTTACCCTGGCCGCAAACGTCCTTTGTTTGCTTGTTTTGAACAACTTATTTATTTACATGCACACATTTAGTTATTTATTTCAGACGCGAGCGTACTGACCGTTTCAGCAACCGATGGAGATGTTTCACCAAAGTTTAACAAGGTTGAGTACAGTATTAAAGGTAAATGACGTACTATTGATTTTGTTTGTTATGTGTTTACCGCCGCTTTCACCACTGTTTCAATTATATCACGACATTTTCTGGGTAAGTAACTAGTGTTACTGGTCCATTCATACTGAAACCAGATAGTCAGTCGTAGTGAGCGCCGATGAGGGAACCATAACTTACTGTTTTAGTTAGACCCGACTGCGGTCAAGGTAATTGCGTATAACAGGAACGGACCCACGTTCCAGAGACTGAGAACGACATGACACACACGCAAACATATATGTAAAGACATAGTTTAATTATCCGTACGTTAATGTCATGTGTTCGATAACAAAACAATTTTAACAAATTGCCGGTAAAGATTGAACAAACTGTATGATAAGGTGATAATGGAAATATATTAACTACAATAATTGGACGTTCGTTTCTTTCACAGTCGAAGAAAATAGTGCTAACTTTACCATCAACGTTGACACCGGAGTTATCAGCGCTAAAACAGTATTGGCTGCTGCAGATCCTCTCAACTTAACGCTTAAAGTAGTCGCTACAGAAAAAAACGCCAATTCATTCACAGACGAGGCATCAGTGAGGGTGTGCGTTGGTTGCAAAACAAGTGGTTCTACTTCACCGCAGATAAGCATTTTTGCCTCCATGGCTCTTGTCTTCGGTGTTGTACTGATGTAATACGTTATTAAACGGGCGTAGAATTGAAAATTGAAATTCCACATAGTTATAAAAGGAGCTCTTCTATACCCTGAACACAAAATGTTGGCTGATCGATTATTTATAAACATGTTACTGTGGACACGCGATAACTAGGATATCTGATAATTCAAACTCGAGCATATTCATGGAACATTTTGAAAGGAGCGTAGCACCAGTTCAATTGATATGACTGTATTGCTTGCTTTTAAGAATAAACATTTCAGTACAGTTGAATTACGAAGCTGAATTCATGATAAATATTTCAGTACAGTTAAATTACCAATCTCAATTTATGATAAACATTTCAATACAGTTGAATAACATTTATTAATTAAACATGCATTGGTGGATACCGCGACCATGCGAGTCCACCGTACTTGTTATGATTATCAACGTCTATGATTTTAAAAATAGTTTACTTGCGCAAATATCACTCTGTCGCACGTGAGTATTACTTTAGTACGCGGCATACCTTAGTAAGTTAGTACATCTGACATGAACCAACAATGTCAACTAGAGTGGTAGCCTGACCTTATATATCGCTATCGCAAATGTAGTGATCGATTTAATAATTAAACAATTGATTTTTGTAAGTTCTACAGCCGACCCATACAACTTGATGTTTGAAATAATTAAAAGAATAATAAAGCAAATTACTTATGAATTTTGAAAGGTTAAATCGGTTTGATCCACAAATAGGTAATCGCAGTTGACTTTTAAATACTAAATCGTTCAACGTTCGCCGCAATTCTTGGTGTATGCCTTACCTTGCAATGTAATGGTACGGGTAGGTAACTTCAGACTAAACTGATCATTATACCGATTTCTTTATAAGTGTGTTAACCTTGACTCATACATAATTTAATCGGTTCGACTGTTAATGTTTACAAAGCAACGACGATCAGCCAACAGTGTGTGTCCGGCTTATAGCCACCAGTAGTTATACCGAATTATCTATAATGTTTGTACCGCCTTCTTTCATTAATAATTTAAACTGGTCGATTGAATATGTTAAAATATAAATAATGATCAGCCAAAAGTGAGTGTTCGTCTTGTAGATACCAATATTTGTAAATAACTCTGATTACATGGGTTCTAACGTAGGATTTTAGAATCAGATTTTGTATAATTATGATATAATGTATCTTACTATTTATGAAACATCATCAAGGTAACTCTTTCCCTGATACAGATCACATTTTAAACATTAGTTTTCAAAGAAGATGACTATTAAAACAATGTGAGAAAGGGAGAAATCGCTCTAAAAGTGCAATTTCTCCTTTTCGAGAAACGTTTTCAACTGTGTGTCAAAATGTACTATTTCAGGTAAAGGTTAAATAGTATGAAGATAATGATAAAAAATATCGGATCTAAGATTGTATTTTTGTGAATGATATGTTGATACATTGATAGCAAAAATATGGATTTTTTTTATTTATATAATATTATATTGTGTGTGTTAAGATTTCCGTAATTCAAATATTTCATATACAATTAGAATTTTCTGTTACCCCTTTCTTCAAAAACATTTTCACAAATATTTTACAAACTAAATGTTAAGTATGTGTTTTGTTATTGTTCAAAAACACATGCACTTCCAGATTCATGCCAGATTCATGCCACGTTTTAATGCGAAATCACATAGCGTCCAAAGTAATGCATATCAGCGATCCATCGAATGCTGGACGTACGCAACGAATGGCCAGCCAATGTCTAACGTAGCGTGCTGTGACCGGTCACGTAACGTGTCTCCAATGGCCCATCAATACTGAAGCATTCTTTGGGAATTAACATGCACGTTGCTTTATTGTAAAACATATTTTCTCTGGTTAAACTCTTTTTGCTTCAATAGTATTATTGAGAGAGTGTACATGGAATAGTCTATTGTTCGAAATTCGGCGCTGAAAGGTACATGTAACCGTATAGCAAACAGTACTAGTAAATTGACTGTTAACAACATTATGAAAATGTACCAAATTATTACTGTATTTTTGCAAATGATTTGTTGATACAATGATAGCAAATATATGGATTATTATTTTCTTTATCAGCCGTGTGTTTGTTAATATAAGATTCTCTGAACGTTTAATTTTCTAATAAAAATAAAACCAATTTTGTTTTACTTCCGTTTTATTAGTTTGTTTACAGATGTTTGGTATTTCACATACACTTAACGCATTTTAATTGCTCTGCACATCCGCTAGTAATAGCTGCCTGGTCTCAAGATCGAATACCAGCTTGATCAATCTTGTCTTCGATGAATGAAAACAATTATAATAATTTCCGTCAACCGGATTCAACAAGTGGGATAAAAGGTTCATGCGTAAACGAAGGCTGTTTCCAGGGAAGAATTATGCGTAGGGTACTGATGGGGCGAGAACGCCAGCATTGATGAACTGGCAGATGTGATAAAACTGCATTATTGTTGGAACGTCTTTTCAGACCCACATTAACCAAACTGTTTTTAGTTATTTATCCCAATAGGATATATACATATATATATATCATGTAGTGATAAGTGCTTGGGTAATTTTGTTCGACTATTGCTAGATAACTTAACATATATTTGTTATGGACATCCCCGATCCTGTTAGAGAACAGATACATGTATTGTTAGTATGTGTTTGTGTGTATGGTATTGAGTTTTACGTAGGCCTTCAAAAGATTTCTGTCATATCATGGCATTTTCTGTGTTATATAATTATCAGTACTACTGGTAAGTTTATCCTGACATGAGCACATATGTCGTAATGCAATCACCACCATACTTTGCGCCAAACAACGGAAAGTCTATGGTATGACCCGAAGGCAGATCAAACTCGGGTCTACTTCTCTCAATGCAGATACTGTAACCACTTAACTATTGAGGCGCGTTTGTTACTGTAATGTTTGTGGGCGTGAGTGTTTGGTCAATATAATATCTACATTCAAGAGGATCGAATTGTAATACAGACCTCACTTTAATAGACATTGATCTGTTACTTCTTAAATAAATTTACAAAATGAACGTTTCCAAAAAAATTATGTTAGCCAAGAACTTCAAAGTCAATAATTATGTATAAATTCTTTGGATTTTGATGCCCAATTTAGTCTGCTTCTATACAGTTAGTCATATAGGTAATCTTCCACAGTCTTCTAAGATAACATTAGTTTTGGTATTCCGTTTTAATCTAAGGACTTCTTGCAAAAGTGAAGATGACCAGTACCTAAAGTTCTAGAATAAAAATATTCCCATGTCTAGGAAGACAACATATTAAAGATCAATGTCGATATAAAATGAACTCCAATATGTGTATAAATAGAGACAACTTTAATTGGCGTACCACCTAAGTACCATTTTCTGTTGTTCCTTAAAAAAGCTCCATTTCTAAAGAGAATAATCTTATTCCAATGTAATCAAAACTATTAAGTTGTTGCTGTAATTCAAATACTGTTTTAGCACAACTAGCAATGATAAAAAATTACAGTTTTTTTCTGAAAAAATATATTTACGAAGTAAGAGAGACAACTCGTTAATGAATACAATACAATGTGTTGTACTTGTAATATCCCCTTGTGGCTAACCTGTTATCGTACTGAGACATCAACAGTTCATGAATGTCTCTTTTCATTCGATACATTCAAGAGATCGAAACATGTTATCATGATTAATGAGGTAATATGTATTAAAATAGCAACTGATGTTCAGCTTTATATATGCATGAGTTTAAATTGCAGAACTTCATATTAAGACAGAGCCCCGGTAGCTCAGTCGGTAGTGACGCGGGCTGTCATTCCAGGGGTTGTGAGTTCGAATCCCAGATCGACCAGCATTCTTTCCAATGTTTGACAAAAGTCATTGTGACCTGCGTGTTTCACCAATGGGCTGTTTAACAGTCTATGTGGAAAGCAGCCAGTTGCTTGGAAAGTATGTTGTGTGGTGTACTGGTGTGGCAAAACCAGGAAACGCAAGAGTAGGTGAAATGGTCGCCGTGATATGACTGAAAAAATGATGAAAATGGCGTTAAACCACAATCACTCAATCAATTAATAATATTAAGACGCGTAAGAATTTCCATCTTAATCGGAAAAACTAAAAAAATGTGTATCATGTTGACATGATAAAGTTTGTCAAACGTGTTCTTAAATCCAATTTTAAAGGCACATAAAATTCCACCTTTCCATGTCAGATATTTCTGTACTTTTGATTGAAAGCAAAATATTTTATCAACAGTTGAATAACCTTATTGAAAACCAGATTGACACCTTTCAATTATGTTATTGTCCTCTACCTAATTATTAACCCGACAATTAATTACAATCTAAACTATTTCATTAATGGTGATTTAAACGGCAGAACTGCTGTTGAATCTGATATTCTGAAATTGGATGATTACCTTAACGGCGATAAAATTCCGTCCAATTACGCAGAAGTTTTATTACGGTCTAATAATGATCAAGTAACCGATGCTCAAGAGCGTCGTCTATCAAACGTTTGTAAAAATACTTCTCTAATTATTTTGTAATGACAGAGTAGGTACTGAAAAATATGGAAAATATACTTTTCATTATCATCAACGTTCAAGCACTGTTGATAAGTTCTCGCTAAATGTTAATGATTTTCAATATATTTTAACATTGCATATTGAAGAGCCATGTGAGTGTTCGGACTAATGTATTTTCCAAACATAAGAACTTGTAAAACAGCAACATTGAATGTGATAACATTGATGAACAGTATAGATGAACAGTTATATCGGATAAGCAAAAGGCTGATTTATTTAGGAATTAAAACTCCGAAAACAGATTAAAAACAGGTCAAAAATGTTGGTACTGACAGAAAGGTCATGTCACAAGGTATACACATGTGAAATATGGTAGCCGTACCTGTTATGGTTCAAAAATTGTTATCGAGAAAGGCAACATCTAGGTCAAAGGTCAAGGTCGCAAGGTGTAAAATGTTGGTACTGACAGAAAGGTCATGTCACAAGGTAACCACATGTGAAATATGGTAGCCTTACCTGTTATGGTTCAAAAGTAGTGGTCAAGGTTAAAAAATAAATTGAGAATGCAACCTCTAGGTCAAAGGTCAAGGTCGCAAGGTCAAAAATGTTGGTACTGTCAGAAAGGTCATGTCACAAGGAATACACATGTGAAATATGGTAGCCGTACCTGTTATGGTTCAACGGAAATAACCAAGGTTAACATTTTTTTCGAGAATGGCAACATCTAGGTCAAAGGTCAAGGTCGCAAGTTCACATATTTTGGTACTGACAGAAAGGTCATGTCACAAGAAATACACATGTGAAATATGGTAGCCGTACCTGTTATGGTTCAAAGGTAGTGGTCAAGGTTAAAGTTTTTTTCGTGCAGACAGACAGACAGACAGACAGACAAACAGACAGACGTGCAGACAGGCCAAAAACTAGATACCCACCGGTGATTCCGGGGGCATAAAAAACTAATTGCGATATTAAATCTTAAATATAAAAAAACTTAAGATATTATAACAGTTTCTACAGTTATGATAAAAGAAAAAAAAAAACAGAAAAATAACAAAACATTTAGTAAAGCCCATGGACATAAATGGTTTATCAAAGATTGTTCTAATGCACGTAAAAATAGAAATAGATATTTACCAAATAAGAAGAACCCGAAAACCGACAAATATTTAATGATTAAAATACATTCTTTATTTAACCACATAAAACGTCAACAAAAGCAAATCTATCAAAATAAGGAAATCTATATGTTAAAATTATCGACAAAAGCCCAACCAAAAATTATTTTATAGAAAAGTGAAAAACTGAAAGCTTAAAGAAGTTAAATATAAAGGCCTGTGCACACTGTTGAGAGTTTGGGCCACGAATTGCTGCGAATCATAACTCATCATAACTCTTTTGTTGTCGTGTATGACTCATACACATACATGTACATGAACAGATAAATATTCCTGTCTCCTCATGCCGCCAGTACTCTGCAAAGAGAAATATATGGCAAAATAAAGCAAATATGATTATCTTAAATGAAATAATCACAAAAACTATAAGTTAAATCAAATAGTCAGAATATTATTATGGAATAAAATGAAGTATTTGAATATAAGTACAACATTTATCAAAGCAATATGCTCAATCAATGCATAAAACAGTTTGAAATCTTGTGTAAGATATATTGGGTCTTCTGCGAATTTCAAAAGTTAAAGCAACGGAGTTAAACAGGCAGACCAAATTCAAGTTTATTAGTACTATTGTTTGTTCGTTTGCTTAGGTTTTTACGCCGCTTTCAATATATAATGTCATATCACGGCGGACAGGTAAGATGATATTAGTCCCATACCTTATATTTACATTCAGATAACACAAATATATAAGTATGAAACCATTACCACGCCACCTGCTGGAGCTCAAGAGTTTCATTGAAGCTATTCGTTCAGACCCATAAAGTCGGCTCTTACGGTTCAAGCGCAAACTCGTGTTGCCATTCTTATAGAGTTTCCCCAACCCCCAGGGGCGTTGTTGTGTGTTAGTGACAGTAAAATTTACATTGATTCAAACATAGATGGAATATTGACACAAATGATTAGGTATTTATTCATGCTCGTATTTTCCCACGATACTGTCTCTTGTGAACATACTCCAGAATCCTTACAGATATTAATGCTTCATGATCTTAACTTTGTTTGTAAGAGATGGGGATATAACCAATACTAATATGAAAGCGCTGAAGGCACCAAAGTTGCGCGTGTCTCATGTCAAAAGGGGTAAGGCGAGCCATCCGCTACTAAATCAGACATTAAAACAAGTATGAAATGCTGTAGATTCAATTGTAAACTGTTTAGCTAAGCAATAGTCACGGCTTACATAGTTATGAATATAATTGAGATTAATCTTTTTTTCAAAGGCAAAAGAGGCATATTATTATGTAACAGCGTGTGGCAATTAGATTGATAACTGTGAGATATCTAGTATAAGGCAAAACTACTCCGTCCAAGGAGGAAATGGTTTACGACCGTCAACATGGCTTGAAGGAATTTATTTCTAGGGTCAGGCTAGGAACATTTCTATGGAAATCAGAAATCTGCATGGATCCAAATTTGAAGGAATGTTGATGATTACATTCAGAGGATGATATTTGTTTATATGTATACATTTATAATCGTCGTAAACATATTTCTGCAATAACAAACAAGTAATATCACTTTATATTTTACCAGATACATCCAAACTGCAGCTGAAGAATTTGACAGCATCTTGACACAAAAGAAGCAACAATCTTCGTAAATGACAGTGTAACAATTTGATAGTGTTAAAAACAGTGTGGCAAAAGACAAATTTCTCATTATGTGCAATATGTCCTTTTGTTCCTATGTTTCAAATGTATTTTTCAAGTAGATTATTTAAGAAAATTGACTTTAGAGCTGATGTTAACATATAGAATGCATGAAACGGAAAACGAAAAGGAGTAACAGTTGTATACGATAAAGAAACTTTTAGATTTGCTACCAAACGTCACTCCCACTGATAAGATTATGTATTGAGTCCATGATAAACAAACGTTAACAACTTGTAACACTTTCTCATTGAAAAATGTGGAACAAAATATTTGCGTTTTACAATTTTCTCACATGGATAGAACTCTGTAAAATGTAAGTATTGACTCCTTGCCTTAACGTTGTGGGGTAATTATTTTGACTGAATCGCTGGTGTCAGGATTAACAGATCAGTAGAACTGGTTACGTACCAATGAACCACCGTTGTTGAACATAAACATTGTAGAAATTTGCGTAAAACAACATACAAACAAAAAGACTGCTGATTTTCAGGAGTTTATGAACAAAAGTCCTTTTTTTTTTCTCTCATGAACACTACTTGTATGTATAAAAGTCCATGTCTATATAATTAGCAAGAGAACCGCATGTGGTTGCTTGACGCTCGTCTTGTCCTATCCTTTTACACTTTATTTATTAAATAAAAAAAATATTCAAATTGTTAATGAATATTGTAGTATAATATCAAGATCACACAACTGCTACTTTTCAAGTATCAACACAAGATTTACAAAAATATAAATCCAAGTTCATATACTTGATACGTAAGATCTTCATGTCTGAAAGATGGCTGTCACACTCTGTCAATACCATAAGCTCAGGCTTTGTGTATGGACAGCGAAATGAGATAAACATGCCTGTTGACAAATCCCTATATAATTGACAAATATATCATTTGTATCTAGATAACAAATGGCTAGTTCAATAGTATAAGCTTCTGCACATGCCGTTGACGTAATTGTGTACACGTTTTGATACTAAATGTAAAATCTATAAAATCCTTTACTCCATGAGCCCCAAACACAATCAGAAGAAAGAGTAAGGATAAATATGTTTATACATATTTAATTTGTTGATACCACTTTATCAATTGTAACTAAAAAATAAAAATAAAAACACTCTATAATAAAATATTTCGGCAATAGGACTTCTTCAGGTTATATTTAACAAAGATCACACACCATGTAGCGTCCATTCTTGAAAATATTGAACATGAAGACTAACATAATGATTCCATTGAATATTTTACCAGTTTTCTAGTTTTAGTAATAGTGATCTGGACTTTCACCCCATGAGCCTGAAACACTAACCTATCAAAAGATATTCTGACATACTTACTACAAACACAATCCTGTTACAGTATGATGTCAACTGAATTGGAAGATATTGAATGTATTAATCTTCTCCTATTCTTAGTAATATTGAGCTTGAACAAAGTACCCCCAAACACAATCACAAAATTAGTGTCTTTCATAAGTGTGTTTCAAATTGTTTAAGAAGGGCAACAATACATTAAAAATACATAATAGATATATGTTACTTGTACAATGAATACTTCATTATATTGTTTATCTGATAGTTAACAAGCTTTCCTAGTTTCAAAGTGATAGCTTTGATAGTTTTCATGTTAGTGACGACAATAGCTCGTCTGTTTTCAAAAACATTCAGTCGAACTCAAAACGAACAATGACAAAGCAAGAGGCTCTCCCAACGTATTAGAAGAGGGGACATAATCACCGTTGAAAATCTGACCAATCGACATGTAAGAATTATGTGTTATATATAACCGCCGATGAGAACACCAGGAACAAGGAAGCAACTTTATCATTCTTGATTTGAGGGATATTATAAAAGAGCCCCGTCGAGCTATGAGGGGTCTACTTGCATCTGTGGAAGGCTGTACTGAGCTAGTGCACAGTCTTACCAAAGTCTTCATTGTACACGTACATAAATGCACATTCTGACAAAAAACTGAAATGGAAGCCCCACTTGTTTCATGTCAATATTTATTTATATAATGTCAAAGAGGAATGTCATTAAGTCCCTAAATCCAGTCTGTTCTCACTTCACGAGTTTCAATAACGGCTTGGTCAACCTTCTGTTCAACGATTGACAAAAAGTCTTTGTAACAGCTGTCATACATGTTCACTAAGAGGAATAAATATATAGCTTGACTGTTAATAATAGGAAGATAATGCAAACCTAAAACTTTTTTTTTTTGGCGAATGATTTGTTGAGTTCTTATTTTAATGATAGTGTGTATGAACATAGGCCCTTATCAGATTTGAAACCTGCATGGGGTACTTATGGTACAAAAGAGTCTCTTTGTAAACACATGTATCCGTGAACTAGCAGCTGTGGTATTATTAACATACTATTACAAATACCGTTCAGACCTTAATCAATCAAACATTATTGTTTAATTATTTATCACAATAGTATATATATATATCATATAGTGGTAAATACTTAAGTAATTTGATTCAACAATTGCTGACGAATTTAACATGTATCTGTCCTGGACATCCCCGACCCTGTGAGAGAACTGATATTGCTACAAAGTATGGATTTTACGCTACTTTCAACAGTATTTCTGACATATCACGGAATTGTCTGCGGAAACTATCAGAACTACTAGTAAGTTACCCCTGAGACAACCATATCGGTCATTATTTAATCCCCGCAAAACTGCACATTTCCTATTCTAGTACCGGTTTGTTTACTCAGGGATCGTCAATGCGTGAACTGTCGCTCTGATAGAACTGAACATAAACATTAAACAAATCCCTAAACACTGTGCGTCAGGGAGGTATGCCATTACTACTGATTGAAATATCTTTGACCAGACGGGGGATCAAACCAAGGTATCCCGCTCTCAAGGCAGTCGCTGTGTAAACTTCACCTTTGAGGCGGTAATGTTATTATACTGTTTGTGCGCGTGAGAGTTTGTCAATAAAAAATATCTACATTGCGGAACATCAAATTGTAAGACGTATATTCAATGCACAATAAGTCGTTTTCTTCAATAACCCTTATCCACTTGTAGACACATGTCGACACCACTGCAGTATATAACATTTGAAAGCAATGTCAACTTGTCTTCATATTGGAAGAATATCTAAACTGTAATTATGACCAACGCGATCTCGACAAAATCGTTTGTAAAATTCCAAGAAGTTAACACATCGCAAATTAGAAATATTTCTTGTTATAAACAACGCAGTTGAATGTGAACTCATTGTGTGTTAATAATACAGGCTTCGTCTAAATAGTTGACAATGCATGACTAATTACATTTCGTGAACTATAGTGTATGTCTCCCACATGAAATGAGTGGAAAGATCATGGTATACAAATAAACATTAAATCCTTAATGTCGTCTCAGAATCAGATCTCATAAGAGACTACATGTTAACCGAAGAAAAACAATTTCCCGTAGTTACCAGTACCTCCATTTAATAAAGCAATTTATATAGGTGTATTTAAATCAACTTCCATTACATTTTCATTACAAACAGTTTCATTAATATTAAGATTTGGTTGCAAGTAAACCTCTGTCTCAGCACATTAGCAATGTCTACAAATATGAAACAACAGCAATATTTCTGCTGAAAACAAGATCCAGAACCTCGAGATTGCCAGAGTAAGACTGACATTTCGTAAATAAATAAAATAAAGATTGTGTACTTGTCTCCGTGTCACTGACAGGTAGTTCTAACTTTTTCTTGAGTAAGACATTACTTTTTTATGAGGTATTTCTGTACTATTGATTGTAAGGAAAATATGTATCAATAGTTGAATAACAAGGACAATAAACCATCAATAATTATTTTCCGTCTAGCAAATGTTGAAATACCGCGATAATTTCCCTGGTCATTATTGTATTGCTTTAACCTTAACCGTTTGGGATTACACATGTTATGGGTTTTCTATTAAAGAGGCATATTATTATACTCTATAAATGTTGAGCACAGGGGCAGCACTTAAAAACCTAAATCTTACACATTTATACAGAAAAAAAAGAAAAAAGGATGATCGAAATCGACCTGGGGGAGAGCGTTTGAAACGAGTAAACTGCAGAATTACTTACTCCCCTCAAGAATGTTTCATGGATAGGGTTCTAGAATGCCAGAACAATATACGAAACAGGAATAACAGGTCAAGTTACTATGAAGATGGAGAGATATCGCCTTGATAGTCCTGGCCTTAATGAAGTAAAATGGGACACACGGCAGGCACGATTACTTTTGCTTCTGGTCATTCTCTTTTGTTCTCTTTGCCACCACATAATGCCGACCGTAACAAGAAGGGGTTTGTTTGCTATTTATGAAGCAATGTCCTCTAGAATAGAAACTAGTAAATGACGAAACGATGATTGCAAGGTAAATCCTTTTTACAACTAAAGAGATAAAACAGATATCACCCTGGTGATAGACAATACAAATAAAAGGGTAGGTAAACTTGACAGAGCCAGGGAACAAATAACTGATAAGAAGGGACTAGTTGATATGAATGAAAACGTTGTGGTTTTGAATACTTTAACTGACAAACTGATCTTGTCATCAGAGGTAGCCTGTTCGCCAACACAATTGTCTACAATGTCACCTTGATGAACATGAAGGGGTTTGTTTGCTATTTATGAAGCAATGTCCTCTAGAATAGAAACTAGTAAATGACGAAACGATGATTGCAAGGTAAATCCTTTTTACAACTAAAGAGATAAAACAGATATCACCCTGGTGATAGACAATACAAATAAAAGGGTAGGTAAACTTGACAGAGCCAGGGAACAAATAACTGATAAGAAGGGACTAGGCGATATGAATGAAAACGTTGTGGTTTTGAATACTTTAACTGACAAACTGATCTTGTTATCAGAGGTAGCCTGTTCGCCAACACAATTGTCTACAATGTCACCTTGATGAACATGTAGAGTTTAGAAGAGGGGTAAAACAAACGACCACGATCAATTGATTTGATACCTCTAATGTGACAATTTATCAATCAAGACCGGATTTTCCACTTAACTGAATAATAGGTTTCAAGAACTAGCTTGAGGGCAATTCTCTTTCAATGAAAGAACAATGATTACTATTGAATAAGTTTGAAAACATGTGTGGAAAATGGAAAAGAAGCTTGTCATGAGCAATTTTTCTTTTGCCGCAATGTTTTCAAAAGTCGTCTGCTAAAGTGGCGTCAGACAAAATCTTCTTGTTAGAAAGGCTTAGTCTTCAGGTAAAATATAGACCTTTAACGTGCATTTGGTTATACGTTTACTCATATGACTTTTACTCTTCCCAGTATGACCGACGTCAATGGCAACCCGTTTGTTATTACGTTCAGACTGGTATCTAGGAGGTATTTAATTTTAATTATTTCAGTTGTATGTGGTATGTTCACATGTATGTGTCCGACTTTATTTCAATGGTATGGTTCTAATTAAAGCTCATGATATACATTTAACTATACTCTTTTTAAATCTTTTGTGAAAAAAGTATATAAAGAGCTTGTTTAAATCACGTTCGATGTCTGATTCCTGTGTTCAAAACCAGTACTCGCACCGTTTGTGTAGAAAGTCACAAATTGTAGAATCATCTCATCACGGTATTCGACATCTGGACTTTTCGTACGAAATGCCGACGCTTTACAACTGTACCACTGTCTGGCATACTTATTGCTAGAAACCAGCGGAATGTGGGTTTAATGCATTTAAGAATATAGCACATTCTTTAAGTACCTTACATTTCAAGATTAGGAACATATGTGAACATTTAGAATGCATGGCACAGTGAAAAGGAGTTCGCAATAGTTTTTTAACAATAATATAACTATTAAGATTAACCCCAACATCACTCCCAATTATTTGATTATATATTGAGTACATAATAAAATAAAAATAAACCTTGAATACGTGTGCCTTTGTAAAACTGTAAAATGACTTCTATTGCGAAGTGTGAATCTTAAAGTTGAGAAGAAATAAAGCACATCTGTTTGAACAACAGTATTTAAACATGGATTATAACACATCCAGTCGATTGTCGTCGGATAGGGGCCTCTTCGGTGATGGATTAATTCGCATTTTGAGATTTTCACATAAAGATATAACTCTGGAAAGACAAATTACTGTACCATTGGCTCTCAGGGCTTGCAGGGTAAACATTACTAATGACTCACTGGTGTCAGGATAAATGTATCAGTACGTAGTACTGGCGACTAACCAAGGAAACGCCATAGTTTAACTAGAATATATAGAAAGTGGCGTAACACATCATACTAACATCCATGAACTATGTTTAGAAAAGTGATATCTTAATGGTGGTGTCTTCCGTGAGAGATTAATGTATTTATTTCTTATTTTCTGAAATAGTTATAACTCTTGAAAGATTATTTGATTGTGAGAAAGATTACGAACAGAACTATCTTTTCCCTTGGTGAACATATATACGAAACTCAATGTTCATAAAATAGACCAGAAAACGGTTTTATTTAATTAAAACACGAACAATGACAAAGTAGTTTGCTTTACCAACGTCTTCGAAGTAGGGGGCTTACATACACTTGAAAATAGTACGAATCAGCATGTAAAACCACTTTATAATACATGCACATTCTGATTAAAACATCGAAACATTGATACAAAAGCTCGATTCTTATATGTTTTTATATGATGTCGAAGCGGAATATACTACCACTTGAAAATGGCACGTGAATGGTTACGGTGTCCCGTATAGATACTAGAATTTACCTAGGAACATGGATACAAACTGAACATTAAATCAAACGAACTTAAATTCCTTCCACGTCGCATGAGAATTGACCTTTGGACATTTGCAACTAGTGTATAATCAGGTCAGCAAGTGCCCTCGATGAGTCTGATCGAGATGTGCACTAATCGCTCAACATTATATAATGTTATAGGAGAGAGTTGAATCATTGGCCTGACTGTATGTTAGCCAATATCACCAATATCCTTTCAGTGCGTCCTGAGATATGGTTCGAATCAGAAAAACGGAAGACACTTTAAACATATGTGAATAATTCTGTTATAAAGTTATGATGGCACTCACAATAGTATTAGCACACAATGATTCACATGCATATACATGCATATACTAAGTGACTCTCATCTGCGTATAGTGCATACTCAGAAATTGGTTATCGATTACAACGTAAATACAAAGAATCTGTCTGAAATCAGACAAAACATAAACACGCTTTAATGCACATAAGTGCTGCTTTGTTTGTTTGTTTGTTTGTTTGGAGTTTAACGCCGCTTTCAACAGCTTTGGTCATATCACGGCGGTCAGTGCACCTACCCATGTTTTCCTGGCTTTCCCACACCAGTACTTACACAACATTCTTTCGAAGCCACTGACTACTTTCTCACATAGTTCAGAGGTGAGAGGCAATGGAAAACATCGCCCGAAAGAATGTCGCCGCAACCGGGTATCGACATAAGTGCTGCACGCACTCGTGTAGAATCGCATAAATATATATCATAATATTGTTTACATTAACCAGACAACACTATCTCGGTCACACTTAGTTGAAATAAAACACACATCTACATCTGCGAATAGTGGTGATAGATACTCATGCAGATTGTTTTGTCAATATAAATCTTTTGATTTTGCGTAAAGACGCGTATGAAGGCATTCGTTATGAATGTCATTTTGCATGTGGCGTGGCAAATCTTATAATGTAAAAGTGGCCCAAAATATAAGACACGGGAAGATTACCAACGCAATGATAATAAACTACATTGTATTCATGAGATTAAATCGTTTTATAACCCCCGATATGGATATATAAATCATCGACAAAATAATATTTTACAGAAGAACTAAAATCATTTGTCGAAAGAACAAGAAAGACATCATCAAACATGTCCAGTAGAATAACACTGATAACCATTATGTTGGCATACTGCAGTGTTCATACATGTAGAGGTGAGTTATTTGAAATTTAGTTTTAAATACATTTTGTTTGAGTTTGTGATGTTCTGAACTTCGATAAATAAATACAAGAATAAACAATCGGATTAAGAAAGTAGCGATTAAAGATATATCAGTTTTAAAATTTGAAATGATTTATTTAATAAAGAAGAGAATTAAATGCATTTTGTTTTTAGAAAATGATGTATATATACTGTTATTAATTCATTTCTTATAATCTTTTAATTTGATTAGTATATACATTATTCATCTGCATCATGAAACATACTTATATATGTGTACAACTTAAGTATTATAATTAAACACTTATATGTATCTCTTTAGCAGCTGCTGTTAGTTGGGCAGCCAACACATGCCCATTTGATATACTAGAAAGTACACCGAAGGATAACCTAAAGTCATTTGCTGCTACTGACGCGAATAACTATACAATTCTAACCCAGAATGTTCCTAGCCGGCTTGCGATTGCATCTAACGGAACACTTAGTTCTATGACTGCACTCGACTACGAAAGTGTTGAAAAATCATATTCCTTAGTGATCGTGTGAGTATGGTACATTTCATTTCATTTTTGGTTTCATGGTGGTTTTAAAAAGTTACTGCATTTCCCGTGTAATATTTCAGTACTTCCGGTGTTAAGTATCTATTATGTGACTATTCAGCGCATCAGTTGTGATGCTATCCCTGCAACCCTGAGTGTGAAGAAGAGAAGTCATTACTATCATGCTTAACATATTTGATTGACATGTTAGTATAGTACTTTTTTAAAATGTGCATTCACAATAAAATATAGGTAAACATATAATTGATCGATAAGGATGAATATGTTTAGATTGACTTCGATTCGCACTTGAATAAGACTCCGCCTTAACTATTTTTAACCCTTTCGTAAAACATCTGTATACATAGAATGTTAACTGTTGAATAGAAATGAATAGAAATGAAACAAATGGGATAAGACGAAATGAATTGTTTAATATGAACAATTACTACTATAGCCGAAACATGTTTTTAAGTCGTTTGCTACAGATGAGTCAAAAAGGTTGAGACAAGAGACCACACGCTGCGAGAAGACTATTTCGATAGTCGATGTCGTTACTTATTTTTGAAAGATGGCGCTCTGCGAAAACCTACCTTTAGGAAATAGGTTAATTGATAAGTGTAGCCTAATAATATTACACATACCTTATTAAACTTATACATTGTCCATACAAACGAAATTAAATAACACTGTTATTGCAGTGAGCAACGGTATATTCAAATCTTAACACATCAGAAATGTAGAAATATGGTGCCCTGCGCTACATTTCCCTTCATCAACATATTCTAAAAAGTGCAGGAGAATATATGAAAATGTTTATTGACGTTGTAATGTCATTTGTGTACGTTGTGAAGATTTCCGTAAAACCGTCAAGAAATATATTAAGTCTTTAGAGAAATTGCAGGTTGACACAAAAAGTTCCATTTGAGATAACAACTAGTCAGTTTTAGTTCAACAGATCTGTTTTTTATTTTCTGCAAAACGGTTGACATAATGTAATCGCACATGCGGATCTGGCTCTGCACTATTCGGCAATTAGTAGTAAAAGGTTTCATGAAACGTCTGTAAAGCAGTATCTGTTTGGATCCAATGGAAAGGAAGCGCAGGCAGGTTTTTTTCGACATACATGTTTGTTATCATTTTGTTAAGATTAGTTGTTCTGGAGCACCGCTGATCTTCATGTGGGCTAATTACAACATGGATGATTTTTCTAGAGCACCGTTTTATTAGCTTTTAAAGCTGGTGTAATGTTTTCAAGATTCTGTTCTTCAAAGATGTATCAGTGTTATGAAGACGGTGGAATTGTACTGCTGTATTTCGTCTCAAACATTTTGAATATGAGATGGCATTTCGTAAATGAAATGTCGAAGAAAGGAATTTCAAGAATAATGTCAATTGCTGCTTTTAGTTTTGACAATAATTTAATCGTTGTCCGTTATGTCAATCTAAGCACGATAGTTTGGGTAAAATACTATTTTAGATTGTTCTATATCTTCGCTATTAAAGGTATTATGACAATCGCAGGTACCAGTATAATAGTCGAAGAGGTAAAACAATACAAAATATCCCTTTTACTATTACATAGAAG
>JASEVX010000012.1:20304819-20336096 GCA_031761405.1 Serripes groenlandicus
TGTCCTCAATAATATACCTGCAAGTTACTAAGCAACACGAATTCTTATATAGAATCGTATGATCAAATCAGCATCCAACTGTTCTTATAATGCTACAGAATAAAACATACATTACTTTAAATATGTTTCTTTTTTAACTATTTTTCAAATACAAACTGTTCTATGGGGTTATTGATGTTAGACAGACACAAACAGAGATAAGCATTTTGCCTACCTGGCTTTAATCTTTCGTGATGTCCTAATTATTGACGTTAGAATTTTAACTTGTATTTGAAACATTTGTTATAACTCCATGTATTGATTAAACATCGCCAAAATCACCTTTTCTTTTACACAAAATACAGGCTTTTGGAAACATTGTATGAAAACAAAAGTGTTCGTTTTCACACAATGTTTTCAAATTTTTGACGAAATGATAATTCATCTTTTAGAAGTGCAACATGTTTCCATGTTACAAGTTCGTAGCATACAGTACTATGTCAGCTTGACTGTTAATATTATGAAAATAATGCCAAACTTAAACTTTATTTTTGCGAATGATTTGTTGATACATTGATAGCAAAAGTATGGAATTTTATTTTGTTTTTCTAATAAAATTATTCAATCTTGTTTAACTTTTTTTCCTTCTGTTTGTTCACAAATCTCTGGTATTTCAC
Source organism: Serripes groenlandicus (assembly GCA_031761405.1). Classification (NCBI taxonomy): domain Eukaryota; kingdom Metazoa; phylum Mollusca; class Bivalvia; order Cardiida; family Cardiidae; genus Serripes; species Serripes groenlandicus. The sequence continues at coordinate 20,305,476 of JASEVX010000012.1, forward strand.
AAACATTGAAGGACAACAACTAGTCTGTACAATCGCTGGTAATAGCTGCAGGCTCTTAAATTTGAAAACCGGCATGGAAAATGATTTCTTCGACGACTGACGGAATTTATCATGACTTGCATGAATCTCATTAAGACTGACCAAATACTTAGTTGTGCGTATATTGGGTCTGATGACACTGCATAAAAGGTCGTCTCATGTTTCTGTCCAATGATATTGCACGATACAACCAACACTCTGTCAATACCGTTAGTGTTTGTCGTTTATACAATGATTTGTCTCCCGTCCTGATATATTTTTGTATGCGAAAACATGTTTGGCTGACTCAAAGGTCAATCTGAGAAGACCTGGAACTGGCTATCATGGGATCTACATGAACATTTGCTACTGCAGCGAAGGACTGCGTTAACTAAGAGTGTGTGTACATATAGGCCGTTACCAGGGCAAACGTCTGCGTGGGGTACTGATTGGACAAGACAACCAGCAAACACATGAGATGTTGAACTGGCGGCTGTGTAATAACTTAAATATTGTTGGGAAGACGGTTCAGACCCCCAATCAATCACATTTTCTTTTCAATTCGTTATAACAATAATACATAGATAAGTACTAACGTTATTTGTGTTTTATGTCAACACTAGCTGCAGTAACTAACAAGATCCTGTCCTGGTCATCCCGGTCCTGTTAGAGAACAGGTCATGTTCGTGTTCGTTTTTTGCATGGTATGGTACTTTACGCCGATCTTAACATTATGTCATTTAACATTGTTGTCGATGTAACATACCAGCACTTCTGTTAAATTCATCCTGACACCAGCACAGCAGTCGAAATACAATCTCAATAACCAACACTATACACCAAGAAGGGAATCCACGACTACCTTTGTGTAAGTCTTCGGTATAAAGTTTATACACTACGAGCGTGAGTGATGTTTTGCATTCCTTACATCTTTAGTTATTACCGATCGTGATTTCTATATTCTTGAATATGTCCATGTTGCTGTCCAAAATGGAATATTCATGTATATCAAGATCTCCATCCAAGACCACTCGCAACTGATTTTATTTGGCATACATTTGGTTTAAACATTTTACAATTTAATAAGGAAACTATGATTCAGAAAATGTCTACCTAATACAAACATACATGTACAAAATCTTTACACATCGCAAAATGTAAATGTTCTTTGTTACAAACAACGCAGAATGGTTTGTTGAATACTCATTTCAATACATTTATTGTATTGATAATAAAGGGCTCCGATCTAAAATACTTGACAATACACGCATAATTACATGGTGTGAACCCTATTCTATGTCGTGGTTATTCCATTACTATAAAGGACTCGATATACAAAGTTACAAATATTCCTTAGTGTCGTCTCGGGATCAGATCTTATAAGATAATACAAGATTTTCCCTTATCAAACCAACTGAAAAGAAATTGGTTACGTTGAAGAAATTACTCTTGGTATTGAAAAAAGCATTGTATTCACAATCACGTTTCATCATTAAAAATATATGAACATTCATTTATCCACAGGAATGTTGGTATGTTGACCAATTTCAATACGTAAAACATCTAAATTGCGACAAAAACCTATATTTATGAAGTAGATCATATACTTAGATTTAAATATCTTTCATCATTAAACGATGCATTAAATTCATATTATTGAGGACATCAACCAAAGAAATTAACAGAACTATGTCAATCCTTCGAAAAAGGATATATTATGAATTAAGATAATGTGGATTGATAGCCAAACAAAGCCAGACCCATAATTAAGTAGTAAATTTTGTTTGCTAACGCCCAATTCCATCTGCCAATTTCTCCATGACGATTCATCATGTTATAGCATTGCTTAGGATGTCGTGAATCGGACATAAATATTAGTTTACATCACTAATAACAACTATAAGGCATACAACGATTAAAAAGAGTAACCGTCCACATTCCTCTAAGACAGTATAATTAGCGGAAGATCGACTTACACCAATGATTTTTATTTGAAAAATGAGATGATCAGATTATCTAGTACTTACAAAGCATAACTAACTATTACTGTACGTGCTTTCTATCGAGCGCAAGATCCAACTCACACATAGAGGTCTTAAATGAGAACATGGCCTGTTTTGTTTGGTTTCTATCTATGTTCAGTATGGTAAATATTTATAGCCCAAATAAAGACGCAGTAAGAAAAATTAATTATAAGACGATGTCGGACCTCATTCAAACAAATACAGACGGACACATTATAATAAGTGGCGACTTTATTTAAATATTTCCATGCCGGTGTTCAATTATTATGGGGAAACGCAAATATTACAAATAAATTTCATAAAACCTTGATATTTCGTAAATGGATCGATTCTGGCCTACTGCTTATAGACAGCCAACATTATTTCAAACAGAGGTTCCATTTGCAAAACAAAAGTACTCCAAAACTTCAAAGAAAAAGGTGACTGGATCAGAGAAATAAACGTAGTAAAGTCATCCATATCTAACACATCGAAACGAATATTGAATTCTGACATTTAGCTTAAAACAAAAGTCAACATTAAATTGACCTTACCACATCCAAAGTTTCTCAAATTAACAAATAATGATGTATATTCAATATTTCAAAAACCTTACTTTGAATAACCATACATTCACAAGTACTGGAATGATACTCTCAAAACGCAAATCAATTGGGCAGACATCTAATGTTCTATTCATAAAAACTGCGCAAACAACAGGATGTTTTTCGCACTTTCAAACAAGAGCATCCGCTTTGGGACTCCTATCACAGTGCAATGCTACTGTAATTGACAATAAACTTGCCCAATTGTTAATCCAAATCAAACTGTGATAAACGCAGGTCGATCTTGATCACCAATGATTAAGTTTTTCGCTTCCGCACAGTCTGGTTACATTTTCTCACTATCTATGTTTTCGTAAATTCTGTGTCTCTTGTATTATATTCATCTAAGGCAACAAGCTTCCTGGTACAAATATGGAATTGCATTTTGAGTTTACAAGCGTGTGTGTATAAATATACGATTTTCTGAATTAAAAAGTGTTCTCTTATAATAAATTATAATCTTGTTTTGCTTCTTTTTGTTCCTAAGTTCCAATACCTCTCGTATTTCACAACCGTATTGCATATGTTAGATCGGACGACACCGTATAAAAGTCACCATTCGGCTAACACCTCTACTTTTTCTAGTTTATTAAATGAGTTATCTTCCCTGTTGATACCTATCGATGCTATAGGCGAATATTTGATTGACTGACACAAAACTCAATCTAAGATGACCTGTATTATGCAGTCATCATATATTTTCGATCAATTACTACTGCAGTGAAGTTAAGTACTGCTTTGAATGATATTATATGTATATGACCGTAGGCCCTGACCATGATTTAAATCTGCAACGCTGGAGTGCTGATGGGACAAGAAAGCCATCAAAGACGTGTAAATGTAGTATGAATGAAAAACTGTTCAAAATACTGTTCAGATTCAAGCAATCAAACACTATGTTTAATTATGTATCACAAAAGGATCTATATTATATCATGGTAATTGCTCGACAATTACTTAAGAACTTAAATACATTTTGTCCTGGACATCTTGGTCTTAATATAACTGATTATGTATTTCAATAGTATTTCAGTATATCATGACAACTTCTGGTAAATGTATCCTGTCGCCAGCACATGATTCGTAATAAGATCCCGGTCACACCATGCGCTTATAAGGAAAATCACTACTTCCGGTTTTAAAGGTTTTTGTATGACCCGATTGGGATTAAAATCTAGATCACCCGCTCTCAAGGCAGGCGCTGTAACCACTTCACTACTGTGGCAGCATTGTTAGTGTACTATTTGTTGGCGTGAGCTTTTGTCAATAAAATATCTGTATTAAAAAGCATTCAATTGTAAGTCGATACAACAATGGACAATGAGTCGTTCTCTTGATTAGCTCACTTTCAGACGCATTTTGACGTCATTTTATTAGATGACATTTAAAAACAATATCATTTTGCATTCCTAATGGAGGGAGGCATGTTTCAAACGTAAGTATTACTAATCGTGATCCGGACATCCTTGAACAATGTTTGCTTTATGTCGAAAGTAGATACAAATGTATATCATGATCTCGAACCAAGACAAACTATGCTTGCAATTGTTTTTATTTTTGCATGCATGTGGTTTAAACAATGTTCTTTAAATAATGAAAATATGATTAAAGAAGTTCTACTTAATCATTGGTACAATTTCAAATTAACATTACTCAATATGTGTTGATAATATAGGCCTCCGCCCAAATAGTTTACAATACATGATTAAATACATTTTCGTGAACCATATTCTATGTCTCGGTTTTTGAAATAAATATAAAGAACATAATATAGAAATATACACGAACTCCTTAGTGTTGTTTCGGAATCAGATCTCATAAGAGAACACAAGTTGTCTGAAGAAATACTATTTCCCGTTATAAAAGAAATTTCTCACTGTTTATTTAACTTAACTTCCATTACATTTTCATTACAAACATTTTCAATAAATTTATATTATTGCTGAAAGCTAACTACTGTTTAAATGTCTTCAAGTATGAGACAACAGAAGCATTTCTACCGAAGAGAAGATTCCAGAACCTCAAGATTGTTGTGATAAGAGAGACAACTCGTAAATAAATAAAATAGGGATTGTTGTACGTGTTTCGTTCCCGTCTTATTACCGCTAGTACACGGGAGGAACTCCGAACTAATGCATCAAGGTTCTTGTCCTTGATTCAGAAATTACCTTTTTAATGAGATATTTCTGTACGATTTATTGTAAGCAAAATATGTTATCGATAGTTGAATAACAAGGACAAAAACATATATAATTATTTTCCCATTACCAATTCATGAAATATCGCTATAATTTCCCTGTTCATGCAAATATCCGCTTTTGTGAATCTTATGGTATAGGACATTCTTTAAATACCTTACCTTCATGAATAAGTGTAAAAATGAACATTTAGAAAGCATTGAACAGTGAAAAGGAGTTCGCAATTACTTTTAGAGAATAATATAAATATTTAAATTTACCCCAACATCACTCCCAATGATTTGATCATATATTGAGTACATAGTAAAACAAAAACATGTTGACTACGTTTGCCTTTGTAAAACCTTCAAATGACTTCTATTGCGAAGTTTGAATCTCAAAGTTGAGAAATCACTACTGTTTGAAATACATTATTTAAACATGGATCATACAAACTCAAGTCGCTCCATCGAACATGTACAGGGAACTGTCGTCGGATAAGGGTCTCTACGGTGATGGAATAATTCGCAAGAATTGTTCTCTTATTGATATAACTCTGGAAATATTGATAACTGGCCCATTGACTCTCAGGGCTTGCGGATAAACCATTATATTATATACTCAATGATAAAATATAGAGATTTCCCATCTTGAGAAAACCTATAACATGCTTTTTGTCTACTGAACAATATCGCTCACTAGCCGGATTTTCGGAACTCCTTTTTTTAATCTCTGTTAAGCTCCGTTTTCACTACTTAACACTTTGTTTCCATGATGAACAGTTAAATAATCCACAATTGCACTTTTAAATCCGCAAATAAGAGCTTGAATCGACATGACATATTTTTTTCAATCAATGTACACATTTGTCGGTGCGCGCGTAGTGACGTCACTGCGAAACTGGCAGATTACGTCATTCAGATCTCTCTGCTTCTGAGATGAAAATAAATGAGCTGCATAGGGGTATTGTCGTTTAAAAACGAAAATTATCGCCGAGTATATAATATATAGTTTAATAAACATTGTTTTCATGATTTGGAAATTAAATCCCTCGTGAAAGAGATTCTTGCATATAAAAACTCATGCGCTATGGCGCACTCGTTTTTATATCGCAAGAATCTCTTCCACTTGGGATTTAAATCCCGTATCATGAAAACAATGTTAATTAAACTTTATATAACTGACTCGCTGGTGTCAGGATACATTGATCAGAGAGTACTTACCTAGAAAACACCGTAGTTTAACTAGACATTTTAGAGAGTGGCGTTACATATCATACAAACATCCATGAAATAAGTTAAGAGAAGTCATCTTAAGTGAAGGTGTTTTCCGTGAGAGAATAATGTTTTTATTTCTATTATTTCAAATATATATGTAGTTTGCTTTACCAACGACATCCGAGTAGGGGAACATACTTACACTTGAAAATCGTATCAATTAGCATGTACTTCCACTTTATAATACACGACAATTATTTGTTTTAAGGACGCAATGAACGACGAAGCAACTGTATGCTCATTTACTTCGTTGGCTATATAACAAATGAGCCGCGTCTAGCGATTAGGGGTCTGAATGCATATGCGTAGAGTGAAGACTCTAACGAGCCTGATCATACGTATATCCTTAACACAGTTTTTACTACAAGAATACACATTATACATACATTAATGTGCATTCGGATTAAAACATCGAAAAATCACCCCTGAAGCTTTATGCCAATCTCATTATACGATGTCAAAGCGGATTGATTGATTGATTGATTGGGGTTTATCGCCGTTTTTAACATTTTCTCAGTCATATCACGGCGGCCAGTTCACCTACTCATGTGTTTCCTGGTTTTCTCACACAAGTACTTCACACAACAATCTTTCCAAGCAACTAGCTGCTTTTGTCAAACGTCGGAAAGAAATTTGGCCTAGCCGGGATTCGAACTCACAATCCCTGGATTCAAAGCGGAATGCTATCAGATCCTATGATCGCTATTTGAAGCGGCTGAAATAAACTTAAATTTTGTGAAGGAGCTATACAATTTCTGTGTCTGTTCTTCAGTGAATTGATACCACCACTTGATAACGGCACGGGAGAGGCGTAGCTGGGTGAAAATCGAGTGTACACACAGGTGAGATAGGGGGTCTGGGCAAATTACGTATGGAAACGTTTGAAGTCCTACATTGCATATGGTGAAATCAAGTGATTATCTGAGCAATATAGCTATATCCACATGCCGATTTATTGACATTTTCGGACTAAATTGATTCTTACCATTCTCAGCTTTCAGTTTTGAATGCATTTTTATATTTTACCCTTCCTGACAAATTGTACGCATTGATGTGCATGTGTATGCCTGGGAACACGTATAGAATACAAGAACAGAACAATAAATCAAATTAACGTGAATTCGGGATATGAACCATTAAATATTGTTTTGGGAGAAAGCGAAACATTGACCTGACTGTATGTTAGCCAATGTCAACACCTTTCGTTTAGTGCGTCCTGAGATATGGCTCGAAACGGGAAACGGAAAACGCCTAACATATATGTGAGTAGTATTTTCATGACACCACTCGCAATTGTTTTGGTGAAAAATGATATCAAATGCATATACTAAGTAACTCTCAACTATGCTCGACTACGAGATATAATAGCAAACAGAGTAGAGTATGTTAATATGGATTTAAGAAAAACAATATCGATTAAGATAAGAGGTTCATTGTTAACAATTGGAAAACAGTATCATTTCACTGACTATAGTTTTAAGAGTAAACATATTTAATATCAGAAATTATGGGGAAAAATGATAACCTGACAACGATCTGACAGGAGTGGAACCCGTTTGATAATGCAACTGGTACTCTATATTTGAGTTGCTGCATTCAATAATTTTGTTGTGTTGATATCAATCAGAGAATAACAGGAACGATACAAATGTCGAATTATTGAGAAACGCAGGATACAGATACATTTTAACACATATATTTCATCAAATAGTTATTTTTTCTTTCTAGAACTATCAATTATATTGTAAATAATCAGTTAAGGATGTACTGACCTGAAAAGTGGATTCTTTATAATATTTAACTTTTGTTGTAACATTGTTTTAAAGAAAGTTGATTATATGTTTAATAAAAAAAACATTTATTTTTTGCTAGATACATTCTTGAAATCCTTATTATATTCATTTCTTTGCTATTTCAGCGAAACTTATCAATATTTGAAAGATGATATGCTAATTGTTTGTATTCTTGTGGTTTAAATCTCATTCTGAAGTTATTTTACCCATATATTTTGACGTTCACGTGATACGTTGTAATTAAACCACAAACATAGACGCTACTTTTCCCTAATGAGAACCCATATTTGCCTGGTGTAAGAATAGACAAATTCAAAACGTTGAAATAAGGAAAAAACTTTTTTATAGTATTTAACTTTTTCTAAAAATTCGGTAGTTTATTGCAATTTCTATCATTTATCAGTATCATGCAGCAACAATTTTCAGTTTGTCTTGTCTGAATGGTTAAAACAAAAATCAAAACAATATAATACTATACAAGTTCTAGATTAAAGTTTATATACATCGATTTGTACATGGGTTTTTTACCCAGGTATATTATATAATGAAACACGGCGTCTGGACAACGCCTACGAAAAAAATCAGCACATTATCTCAAACAAATTTAATCCACTATGTTTTACATTTTGAAGCATTATACAAAGCTATAATGACTAAACATGTTTTAATTGACAACATTATCAGGAGATTTAATAACAATGTAACATACTTTCTTCATATATATATATGTTCTTGAAAGTCTATGGCCTACGACAATTTGACTTCTGTTTCTTTCACATCCATCGACAGTAAAGGCTGGGGTTATCAGTGCAGCATGCAACCTTACAGGGACAAATACCTTCGTGTTAAATGTAGTTGCCACAGAAAATGACAATGTCGAATTTAAAGATGAGGCAAGCGTATCAAAGTGATCTAATGTACAAGTGGTTCCACGTCACTTGAGACAATCGTCATTTCCTTCATAGCTCTTGTTGATTGTGTTCTCGTAATTTATTGTGGTAAAACGTATGACTGAATTTGTATATGATACGTCGTGGCTTTCTCCGACTACCCAAGATACTTTGATAAGATTTCATCGTCAAACCATGTGTTATTTACTTAGTTGAATATCGTTTTCATAAATAGTAAATAAGCCATTTCGAGTTGTATAATGCAAACTTAGAAATAACAATGTATTCAGAAACGTATAGTACCATAACATGGACGTAAATTAACATTCCGAATCAGCCATCTACAATTGGGTTTGTTCTGATTTTACTTTCAGTGGAATGGAGCTTAATTTTAGTAACAAAACGCCTACTGTGACTGACTTCAATGAATATTCTCTACATTTAAGAAATTTTAAATGTATGACGTCAAGTACTGATGGTATAATTGCGCTCGTTTAAGATAAAATGGTAAAGTGAATACTGGAATGACTATTTAAGAAAATCCCCACCATGGTAAGGACATGTTTTGATTGACGGACAAGTTGCCAAATATTGGTGAAATATACGAATTAAAAATCATACAACGTTGTCCCTTATTCTTTATGATTATAATTAAAGTTCATTTTTATATATTGCGTATCGGGACACCGAAGACTAGTTTCAATGTATATTGCACAATTAACATTCTAGAAGTAAACTGCCTACCGATGCACAAGCAGATGCATTGTATCGCTGGTGTAGCTTCTCATAATTAATCACACTCGATGTCTTCTTTCGTGGTACCTAAACAATAATTACGTCGTTTATTTGTAAAGGTCCCAAAGGCCGTACCCGCATATCACGGGATACGAACGGTCAAAGAAAGCTTTACCACTTCATCATTGTTTCGTATACTTATCGCAGTAATTTAACGGGATATAGGATAAATGAATTTCGATTGTAAGTCATTTTTAGGCCCAGATCTACAAGTACCTATCATGTCTAAACTAGGGTGATGTAGTGGTAGAGTGTCCTCTTCGGTGCCGGAGGTCCCGAGTTCGATTCCCAATCGATTCATACTAATTTGTTAAAGGAAGTGTGGTTGTAATGGCTTCGACTCTTTGTCGTTCTGGTTTGCGGGCTAAGCTTAATGTATATAAAACAAAACCTAAATGAAACGCCGTGATAAAAGTGAACTATTGTTGAAAGAGGTGTTTAACCCATACAAACAGACATATTTCATGTCGAATGTCTCATGTCAACATTTAGAATGCATTAAACAGAAAGGACATAGAGCTCTATTTTTTTGTTTTAAACGATAATAGACATTTTTAGATTCGCCATTCCACATCACTCAATTTTGTTTTGCTCAGCATTAAACAAAAAAAAATGTTTTACTACTTTTGTCTGTGTAAAACTTTCTCGATGACTTCTTTCGCGAAGTGTGAAACTCATTGTTGAGTATAAATAAAAACACACCTATTTGAACTGTAGTACTTAAACATGGATCTTAACAAATTAATTCGCTCCATCACACATGTAAATGGAGAATGTAATCGAAACATTGGTCTCTTCATGATTAGCTAATTTGCATATTTATAATTTTATCAAATAGATATATCTCTGACTAATGATTTGAAGAAGGTGTACGAACACTCTTTTTCCTTCTGATGAGCATTATCCATGTATGAAAGTCCATGTTCTTATATTTAATTAATACAACAAAAACACGAACATTAACAAAGTATTATATTCCATGAATGTCTACGAATGACATACTTATACTTGATAAGCCGACAAATCGGTATCGAATACAATTATGCAATAAATAACAGTTAAGCAATGCAAGGAGGTCTTGAAGTAAATCAAAAATGCATGTTGACAAAAAATGTATCACAAATTCTATAAAAGCTATTTTTTACGCTATACAAGTGCTTTGTTATTTTCGTGTGAACTAACATTTATACGGAAAAGTTAAATATAAAAGGTAAGTTAGTATGAAATATTTTTTCCCGTTCGATTAAAAATAGGCGATAGTAATACTAATTTACTGAAGCGTTTCGCTCAACGTGACGTAGACGCACGTCACTCTACAGTAAAGCGCTTTACATAAACAACGAAAAATGTCCGTGTTCCCTGTTTACCACATAATTACGACTAGAGCGGCGTATCTGGTTGAACTATTTAAATAGAAATCTATCTTCTAAAGTTGCCATTCCTTCATTCCTGACTGACAACATTCCTTCGAACTGACAGATTTGCATGCAATCTTTGGTGAACCAGGAAGATGAATACTCTAAGAGTCCTGGTTGAACAAAGAAGGATATAGATGCAAAATCAACTTCCAGACTGACATGTTTTAGAAGATTTCGTGAAGTCGGTGACTTCGCACTACCACTGCAATTTCGTACAACATAATACATGATATGTATTATTAAAGTATCGGATTTTCAATGCACTACATTCCTGTTCGGATAATGCAATACAATGAATAGACAACTTCTGTTTTAGCCTTGTTGTTGGTTGTAGACTACACTTATACAAAATGAACACATGACTTTGTCTTCTACTTTGTCAGCTTTGTTGGTGTTTAACGCCATTTTTAACTTTATTTCAGTTATATCACGACGACTGTTCACTTATTCATGACCCCTGGGTAAACAAACGAGTACTAGGCTAGGAAATGTGCCTGGCACAAGAGCACTCCATCCTCACCACAGCACAGTGGCTGGTGATCGAATTGGGATGCCAGGTTCTAAAGATCAATCTAGAGGCCACTATTATCATCCAATCTTCATGAAACGTCTTCAGTTTGATTGACTTGCTGATTTCTAGTCCAAGTTGGAATATTAGTGATGTCAGGTCAAAAGCTAGGTCACTAGGTTAAATTGAAGGAACATCTTGTTAAAAATCTGAGGCAGCATTTTTAATTTAAGTATGTTGAAACTTTGTCAGAATAACTTTCTTGATGATATCTAGGCTAAGTTTGAATATAGGTCATTACCGGTCAAAAACTAGGTCACTAGGCCGAATTTGAGAAATTTCTTGTTAACACTCTAGAGACTACATATTTTCTTCAGCAACTCGAAACTTTGTCAGAATGTATGTCATGTCGGGAGGAAATCTAGACCAAATTGAAGGAATTTCTTGTATACACTGGAAGCCGCATTTTCAACTTGAGTTTGTGTTTTTTTCACATCAAGGTAAGATTTGAATATGAGTCATGTCTGATAAAAAACTAGGTCACTAGGTCAAATTGAAGGACAATATTGTAAATAGTCTGGAAGCAGTATTTTCAATTTGAGCCTGTTGGAATTTTGTCAGAAGGATTGTCTTGTAATGATATTTAGGCCAAGTTCGAAATTATGGGTCGTGTTCGGTCAAAAACAGGGTCTCTAAGCTAAATTAAAGGGAAATCTTGTGTTTGCTTACCCGACCGCAAAATGAGTTATTGTCATTGACTATGTGGTTGACCTAATTCTGGTGAGCGATACAGGGCCACTATGACCCTCTTGTTCCAGCTGTATCATGTGTTTCCTGGATAATATACAAGTACAACTGGTCCATTTATTCTGACACTAGTCAGTCAATATGTGCTTACCCCGCAACCCTAAACACCAAGGAAAGCAGCCATTACTACCATCTTTAAAGTTGTTAGTATGACCCGGACGGGGATCGAACCCGCGGCCTCCTGCACCCGAGACGGACACACTACTTTAACACCACCAAGGCAGTATACAATTGGTAGAAGCCATATTGATTGACGGAAAGATTTAGCAATTTTTCAGCATCATATCAGGTAAAATGAACTTAAATCTTTAAATGACATCTACTCCTAATCCACTCAAATATTCAAGTCATCTTGATCTATTGAAACCCATGGTAGTCATTGATTGGCCGTAAGACATAACAATCTGGCGGCATCAGAAAAGATGTCAAAATAACTTCAAATACCATCTTCTTCTCATCCACCAAACCAATAACAACCAAACAGAAATTTTCCTTTGCCGATCCTCTTTCAAATTATCGAAATTTTATCTCTAACTTCGATTGCTGCGGCATCAGAAAAGTGAATCAAATGCCTATTTTTTAAAAATTCTTTTTTCTCCTAATCAGCTTGTCGAATTCTATGATATTTTGGTAAAAATATCTCTTAGGTGACCCTTTACAAAAGCTGTTGAAACCATATTGACTGGTTGAAAAATATTACGACCAGGCGGCATCAAAAAAGGGGCAGGATAACAAAATTAAGATAATTTAGCAGCATTGTTCCTTCATGGCCCTCTAAATAAAACGTTAACGCTGCATTGGTTTGCCGTAAAACATTTCAGGCAGGGTTCATCAGAAAAGGGGTAAAATTAACTTTTACCTTCAAACGATATATCCTCCTAATTCACTTGGTCGATACCAAGTAAGCTTCACAAGAATGTTCCTTTGGTAATTCCCTTTCCAATCTTTCGAAGATTCAATGCCTTATCAGTTACACATTTACTTCTATACTATCATGCAGATGATCAATTAAAAGTCTTACCTTTATTATGTTCTGTTCTTAATACTGACGACTGTAATATGAATTCCAAACAATTTATGATCATGCAAAACACACGACATGAAGATTATCATCTTCCAGTTAACTACTTTTAAAATTATTTTTTATGACCAAAGTATGCACTTTAATATTTGTTAGTCATTCTACGTTTATTCGTAAATAGGTCGTAATTATACTTTATCAACGTCTTCTCAGTAGGGGACATGACCACCCTTGAAAAACCGATGAATCGGCATGTAATACAAGTATATAATCAATAACAGTCGTTAGGAAGTAGTTAATTGGTTGTTTTCTTTAAGGGTTACATAAAATAAATGAGCCGCGTCTTTCGATCTTGTGTGTTATTGCATGTGTGTACAGTGTAGACATATACGTGCCTGTCCACACGTACATTTTTATACAACGAACCTTCAGCAGATACCATTTAAGGCAATCTTTATAAATAAAAACATGTTAATTGATTAGAGTTAAATTTTGTAGGCTTAAAAAAGAATTGCTCGTTTAGAACAATTTCTCTTTGGTCACAATGTTTCCAAACATTATCTGCAGCAGATGAATTAACATGCGTCAGTAGGAGAGAAAGGTTAAGAAGAACTTGAGATACGTCACGCGTAAAACGCACATTGGACGCTTTCCAATTGATTGTATATAAGCGTTGCACCAGGAGAACAACAGAGACTTTACAATGGTAGTAATGGCTTTCCCTCCCTGGCGCTCAGCGTTGTAAGATTAACATTACGATTGCCTCGATGGTGTCAGGATAAATGTAGCACTGGTACATTAGACAATTACCGAAACATTGTTGAAAGCGGCGTTAACACCATACACTTAGAACACATTAAGAGCATCATCCTATTGGTTACCATTACACGTGTGGTAAATGACCTGTTGGTGCAGACCTATAAAGAATCAAAATGGGAACTGCTTGACAGAATATTTTTTTCAAACCTTCTATGACTCATTTTTCGAACAGTAACAGACTGTAGGGTTGCATGGCAGATCTGATCTTACAATGGTGACAACTGCCAAACGATTGGTTCGCGCAAAGCTTCGCTAATATTGCATTTCTCTAAATGCTCCCAAGATGTTTGCAAGACTAGCTAGGTAACATGGATTGATTGTTTGGTGTTTTACGCTGCTTTCAACAATATTTCAGATATATCACGGGGTTTCTATGGTAAGTTACAAGTACTACTGGTCATTTTATCCTGACACCAGCTAGGCAGTCGTTATACTAACCCCGCAACCCTGAGTGCCAAGGAGGGCAACAATTACTACCAGTTTTATATTCTTTAATATGACCGACCGGGGATCGGACCCTCAAGTAGAACTCGATCTGACTATGCATTTCGATGGCTGATCTGCATCTACACTGGTGGTAAATGTGTAACGGTTTTATTTATCGCAGTTCGTCCGTGAAGATTTTGAACAGAAGATATATATCCGAATCAGACTCACTCTGCGAAAGCGAAAAGTCACAAATGTCATTTTGCAAGTGGCGCGGTAAATCCTTAAATGGAAAAGTGGCTCTATGCAATAGACACGGGACTATTGCACTTTAAAATGCCATCATAATAAATTACACTCACACAGTTTTGCAATCTAGCAAGAGGGTACATCAATTTATGACCCGAGATACGGATATTTAAATCGACGACAAAATAACAGTTTACAGTAGAACTAAAATCATTTGCTGACAGAACAAGACATCATGAACATGTCCCGCCGAATTGCTCTGATAACCATTCTTTTGGTATGCTTCAATGATGAGACGGGTGAGTTATTAAACGTTTGCGTTTTATTCTAGTTAAGTTTTATAATTTTAATATTGTACTAGAATAATCATTCTGAATTTAATTACATTTTTAAAGTGTTGAGGTAAAGCGATAATTTAAAGAACTTTAAAGAAATGATTTAATTGTTATTTTAACTAAAATAATGTACATCTATTTAAGGCAATTGTGTTAAAAAATAACTATGCAATTAATTATTAGAACTGTCTACTTATCTTTACGCTACACTCAACTTTTTTAAAACAAAAACTACTATTAATAAATATTTGCAAAAGTCATTATAATGTTCAATGTTCAATCTTTGTATGTAGCTCGTGCCGCCGTTGACTGGGGAACGGGCACATGCCAATTTGACATATCTGAAGATGAACCGAAGGAGAGCCTGTTTACAATCCCTGCTGCTCCCAGTGGCACGACTGACGGCTTTACAATCAAATCTCAGAATGGCAGTAATCGGTTTGCGATATCATCAGATGGAGGAGTTCTTAGTTCTGAGATTAAACTTGACTACGAGAGTGATGAAAAGTTATATTCTGTAGAAATCATGTAAGTATCATTAATTTCATTTATATTGGAGTGTTATACCATAAGTCAGATATTTCATGTTATTTTCTGGATATTATACCAGTACTAGCGGTTTTATTTATCCTGTCAACAGCGCATCATTCGTTATTATATACCAGTATCCCTGGGTAACAAGGAAGGAAGTTATAACTACAAAATGTAATGTCTTTAATACGACATGTGAGTATGGTATGTTTTCAAGCATGTATTCACTATAAGGCAATGTTTTAAAATTTGAAACAACGAAATCATTTTTGATGCATTGAACTGAAAGACATGTTTAAATTTATTTGGTGCATCTGTCAAAGCAATACTTTGCTCCAGTTTACAGATTTGGGCATACTAATACATTGAACAACTTGTAAAAGTACAATTTTGTAGAAGATTTATTGACTTTTTACAAATACTTGTGATTCTCTTACATTAGGTGATAACATGCCATAGCATACATGTCAAACTGCATTAAGTACTGGTTAATATTTTGTATTCGTATTGATTAAAAAAGATACCCAAAACAATTTTATTCAATGTTATTTCAACTTGATGAATCCGGACGACGTACATTGGCTACGTTTATAAAGGATCTTTTTATTTAGATATGGATTCGGATATGTTTGGATATTTCATGATGTTGGTAATGACAAAAACATCCTAACATTGTTAACGCAAAGAATTTTCTCGCTAGGTCGGGTTAAAAATATGAGACATTTCATGTTATTGTGTTTATTCTTACACATTACTAAGTAAGTAATATAACCTAAAAAATGTATTGATTATGCTATAAGCGACCGATCTGTATCGATATTCTGATACATATAGGGTCTGACCATGATAAATTCCTTCTACAAAGATAAATATTCGCGCAAACGCAATTCAAAAGAAGAATAAAATGAAGCTTTAACAAAACTTATTAACCAAAACGTATGCAGGTGTGGTCATTTGTTATGTATTTCACGCTTAAAATCTCTTCAATTTCTAAAAATGACAAGTGTACTCTAGAAAGGATTCGTCTGGCATAACGTCACACACGTATTTGTCACGTGACAAAAATATGATGAATGGATTTTTTTAAGCTTAATTTCTGATTCGTGTGTGTGACCAGATGTTTTTAAAGCGATTCCGATGAAACTTAGTTGAACAGGTGCCATAGGGCTCAGGGTGTACGCGTTTGAGCTTCGTTACTAAGGACCCCTCGGTTGCCTTGCAGCTAGCAAAAAAAAAAAACTTTTAAAATCCCAAACCATTTTTCTATCTACTCCTATACTTTTTTATGTGGAGGGCTGAATCTTTGGTTATAGATACTTCGGTAGTCTTTCAAAGATAGGGTATCTTTTTTTCCTAATTATAGAGTTATAGCCCTTTGTTGCTTTTTCTTGTGCGTAGAATATTTCTAAAGCTTCAAGATAGAATTTAATAAAACTTTGTACTATAACACATTAAGAGGAAGTGAAATGTACAGGAACCATAACTGTATTTTACCTAATTACATAGTTATTGCCCTTTGTTACTTTTTCTTATACGGAGAATAACTTAATAACTACGAGATGGAATCTGATAAAACTTCATACAATGGTAGAGCACAATGAGAGGAAGTGCAATGTACAAGAACCATAACTCTAATTTAGCTAATCACAGAGTTATTGCCCTTTGTTACTTTTTCTTGTGCGTAGAATAACTTTAAAACTACAAGATAGAATTTAATAAAACTTCATACTATGATAAAACACGTTCAGAGGAAGTGAAGCGAATCCCATTGTGTCTCTGTTTGTTTGTATAGCGACGCTCCGAAGCCCAAACCGACGGGGCAATTGCGATTTGACTTGGTGAACAGGTGCCATAGGGGCTCAAGGCTGTGCGCGTTTGGGTTTCGTTGCTAAATATCCTCCCTTTGCTATGCATCTAGCAAAACAACGCGTTTTAAGAACCCAAACCAATTTTCTATCTTCTCTTACAGTTTAAAATGTGGAAAGCTGAAACTTCAGTTATAGATACTTCGAGATATTTAGAAAAAAACGTATCCGTAACGATTTTTGATTTAGGCCTTTTTTTTCCAACTGATAGCTATTTTATTGCACCATCTTTTCAAGAGCTACAAACAGTTATTTTAAGTGATTGACCTCCGACCTCGGGTTTCCGAGCTACAGCCGGAAGTTTGCAAAATATGCAGATGCGAAAATCACCAAGGCCTATACCACGTCGCCTACCGGCTTGTATATCTATTTATGTATACTAATATGTATATTTCATTCATACCGTTGAATGTTTTCTGCCTTACCTGTCAGTCATATGAATTTTTCAGTGTGAAAATTGTGTTTAAAGGGCCGGCGGCCTACAGTACAGAATAAGATACGTGTCATTGTCATTCGTTAAAGCAATGACATTGAAGTATTAATCTTGTTTTTACTTGTGTCACTTGAGTGTTCAAAGAAAGTGTTTGGTCAATATAAATCTGTCATATATTTTGTACATTTACATTGTCTAAAACTGCATTATATATTGTCAATTTAATTTACTTGATGATTGTATTGTGCTGGCTGTTCCAATTAGCATACATTTTGTCTTCAAAGGATTGATCGCCACCACGATGTTAAGATTACACCAATCTTAAACCACTCATTTTAGTTTTTAGCCTGATTTGAATATCAGATAAACGTTTACCTGATTTTAACAATGTTGCGCCGTCAACATACAAATCAATATTAGTGTTGTCATACTATCGTTTACATAAATTAAAAGTGGCAGCAGTCCGAAGATGATCCTTAGTTCACGCAACATTGTATAAGGAGTTCTTCTTCAGATATGTTGTTTCCTACTATGAATTGAGTTTAAGTGTAAGTTCGTCTATAGGTTTCAGCTAAGAATCTTTTAATCTTGTCAGTGCTCTATCAAGAGAATGGTCTTTTCGAAAACCGGACTGATGTTGGTGTATGGTATCAGTAATTTTAATATATTCATGAATGTGTTTCAAATATTTTTGACATTGTTGGCAATATAGACATAGGCTGATAGTTCGCAGGGTGGTCTTTACGAGTGCTATTTTGAAAGAGAGAAATAACTTTCGCTCGTTTTAAATTATCAAGAAATGACTCACTTGAAATACTATTATAAATGAATATTTACATTTGCACTTGATTTTCTGTACAATAACATTCTGTTCATTTTGCATGACCCGGTCGACCTTTCATGACCTCTGTAGGCGGAGTTTGACAAGAAAGCAACGCTCTGATTGGACGCTGGTGAATCACCACGCGTAGAGATCTTACTACGATCTACTTCATTTCTAAATATAGCAACGCACATGTACTAGTAAATGCCGGCTTGTTTACACGTTTCTGTCGATATTTTCCGACTGATTAAAATTGAAAACACTATTTTTAGCTTAATCATGTATTTGATTACACAAAATTACACGCATTGAACAAAAAATAAACACACATTAACATTTTACGTGGTTTCTACTGTGTTCGTCTGCAACAACTGTCAACACAAACGTGGCTGACAGAAATTTCCGATTCCGAGTTCGGCAAGTTCTGTCTTGGACCAATTGATTCATTATTTGATTCGGACAATGAATACCTATCAATGATATAATTAGGCGATCTATTCGTGCAGTCACTGTAAACTGTCAGTAATGATATCCTTCAAATTGAGAAAACAGCAGTGGAAGTGGAAGCGACATCAGAAGAACCGAAAACAAAACGGTTTAAGGCACTGGTCGTTGATGAAATCAACGACATTGAGGGAAAACATCAGTCAACCTCCACGAAAAAAAAAAAAAAACCTATGGGGCATAACTTTGTTTCAGGGTATGAAATATACTATGAAATCATTCTTTTAAGTAAATAAACTAAGAGGTTACACAATTTCTAAAATAAAAGTAATATTTAATGACTCTTATTATTCATTAAATATATTAAAGGATTGATTCTTATTTTTCATATGTTCATGCATATTTCTAAAACAAATTGCTTCAAATAGAGAGATGCTTTTATAAAAAATAAAGCACTTTCCAGAAAATATTCAATCAATGCCAAGTCCACATCTTTAATAAAAACCTTGTGTTTCTATGCACCGATATATAAATCAAAATTTCTACTCAATAAAATAAAGAGTAGTCAAAATTAACAAAATATATACTAGTGCATATCTACAATGTTAGACAGAAGTGATGTTTCATTGTCCATCCTGTTATTGTAACCTGAAATTGTATATAGAATTTAATTGAAAATTCAATAATTTAGTAACAGTATATTCAAAACATTAAAAAAAAACACTTAATGATTGATTCTTAATTTTCTTGAGTTTATGCTGTAATATGAACACATTATATATATGTATGCATGCGATTAAATTCCATGAAGTGCGCTAGCGCTTTTGCTAGCTTGCCCTTCTAGGTTCATACAGCATAAACGCAAGAAAAGATGTGATCAATACTTATATTTACATTTTAAAAAAAATAATAATTTGATTGAAAAATAGCTGTATCTTCTGCTATTTATTATTTGTTCTAAAAGAAATATGACCGACAACAAACATTTGCTTAAATACATAGCTGATATTTATAACTTCGTATATCTTAAGGATTGATTCTTATTTTTCATGCGTTCATGCGGTATGAACGCTCTGTCGCAATTTTACAAAATCAATGCTGAGCGTTCATACTGCATGCACGCACGAAAAACAAGAATCAATCCTTACATTTACACTTTCCCCTATAGATTACTTTATTTTTTTCGACCTAAAAATGTTCGCGAACAAGTCTTTAATAACAATAAAGAAATGTAACTGACAACATACGTTTGTTTAAATGAATAGCTGATATTTGTAAAGTCGTATATCATTTAAAAGAATACGCTCGGCTGAAATTTAAACTATATGACTAAATAGCACTACAGTAATGTATATTTTTGATGTAATAACCCTGTTTTACATGCTTACACTACCAAGATATATGCTTTTAAAGTTTGTGTTTTCACGTCGGTATCGATCGCCTATGGGCGTCGCCATCTTTGCTTATAATCAACTTCCGATTAGCACCGTATGGATTACTAAATTTTCAGATCGCTATCTTATCTTAGGGATAGGTCAAAATTGGCCGAATGCGTAAAATGCCAGGCCAAATAGGCCGATTATAGGTCCAGAAAGAAAGGCCAATTTCCCAAAATGTCTGGTACAAAAAGGCCGATTATGAGGAAGGACCACTTTTTGAAGTTTAATGGTGTGAATATTGTATACATGTATGTTTGTGTTAGATTATTAATTCATCATAGTGGGGCGGGCGGTAAATTTATCCGTGTTATAATTGATTCCAGTTTACTTTGAATGTTTATTTTAACTTCCGTAATTAGATAATTTGAGAAGTTTGAGAACGTAATTGCCGTTAATTTATTGAATAAGATAATAGAGATGTTTGAGAACGTAATTGCCGTTAATTTAATTTATCAGGTAAAAAAAGGCGATGGAAGGTAAACAAAAACACGTACTTGGCATGTGTAAAATACATTAGAAATTAGGAAATTCTATAAAGTATAATCATTGCAAACATTTGAAAACATAATGTTAATGTTGAAAACATTACGGTTAAAGGAGAAACTGCTAATTTTGAGCAATGTCTTCTTTATTCACGATGTTTTTCAAAAGTCGTCTGCTACAAACGCGTCTTCAACAAGAAAATGGTCGACGTGTTCAATAAAAGGGTAAATTCATTTTTTTATATTTGACCAAACTTTCAAAAGATTTATTTGTTCGTTAAAAAATGAATTGTAAAATAATTTCTCACAAACCTGCATAAAAATCCCTTATAATCCAAATGAAATCGTCCAATTTCAGAAACTCAAAAGGTCACAGACTTTAACACCGAATTTTGGGAGAGCCTATGGGAAATGCTCACGTCATAGCGCGTGATGATTTTACTCAAATGAACCGCGTCAGCACAAATTCCGCAATTGGATAGTTTCAGTGTTAATTTCATAACAAGATCAAATTGCATATTTGTGTGGTATTTTTTTGGTCATGAATCTTCCCAAGAAACTTACAGTGTGATTCACAATTAAAAAGCAAACACAACAATTTAAAATAAAACGGAATGGGGTGCAAATAAAACATAATGGACAGTTTGGACAATTACCCCTTTCCCACGTACGGCATATCTGCACCAAACCATCTAGGCAAAACAGTGTACAAAAATGTTATTGTTGATTAGATTTTGACACTATTTCAACAATTTTCAAAGATGTCACGGCGGCCGTGTTCACCTTCCTATGTGTATAATGTCTTTATTACAACAGTACAACCTGTATGGCATCATATAGAAATTAAGAAGGAAACAATGTGTCAAAAGGCGTCAATCACTAATTAGTTGCCTTGCTGTTTATTACCCCTAGTCGGCTGCTGCTTCTGATCAGCGCATCAAAGCCTCGGCGGTGCTTTGTTGGTAGATCATAAGTAGTGTATGATTGCTACCGGAAATATGATTGGGTTTTATGACCTTTAATTGGTTTTCAATAAAGAACGGTACAATGTTTTTAATTTTCGATTAATCTGTGAATTACGCCTTTTGTCACAACGTTGTGTGGAGTGCCGGTGTAAGAAAGCCTTGATAGGCATGGCCGAAAATTGTTTATGCTTTTGAGCGGTACAGTAAGCCTCTACAGACGCATCATGGCGAAAAACCGACCATACAAATATGCAATTTGATCTTATTTGCAATTCACAATATGACCTCCGAATTGCAATTTGTGTGTGACGTGGCTCATTTGTGTAAAACCTCCAAAGCTATGCTGTACTCATTCTTCATAAACTTGCCCGTGTCTTGTATTTGGAGGTAATGAATTGTGGTAAAATACATTCAACTAAAAACAAGTAACGATTTTAGAAATTGGACGATTTCATTTGGAATTAAAAGGGATATTTAAGCAGGTTTGGAAAAAATTCTTCAATATATAATATAAAAGTTTTACAACAAAAATCCTTTTGGAAATTTTGTCAAAATTAACAATTTCAATTCTCCCTTTTCAACATACGCCAAATCTGCAGCAGATGAATAATATGGAAAATCTCTTTACCGTCAACTTCAGAGTATGTAGTGAAGGGATCAAATTATGTCTGCTCAAAAGACTCGCCGACCCTATTTCAGTAGCGTCCGACCACTACCGGAAATTTGATTGTTTCTATGACCTTTGATTGTTCTACAAAAACGACGGCACTATGTCTAACGAGCTTTGAAATCATAACAAACAACTGTCAAATATATAATCAATGAAATTATTGTATAAATAAATATTAACACACTTATATTTAATTGGCTGATATATATTACACGAGTCAAGTTCGTATTTTCTATCCACCTACTATGGTTGGATACTATTTACTATAAAACTTTATATAGAGCTAGTAATAATATAATGTAATGCTTGGAATTTCATTTTGAATAATTGAAGTTTAGATTTGTAAACTTCCGGGGTTAATTTTCTTACGAAAAAGTGTATTTTGTATTCCCTTTATAGTGCCGCAGTCGTTCATTAGCTAACTCTACTTGTATGTTTTGTTTGGGACATAGTGGGTAAATGACGTCACGATTCTTTTTAGAAAGTCTCGAGACATTGCGATATGTAAACAATGGCCGCGCTCATGCTGCGCATCGATCAGCACAAATAGTCATCTTTAAATAGTAATATCTTCATTATTAGTTGTATGTTAATAAAATGCATAGTAAATAAATGTTCATTAAGTCAATATGTTTCAATTCAAAGCGAGATTTTTTCAGCCAAGCGTATTCCTTTAAGGATTGATCGCATTTTGTCTTGCGTTTATGCTGTATGAACACATTAGAGCACGCAATCAAATTCCATGAAGCGTGCTCGCGCGTCTTGGTAATTTGCTAGCTTGCCCTTCTGCGTTCATACAGCGACGACGCAAGAAAAAATGTGATAAATACTTATATTTACATTTCGATTAAAAATGAGCTGTATCTTCTGCAATTTGTTCTTTGTTCTTAAAGAAATGTAACCGACAACAAACGTTTGTTTAAATGAATAGCTGAGATTTGTTATGTCGTATATTTAAGGATTGATTCATGTTTTTCGTGCATTCACGCTCTGTCCCCATTTTGCAAATCCATGAAGCGCTTCTTTGAAAATTTGCAAAATTGCGGGCGCGCGTTCATACTGCATGAACGCAAAATAAATAATAACAATCAATCCTTATATTTACATTTTCCCCTTTTCATTACTATATTGAAATAAACAATGACCTCATAATCCCTACAGAGGTAATGAAAGGTCGACCGGTTCACGCAAACTGAACGTCAAGTTGTATCTATACAAAGGACTAGGCAAATGTAAATATCGGATAATAAATGATGACTTAAACTTGTTCACAAAGTCAATTATAGCAATTTTGTATATCTAGCTACTGAATAAGTTTGGTAAATTACGGATAATATATAAAGACTTTATCGTGTTCACAAGAAATTCTGGACAGATGACAGACGACGGACGAAGGGCGATCAGAAAAGATCACCTTGTCACTATGTGACATGTTAGCTAATACACAATCACGTCAAAATCCCTTGCCGGCTATACAATATGAACGTCAAGTTTGATCTATACAAAGGAGTAGGCAAATATAAATATTAGATTGTAATGTGCGACATGGGCAAAAATGTTCTTCACAAAATTCTGAAAAAAGTACCATAATTTTTATAACCAATTATCAAAATAACTAAACAGCATTTTTTGAAAAGCCAGAGAAAAGTGTTTTTAGATTCTCATCCGTATCTTAAAGCAGAGGGCCATGATGGCCCTGGATCGCTCACCTGATTTTTTCCCCCACTTTAGCTATATAAGCCCTGCCCCCTGGCGGCCATAGTTTCCTACCAATTAACTTAGCTTGAAGGAATCTGATAGAGGGTCACCCTAGGAACATTTCTACAAAATTATTTGACACTTTTGAAGGAGATTTTTTTTTAAGTTTTCACCATAGCCATATAAGGCAAAAAAGCCCCGTCCCCCCTGTCGGCCATGTTTTTCGACCAATCAACATGGCTTGAAGGATAGGGGGTCATCCAAGTAACATTTCTACAAAATTATTTGAAAATCGGCCAGACACTTTCCGAGGAGAAGATTTTTTAAGTTTTCACTATAGCCATATAAGGCAAATATTATAGTCCCGCCCCCTGGCTGCCATGTGTTTTAACCAATCAACATGGCTTGAAGGAATCTGATAGAGGGTCATCCAAGGAACATTTCTACAAAATTATTTGAAAATCTGCCAACCAGTTTGGAAGGAGAATAATTGAAGCTTTTTTCATTTCGTTGCAATGGAAACCAGAATTCTGCATGGATCCTAAAAATTTGAAGGAAATCTGGTGAGGTCATTGAGAGGATGCTTTCTGTGAAGTTTCAACGCAATTGACTCACTGGTTACTGAGGAGAAGAAGTTTACGCACGACGCCGACGGACGACGGACAAAAGGCGATCACATTAACTCACCTTGAGCAAAGCTCAGGTGAGCTAAAAACAGTGCGGTGGGTGTTTTTTTTTTATTCCATACAGAAAATTGCCGTTTAATAATTGATAAATATGATGTAATAAAAACAGTTTTGGCGGCGGGTTTTGGACAGGTCAGGTTAGGGATGAAAAACTAAAATAAAAAATTATCAACCCTTAATTTTTTTATTTCTTTTCGGAATGGCACAAGGAATTTTACAATGGTGAGTTAGATTTTTACACTGTCCCTAAAGAGAATCTTGCTGGGAAACTACGAAAGTTCTACTGCAAAGCAAAACAGTCAACGCGAAACATAAGAAGTGCGATCAATCGATTTCTCAAGAATATCGACAAGAATATTGATATTGTACGCGACACAGAGTTCACAAAAAGTAATCGCACCTTTGACGGACACTTAAAAAGTTGCACAGAATCAGGAATTTCTCATCCCACCCAGCACAAGGAAATCGTCTCGTGTGATGATCTCAAGAAAACATCGGATTACCTGCAAGGCTACGAAAACTCTCCAATTATTCTGGGAGAGGCAGCTTGGTACTTGAACGTGATAGCCATCCATTTTATCACAAGAGGCATGGAGTTCCATTATCAGCTTAGGAAAAACAACATAGAGTTCCGTGAGGATTCTGATGGCGAATTTCTGATTCTTAACCAAGAAACCAAAGAAAAAAATCACCAAGGTGGCGAAAACAAGAAAAGTCCACTCTCTGAAAAGATAATATATGCAACAGGAGGGGCTCTTTGTCCTGTGAAAGTCCTGAAGTTGTTTATCAGCAAACAAAATACCAATGCCAAGATGCTCTTTAACCAAATGGAAAATAATGCACTTTCAAATCAATGTCAATTTGACATTTGGTACACTGAGAAGCCCCTGGCGAAAAGGACATTTGAAATGTTCATGAAGAACATAAGCGCCACTGCAGGTCTCCATCAACGGTACACAGCCCACTGTTTACAAGCAACAGCCATACAAACCATGAATGATGCAGGATACGAAGCGAGGCACATCATGTTCATGAGCGGCCACAGAAATCAAACATCAATCAGGTCATACAGCCGCGGATGTAGCACATCGCAGAAAAAGTCAATCAGCAACACCCTGTCCGCACTGACCGAGGGAACATCTAATACCAAGCTTCCCGGACCATCCAGAGCACTTCAATCTTACAAGCAAACACACATAAGTCTGGATGATGATCAGGTGCCTCCTTGCTCACAGATGGTTCAACACTGTAAATTGTAATGAACAAAATATCAGTCATGCATATTTTTTCAGAGCTTCCACTTTCAGCAACTGCACCATTAATATTACTAAACCACAATAATATATCTACAATGTCTGATGCAGTATTAAGACTTTTTCATGTTTGTTACAAAGCAGTTTTTTGCTTTATTAGTTTCAAAAGTAAAAAGAAACCGTTTTCATGATAATATGTTATCTATAAATTTAAACTTTCATGAATACTATAAAATTATGTATTGTTTCCAAATGTTATGTATCATACACAAGTTATATTTGGCAACATTCACGAAGTTACAGAATATTGATCATTTGTTGTGTTATCTTTATCTACACGTAGGACACAGTATATTGTTATTGTAATTCGTCGCTAACAAGCTCTACACAAATAAATGTATTATTATGCGCATCTCGATTAAGGTAGAGCATCTGTAACAGTCAATATTTCAAATGTGACTGAACTTTTTTTCTGAGCCAAAAATAAATGTGTTATATATAGTTTCATATTTTAATTATTTAAACAATATAGTCTTTTCCTTCAAGTATTAACAAGTTTAAGATATTCATTGTTTAAGAATGTTGCTAGAATAATACATTTTGTAACTTAAATATATTGCAATTTTTGTTTAGGTGGTGATATCAATCATTTTCAATCATTTGATAAAATTCAATATATTTAAGTATAATATGTATAATTATATCAAGTAAAATTGTTTTACTTTAAACATTTGCCAAAATGTCATCCACATTAAAGCTATTATTATTATTACTGACGGTTATAAATGTTGAAAAGTCACTTTTTGACTAAATTTTGCGTCATTTTATTTTCCAACCTGTCTTACATAAAACCTTATTAAAAGCAAACGAGACGGTAAAAGTTTTTTATTTTTGTGTATTTTGCTCATCTAACATTATTAAAAATATTGGTATATAACATAGGTGGTTTAATAATATAGTTATAGTACTAGAACAATTTTAAACATGACAATTAACAATATTTTCTGAAAAAAGTATAAAACTCAAAGAGGGGGTAGGGTTATATTTGTAGATTTTTTCTATTTTTATTTTTGAGATATGTAATTCTCATTGGTAATTTTTAAATCAGCATTGTTATTTTGATGTAAAAATGGTCTTAGTTAATGATATAGTTAATATGTAAGATTATTAAAACTATTTAATTGACTTAAGAAGTTGTTACAATTTTGCTTTCTCAATGCCTTATCAAAGTCTGGGACATTGGACACTTCAAATTTCAATAATTTTTATTCTAGACGGTAAAATCTTTTAATACTTCCCCAATATTTCCCTAAAGGGTTAAGGATAACTAGAAAAAAAGTTCAGTCACATTTGAAATATTGACTGTTACAGATGCTCTACCTTAAGGAACATTTTAATATTGAATAACGTATAAAAAGCCCATTTAAATAAATTAAATGATTGGAGACTGTCAGACTGTCATGTATTTTCGCGAGTTAAAACAATCGTATAAAACTTGGCAATTCAACAAAAATAGCACATGATGACATTGCGATTTGTTCGAAAACGTTAACAGAAAACTCACAAAAAAGAATTATGACGCTATATTTACCCTAAACTGGAAGTAAACCATAAAATCACCGTGACCACATGTTTATGTCCACTGACATGGGTCATGTATATAAACACAAATAAAAAGAAAAGAATGCCACTAACTCCATACCAAGGGCGTACCATTTCTATTTGCTCTACGCGTTTTGTTCCCTTTATTGTTATTAAGGACTTGTTTGCTAACACTTTAACGCTGCAGTAACTATTAAATGATTAAACCGAAATATTGGATTACTCATATTTTTCTGCAAATTAGTTATGGACTACTTATTATGCGGATGAAAAAAAGAATGCCTAACTCGATACCAAGGGCGACTAATGCTCTTACCATTTCTATTTCATTTACACGGTATGTTCCCTTTACTGTTATTTAGACTTGTTCGCAAACACTTTAAGGTCGGAAAAAATAAAGTAATGAAAAGGGAAAAATGTAAATATAAGGATTGATTCCTATTTTTCGTGCGTTCATGCAGTTTGAACGCTCGGCCGCGATTTTGCAAATTTTCCAAGAAGCGCTATTGCGCTTCATGGATTTCCAAAATCGCGGCCGAGCGTTCATACTGCATGAACGCACGAAAAATAAGAATCAATCCTTAATTGACGTTATACTCGAAATCACTCTATCACCACAATACTTCATGATTGTGGAACTTATTCCATCAAGTCCTGTTGATTTATTAATTTTCACTTTATTTATTATACTATATTAAGAATTTGGTAAAGCAAATTCAGCGCCTCGTTGGGATCGCTCAATGTCTCAGCATATTTTATGGACAATTCGAGGATTCTTTCTCTTAAAAAGTTCGTATCAGATCTGTACTGCATATATTTATTCGAATATTTTTAACGCGACACGTTGCTCGTATAAGCGACATCGGTGAAACAAATACTTCATTTACGTTATTGACGTAACACGATGGTGTATAAATATGATCTATTATTATTTCTGAATTTTTAACTAGACACGTTGAAAATTCAACAAGTTGTACGAAATCAAAGTTTAAGACTGATTCGATATATTTAGTTTTAATAAAGTGTATATCCGTATTCGCCGATATCATAATCGCCCGGTATAAAATATTTCGGCCTCGATAAATAGACTCTATCTAGTTGCTCTTCGTATAACTCGATCTAAGTCTGCCCTGCGTTTGGGGTCGATTAACAAAGTTGAATAAAAACGCTTTACTGTATTTGTATTATTACTCTGAATCCAGACAGATTATATATCATCGCTTTCATATCCTAGACAACGCGTGTACGATAATTGATATGACAAATAAGCAATGATACCACCACCCATTTCCTATCAACACGATCTTTTCGTTTAAAGGTAAAATTATTAATATCCAAACATATGACATCGATGTTTTCATGCAAAGAATAATTCACATACTCGTAGCATATCCGATGATTTCACGTTAGATAATATTTTTTTATGTTCGTCAAGTTTTGGCATTAAATGAAAACTATTCAGATTAGAAATACGAGTTATTTTCTTGCTGTAGTTAAATGAAGAATTACTATGTTATTATGTTTCGACATGTCTGCCTGTCGAACTGTTGTTCAACTCTTAAGACACCTGTATCTTACGATACTTAAAGCTTATACATATTATTAGACGAAATTAACTAAACTTGACTTATTTATGGTTAACAGCAAGTTCCATTTTCTAAATATCCGAAATATAGAAAAATATCATGCCCTGCGTTGCATTATCTTTCTCCTCTAGAGTTGGTTAATGTAAAAGAAACAATAGTCATTTGGGACGAGAATTATCGCATATACAATGTGTATTCTGCATAAATAACACGTTGGACTTTTCTAAATAATAAATCGGATGTGTAGGTTTAATTATATGAAATTGTAACCCGTCATCATGGCTAATGTAATACTTATTGATCTGAAAAGGTTATTGTTTTGTTTTTGCAGGGCAACCCACTCTGTTGACACCATAGAGACCAATCTTATATGTGAAATACAAGTCATTGATGCTAACGATGTAAGGCCAAAGTTTCTTCCAGAATCTTATTCCATGAACATTCCAAACAACGTTGCCAAAGGTTAGGATATTATCTGGAAACAAAATTAATATCATAATAAACATGTGTAAGAGATCTTGGAAATGTGTAATTAATATTTTGCAAAATATCATGTGATTGGCTATTGAAATAAACAACACAAGCATTTAATTGATTCTTACTCATTTAGAAGTGACATTGAAACGGACGACATATTACGGATTGAAACCAGGAAAAATTTAAGGAGAACCTCTTTTAAGATGAAATGACCCTGATCAATGGGAAAATATACTTTTTGGATTATGTAAAGAGTGTAGATTAAGACCTCCACTGACTCAAACATTGTCTGTCGTTATGTATTTCTGTCCGTCCGTCTGTCTCTGTTCGTGTACCCATTTGTCAAGTATAGCTTTTTTGACGTATTGTCACACGACACATTTGTTCCTTCAACCATTATTCTTAATAAACATCAATACATCTATGTATTTCTTTCAGAAACAAGTCTGTTGACCGTTTCAGCAACCGATGGGGATGTGTCAGAAGAGTTTAACCAGGTTGAGTACAGTATCGAAGGTGAGTGATA
>JASEVX010000012.1:20338796-20531388 GCA_031761405.1 Serripes groenlandicus
TGTATGTCATCAATATTTTTCGATTTCTTTACATAAGAGTAACTACACAACCACAGATATTTTACATTTTTTAAACAGTGAAGTAACTTTGGTAACTTTACTGATCCGCTGGTAATAGTTCTATAATCTGTAGCTCGTTAGTTTGAATCATGGCTTGGTCAACTTCCTTTTCGACGCTTGACATGAAGTCTTTGTAACTGCTGTCATACATGTGTAAATCTTCAACACGTGGGTCAAATGGTCTATGCATTAAGGTAGGCGGTTATGAGTGAGGACCGTTCGATTGAGTTATAATGTAAGACAGGCAATAAACAAGAGATAAACCTTTTTTCCTAGATAAGCTTTTATATTTACGGTGATGTCGAGATTAACCTTAATTGTTATGTGAAACATTTTGCCTTACGCCTTGTATTGATCATACATCACCAACTCAACTTTTCTTTGAAATAAATAACATTTTGGATCTCAATTTTGAAAACATTTTGTGAATAGCAGTTACACAATAGTTAAATTAAATATACATGAAAGTCAACTCCTGTGTTAACCTGCATAGCTTCTGACTAATTTAAATCGGACAGTCGAACATTTTATTCTGTCCTAATTATATAAATGCAAGTCTACGCAACACGAATTCTTATGTAGAATCGTATAATCATATCAGCATCCAACCTGTTCTTATAATGCTACAGAAAAACACATAGTTTACTCAAATATGTTTCTTTTTTTAAACTTTTTTTCAAATACAACCTGTTCTATGGGGTCTTCATGTTAGACATAAAAGAAAACAGGGTTAAGCATTGTTTTCTACCTTGCTTTAATCTTTCGTGATGTCCTTATTATTGACGTTAGAATCTTAACTTGTATTTGAAACATTTGTTCTAACTCCATGTATTCATTAAACATCACCAAAGTCACATTTTCTTTGACACAACATACCTGCTTTTGAAAACATTGTATGCAAAAAAAATGTTTGTTTTCACACAATGATTTCAAATTTTTGATGACATTCTAATTCATCTTTTAGAGATGCATCATCTTTTCAATGTTACAAGTACGTAGCATACAGTTCTATATGAGCTTGACTGTTAATATTATGAAGATAATGCCAAACTTAAACTTTATTTTTGCGAATGATTTGTTGATACATTGATAGCAAAAGTATGGAATTTTATTTTGTTTTTCTAATAAAATTATTCAATCTTGTTTAACTTCCTTTTTCTTATGTTTGTTCACAAACCTCTGATAATACACAAACTGTGAAGGAATATAATTAGCCTGCACAATCACTGGTAATAGCTGCAGGGTCTTAAACTTGAGGACCGGCATGGAAAACGATCTCTTCGATGACTGACGGAATTGATCGTGACTTGCATGAACCATATTCATTTGTGAATATTTCTCATTAAACCAGACCAAATACTTAATTGTGCGTATATGGGTCTGATGACACTGCATACAAGGTCGTCCCAAATTGATCGTATACATTGATTATTTATGAGCAATTTCTCTTGTTTCTGTCCAATGCTATTGCCCAATACAACCAACACTATGTCAATACCGTTTGTGGTTCTCGTTTATACAATGATTTGTCTCCCATCTTGACATCTTTTTGTATGCGAAAAAGTGTTTGGCTGACGCAACGGTCAATCTGAGACGACCTGTAACTGGCTGTCATGGGATCTACAGGAACGTTTGCTACTGCAGCGAAGGACTGCGTTTACTGAGATCGTGTGTAAAGATAGGCCGTTACCAGGGCAAACGTCTGCGAGAGGTACTGATTGGACAAGACAGCCAGCACACACATGAGAGGTAGAACTGGCGGCTGTGAAATAACTTACATATTGTTGAGAAGACCGTTCAGACATCCAATCAATCACATTTTCTTTTCAATTCGTTATAACAATAATACATAGATAAGTACTAACGTTATTTGTGTTTTGTGTCTACACTAGCTGCAGTACCTACCAATGTCTTGTCCTGGACATCTCGGTCCTGTTTGTTTTGTTCATAGTATGGTACTTTACGCCGCTTTAAACATTATGCCAGTTATTTAACGGCGTTTTCGGTGTAAAATACCAGCATTTCTGTTAAGTTTATCCAGACACCAGCACAGCAGTCGCAATACAATCTCAATAACCAACACTATACACCAAGAAGGGAATCCACAACTACATTTTGTAAGTCTTCGGTATAAAGTGTATACACCAACGGGGGATCGAAGCCTGATACCCCTCTACCATGTAAGACGCTCTAACCACTACTCCACCGAGTACTTTTCTATGTATTCTTTACGAGCGTGAGTGATTTGTCAATCAAATGTAAACTTGCATTCCTTACATCTTTAGTTATTACCTATCGTGATTTCTTTACCCTTGAATATGTCCATGTTGCTGTCCAAAATTAGATATTAATGTACATCACGATCTCCATCCAAGACAACTCGCAACTGATTTTATTTGGCATTAATTTGGTTTAAACGTTTCACGATTTAATAAGGAAACTATGATTCAGAAAATGTCTACTTAATACAACTTACATGTACAAAATCTTTACACATCTCAAATTGTAAATGTTCTTTGTTACAAACAACTCAGAATGGTTAGTTAAATACTCATTTCAATTCATTTATTGTATTGATAATAAAGGGCTCCGATCTAAAATACTTGACAATACACGCATAATTACATGGTGTGAACCCTATTCCATGTCGTGGTTATTCAAATAGTATAAAGGACTCGATATACAAAGTTACAAACTTCCTTAGTGTCGTTTTGGAATCAGACCTTATAAGATAAAACAAGATTTTCCGTTATCATACCAACTGAAAAGAAATTGGTTACGTTGAAGAAAGTACTCTTGGTATTGAAAAAACATGGTATTCACAATCACGTTTCCTCATTAAAAATATATGAACATTCTTTTATTCACAGGAATGTTGATATGTTGACCAATTTCAATACGTAAAACATCTGAATTGCGACAAAAACTAATATTTATAAAGTAGATCATGTACTTAGATTTAAATATCTTTCAACATTAAACAATGCATTAAATTCATTTTATTGGAGACATCGAACAAAGAAATTAACAGTACTATGTTAATCTTTCGAAAAAGGATATATTATGAATTAAGATAATGTGGATAGATAGCCAAATAAAGCCAGACCCATAATTAAGTAGTACATCTCGATTGTTGACGCCCAATTCAGTCTGCGAATTTCTTCATGACGATTCATCATATTATAGCATTGCTTAGGATGTCGTGAATCGGACATAAATATTAGTTTAAATAACTAATTACAACTTTAAGGCATACAATAATTAAAAAGAGTAACCGTCCACATTCCTCTAAGACAGTATAATTAGCGGAAGATCGACTTACACCAATGATTCTTATTTAATAAAATGAGACGATCACGTTCTCTAGTACATACAAAGCATTGATAAACGGGGATGCAAAAACAACTATTACTGCACGTGCTTTCTATCAAGCGCAATATCCGACTCACACATAGAGGTATTAAATGAGGACATGGTCTGTTGTGTTTGGTTTCTATCTAACTATCGAACCTGCTACACGTCCTGTACCCCCTTACACATACAAGGGTATACTCTTTTTGCATTGCCAGTATACGCATCCTTCAATATTGCTTCAGTAAAAAATTGCTCTTCTTCCCAAATGTTTTCAACTTGTCTAATACATGTTGTATCTCCATATTAAATGAGATTTAAACATATAATTGAAATATATCTTTGCAATAGTTTTCATATCTCGTTGACAATATAGATATATATTGTTGTAAAGGAATATGAGGTTTTTTTTTCCAATGTTTTCATAAACTGTCTGTACTTTTTTCAAAGAAATTGTTACTCGTTTTTAACAGATTGTTTTTCCACACTGTTTTACGTATATCGATTTTAGTTGATTGTAAAAGATCTCTTAAAATAGTTTTTATTTTATAACAAACAAATATCCTTTTAAATTGGAAATCTGTCCTTGAATGCCTTCGAAAAAACAATGAACATTCTTGTAGGATCTCAATGCATTGTAATACATTTTTATCACTTGTAAACACAACATAATGAGAGTATCTTTAAAGGAAAATACGAATTTTGCCACATACGCTTCTCAGCACAAATAAAATATGACATCATCTTTTGAACTACTGCATTTTGTATCTCTGAACGCCAATGGCTTAAGAGAATATTCAAAAAGAGAACGACTTAAAGAATGGGTAAATCAACAAAAAGCTTACATTATATACCTCCAAGAAACGCACTTTACCTCTGACATAGTATATAATGTTGATAAACAATTCAGTAATTATAGCCTTTATCACGCCTTCGGATCAAATCATAGTTGCGGGTGGAGTATATTTATTTCAAATAAACTAAAGTTTACACATACCTCCAACATTTGTGATGGAACCTTATCCAACGATGAATGTAATTCGCCTTAAACGAAATGAAATTAAACAAATGTACATGAAATGATGGTTTAACGGTTGAATTTTTACAAAACATTTTTGGCCAAAAATTGGAGATATTATGTTGCATCACTAAATTACGGCTACTCGAAAAAGAAACTATCAAATACTCAAAAACACAGTGTTTTGTCTCTAATTTACAAAAAGGCGAACCAGAAAACATTGACAATTGGCGCCCTATATCCCTTTAAAATGTTGATTACAAAATAGTTGCGCGTCTTTTAGCAAAACGTTTACAAATATTACTACCTACTCTAGTCAATGATGACTTACAAGGATACATCAAAAATAGACTTGTAAGTAACAATATAAGACAAATACGAGATGTAATTGACTATGCAGATACAATGATCATGGAAGATGCTCTACTATTCTTAGACTGCAGAAAAGCATTTGACACTGTTGAATGGACATTTTTATTCGAAACTTTAAAATTATATGGATTTGGCGAGTTCTTCATATCGTGGGTAGACACCTTCTACTGTAAAAAAACAGCTAGTGTATTAAACAAAAGCTGGAAATCACACAATTTTGCACTTACAAGGTCAATTAGACAAGGATGCCAAATGTCATCTCTTCTTTTTATTTTGGCCGCAGAAATACTAGTTACACAAATACAAGTAACACACAATGCCATAAATAATTAGAAAATTAGTCAACTAGCCGATGTCACTACACTATCGGTAAACAACGAAACCGAAATTCACCAAGCTCTTGAAATAATTGATCGCTTTGGAATCTACTCAGGCCTCAAACTCAATAAGTATAAAACAGAAATAATGTGGATTGGCTTAGCAGAAAATAGAAATCATGAAGTAGGCAAAATAAGATGTGTAAAAGAAATTAAAGCTCTTGGTATTAATTTTT
The DNA here is from genome assembly GCA_031761405.1 of Serripes groenlandicus. NCBI lineage: Eukaryota > Metazoa > Mollusca > Bivalvia > Cardiida > Cardiidae > Serripes > Serripes groenlandicus. The sequence goes on from JASEVX010000012.1 coordinate 20,344,151, forward strand.
AACCAACCATAACTTAAGTAACAAGATAAATTGGGACTTGAAATTAGAAAACTGTCAAAATCACATTAATAAACTTAAACAAAGACATCTCACTTTTTTCGGAAAGATAAAACTAATAAAACTATTTTTCTACCTATGTTCACCTATCTCTTTCAATACATACATGTACCTGATTACGTATTGAACTCAATAAACAAACACTTTTTTATATTTCCTATGGGGATAAAAAAGAGAAAAAAATAAAGAAACACATTAATTGGAGATATAAAAGAGGGAGGAATTAAAATGATTGAAATAAAATTATTTGTTAAATCTATAAAAGTAAGCTGGGTAAAAAGACTTATGTTAACTGACGATGAGTAAAACTGGCAAGAAATCACGAAATTTTACCTTAACCAGTACGGAAAAAAGCTACTGATACTTTATATGAACTTTGACTCGTTAAAATGTCTTCCGAAAATAAAACACAAATTGCCACCCTTTTATTTAGACATTATAAAGATTTCTTTTTTCTTTTCATCTATTGGATACGATAACGTAGTCTGTTTAAAATCTCTTGTAACAGGCTACAAACCCGGAGCAAGAGAATATGATGATACAATTTTATACTGAATATTATTTCATTCACAGTCTACAAATCCTACTTAATGTCTAACATGAGAACAAAACCTATAAACATACTATTACTCTGAAAAATGAATGCAGAATCGCTCTATAATATAATCGCAAAATACATTTGAAAAGGTTGATTGATCGATTGATGAGCTTTATATGACTTTAAAATTAAGATTATTTCATACACTTTCCTTTAATCATATAATATTCCCAGGAAAGAGTATCCGCTTTCGGACTCCTATCACAGAGCGATGTTACTGTAATTGACAATAGACTTGCACACATTGTCGATCCAAATTAAACTGTGATAAATGCAGGTCGATCTTGATCACCAATGATTAAGGTTTTCGCTACCGCACAGTCTGGTTACATGTTCTCACTATCTAGGTTTCGTAAATTCTGTGTCTCTAGTATTATTTTCATCTTAGGCAACAAGCGTTCTAGAACAAATATGGAATTCCATTTTGAGTTCACAACCGTGAGTGTATAAATATAAGATTCTGAATTAGAAACTTCTCTTATAATAAATTATAATCTTGTTTTGCTTCTTTTTGTTCCAATACCTCTCGTATTTCACAAACGTATTGTGTATATTAGATCGGACGACACCGTATACAAGTCACCACTCGGCTATCACCGCTTCTCTTTCTCGTTGAATTAAATGACTAATCTACCCTGTTGATACCTATCGATGCTGTTGGCGAAAATTTGATTGACTGACACAAAGCTCAATCTAAGATGACCTGTAATGTGCAGTCATTATATATTCTCGAGCATTTGCTACTGTAGCGAAGTTAAGTACTGTTTTGAATGATAGTATATGTATATGACCGTAGGCCCTTACCATGATTTAAATCTGCGCTGGGGTACTGCTGGGAGAAGAAGCCAGCAAAGACCTGTAAATGTGGTATGAATGAAATACTGTTCATATACCGTTCAGATCCAATCAATCAATCACTATGTTTAATTTTGTATCACAAACGGATCTATATTATATTGTGGTAATTGCTCGACAATTACTGAAATACTTAACAACTTTTTGTCATGGACATCTCGGTCGTGATATAACTGATTATGTAAGAGTGTGACACCTTGGACAATTTTTGTTTTATGTCCAAAGTAGATACAAATGTATATCATTATCTCGAACAAAGACAAACTATGCTTGCAACTGATTTTATTTTGGCATGCATGTGGTTTAAACAATGTGCTTTAAATAATGAAAATATGATTAAAGAAGTTCTACTTAATCATTGGTACATTTCAAAATTTAACACACCACACATTGTAAATGTTCCATGTTATAAACAACGCAATGAACAGTTGACTTATAACAATAAACAATATGTGTCGATAATATAGGCTTCCGCCCAAATAGTTTACAATACATGATTGAATACATTTCGTGAACAATATTCTATGTCTCGGTTTTTGAAATAAGTATAAAGAACATGATATACAAATATACACGAACTCCTTAGTGTCGTCTTGGAATCAGATCTCATAAAAGAAAACAAGTTGTCTGAAGAAAAACTATTTCCCTTGTTCCATGTACCTACATGTATAAAAGAAATTTCTCACTGTTTATTTAACTTAACTTCTATTACATTTTCAATATAATTATATTATTGCTGAAAGCTAACTACTGCTTAAATGTCTTCAAGTATGAGACAACAGAAGCATTCCTCAATATTGTCGTGGTAAGAGAGACAACTCGTAAATAAATAAAATAAAGATTGGTGTACGTGTTACGTCCCCGTCTTACTTACCGCTAGTACACGGGAGGTACTCCGAACTAATGCAACAAGGTTCTTGATCTTGAGTAAGAAATTACTTTTTTTATGAGATATTTCTGTACGATTTATTGTAAGGAAAATATGTTATCAATAGTTGAATAACAAGGACAAAAAACATCTATAATTATTTTCCCTTTACCAATTCATAAAATATCGCAATACTTTACCTGTTCATTTAAATATCCGCTTTTGTGAATCGTTGTAATAATGGTTTTACCTTACCGTATTATGGGTTTTCTATTACAGAGGGATGTTATTATATTCCATAAATGTTGAACAAATTGCCCGGGAGGAGGTTGAGCGCAGGTGCATCACCCCCGCCACTTAAAAACCTAAAGTTACAAACAAAACAGACAAGAGGATACTCGAAATCGACGGGTTTGGGGGTGAGCGGATAAGCAAATTCAACATGTCAGTCAAAGACCAGCATGAACATATCCCGTCTAAACTCAAAGATCAACTAAACAGGTGGAGAGTCCATTTCAAGGACCTCCTTAACGGCACCTAACAGACCCTCATACGATAAGAAGGAAATACGTGGGAAAGCACCCGGACGGATGAAGGCAACTGCAGACACCATGACATACATACTTCTCACTCTACTTCAACACGTATGTGATTCAGAGGAGGTTCATGAACAGTAGAGAATGGGATCAATCATCACAATCTCAACGAAAGAAAATTTGGTGACTTTACCGAGGAACACTATGTGTAAAATCAACTATCACAGAAGGAATTAAATATATAACTAGAGCAGTTAACATGGAACGATATGATAAACAAACCTTGTTATATCTTCCACCTGCGATCATTGTTGAATTTAAACAAACAATAACACTTTATCCCTAGTTGACTGAATCACAAATAGGTGGATGTACATGTCTGACCCTGGCTTAACAAAAGTCCTGTTGTATTCTAAACTCTCTCCGATATACAACAAATCTGCAATAGACGAATTAGATAACACAAAGTAAACGAAAAGGCAATTCTCTTTTCATGAAAGAACAATTATTATTATTGAATAAGTTTGAAAGCATTGTGTGGCAAAAAGAGAAAATGCTTATCATGAGCAATTTCTTTGTTTGCCGCAATGTTTTCAAATGTCGCTTGCTACAATGGCGTCTCTTTGTTGGAAATGCTTAAGCTTCAGGTAAAATATAAACTTTTAACAAGCATTGAGTTATACATTTATCAATATGACTGTTTTGCTTTACAAAATGACCAACGTCAATGGCAAACCGTTCGTGATTACTTTCAGAATGGTATCTATAAGGTATTTACTTAAACTTACTTTAGTTATATTCGGTATTTTAACAATTATGTTTCCGACTTTATTTCAAAGGTATGTTTCTATCTAAAGTTCATGTTATGAATTTAACCTTATTTTTTTTTTTAAATCTTTATGTGAAAAAAGGGATATACGAGGGACGTTCGGAAAGTTTTGAGACAACGTGCATTTAACACTGTTCCTTTGACACATCGCTATGAAACTTAAGTATGTATGGGACTATTACATTTCAAAAGCTAAAGTTCAGATTATAGTACTGTGATGTCAGCCATATGTTTATATTCTTATCCATAGCAACATGCGTTGTAAAGATCCGGCGCAACCCTAAATTTCTCGATTACACTGCACTATATTGAACACACAATCGTAATAAAAACGCGCGAAACGTTTTAAAACATACAAGACGTCATACTTGATTCAGAACATCCTTTGCTGAAAGTATTCCGGAAGTAATACTATAAATATATGCACCTAGAGAATCATACTTACTAAGCGCATAATGCCGACGCAAACAAAAGAGGAACAGCGGATTTTAATTAAAAATTTGGTCAACCTCGAGAAAACGCCACCGGAAACAAATGAGCTGTTAGAGAGGTCTTATAACATATAATCTGTGAGCAGGGCACTTCTGGACAGATGGAATGAAAGTTTCCGCGACGGTAGAACATGTATAAAGTACAAACACATATATTTCCGTCCGTCTGTGGTTGATGAAAAGGGTGCAATGATGTAAAGAACTCGCTTAATACAGATCAGTGAATGACTGTGAAGGTAAGTGGATGAAAAGACATGCGATAATGTGTACAGTGCAACGGGCGATTCTTTAAAAATGAGTTAAATTAGGAACTGCGTTAAAACAGCAATATTGTTTTGACGTTACGTGAAAACGACGTTACTGTGCGGGGACCTTGTATATATCGTTTTCTATGTATTGTTGTTAACGTATATATTGCGTTATTTGTATGAAAATAATACCATTCAGTAGATTATAACTTAAAGATATACTGTGCGACTTATCATTAGAAAACAAAGATTGTCTCAAAACTTTCCGAACGTCCCTCGTAAACAGCTCATATGAATCACGTTCGGTGTCTCATTCCTGTGTTCTAAACCACTACTCGCGCCGTTTTTGTGGAAAGTCCCAAATCGCAGAACCCGCTCATAACGGAATATGACATCTAGACTTTTGGTACGAAAGGCCAACGCTTTACAACTGTATCACTCTCTAGCATTCTTATCGCCGGAAACTTGTGGGGTGTGGATTAAATGCATCTTATATTATAGGACATTATTTAAGTACCTTACCTTTATAATTAAGAGTAAATGTGAACATTTAGAAAGCATTGAATAGTGAAAAGTAGTTCGCAATAACTTTTAAAGAATAATATAAGTATTTAGATTTACCCCAACATCACTCCCAAGGATTTGATTATATATTGACTACATAATAAAACAAAAACACGTTGACTATGCGTGCCTTTGTAAAACGTTCAAATGACTTCTTTGAAATACACTATTTAAACATGTATCATACCAAATCAAGTCGCACTATCAAACATAGGGAACTGTCGTCGGCTAAACCATTACAACTGACTCGCTGGTGTCAGGCTACATTGATCAGAGAGTACTTACTTGGAAAACGCCGGAGTTTAACTAGACATTTTAGAAAGTGACATACCTACACTTGAAAATCGTACCAATTAGCATGTACTACTACTTTATAATACACAACAATTATTTGTTTTAAAGACGCAATGAACGACGAAGCAACTGTACGGTTATTTACTTCGTTGGCTATATAACAAATGAGCCGCGTCTAGCGATTAGGGGTCTGAATGCATTTGCGTAGATTGAAGTCTCTAACGAGCCTGGTCATTCATATATCCTTAACACAGTTTTCACCACAATAATACACATTATACATACATAAATGTGCATTCGGATTAAAACATCGAAAAATCACCCCTGTAGCTTTATGCCAATCTCTTTATACGATATCAAAGCGGAATGATTGATTGATTGATTGGGGATTAATGCCGTTTTTAACATTTTCTCAGTCATATCACGGCGGCCAGTCCACCTACTCATGTGTTTCCTGGTTTTCTCACACCAGTACTTCACACAACAATCTTCCCAAGCAACTGGCTGCTTTTCCACAAAGACTTAGCCCATTGGTGGAAGAAGAATGACACATGTTGCATTGACTTTTGTCAAACGTCGGAAAGAATGTTGGCCGAGCCGGGATTCGAACTCACAACCCCTGCATTGAAAGCGGAATGCTATCAGATCCCAAGAGCGCTATTTGAAGCGGCTGAAATAAAACTTAAGTTTTGTTAAGGAGCTATAAACTTTCTGTGTCTGTTGTTCATTGATGTGATACCACCACTTGATAATGGCACGGTAGGTTCGTAGCTGGTGAAAATCGAGTATACACACAGGTGAGGTAGGGGGGTCTGGGCAAATTACGTATGGAAACGTTTGAAGTCCTAAGTTGTATATGGTGAACTAAAGTGATTATCTTTGCAATATAGCTATATCTACAGGCAGATTTATTGACATTTACGGACGAAATAGATTCTAACCATTCTCAATGCATTTTTATATTTTACCTTTCCTGACAAATTGTACGCATTGGTGTAGGTGTGTATGCCTGTGAACACGCATAGAATACAAGAACAGAACAATACATCAAATTAACGTGAATTAGGGATATGCAATGTTCGCTATCCAGTCATCATGAACCATTAACTATTGTTTTAGGAGAGAGTGAAACCTTGACCTGAATATATGTTAGCCAATGTCAATACCTTTCTTTCAGTGCGTCCTGAGCTATGGCTTGAAACTGGAAACGGAAAACGCTTAACATATATGTGAGTAGGCTTTCATGACACCGCTCGCAATTATTTTGGTAAACAATTATATCAAATGCATATACTAAGTAACTCTCAACTATGCTCGACTACGAGATATATATGAAAACCGAGTACAGTATGTTAATATGGATTTAAGAATTACAATATCGATTAAGATAAGAGGTTCATAGTTATCAATTGGAATAAAGTATCATTTCACTGACTATAGTTTTAATAGTAAACATATTTAATATCAGAAATGATGGGCAAATATGATAACCTGACAACGATCTGACAGGATTGGAACCCGTTTGATAACGCAACTGGTACTCTATAGTTGAGTTGCTGCATTCAATAATACTGTTGTGTTGATATCAATCAGAGAATAACAGGAACGATATAAATGTCGAATTAGTGAGAAACGCAGGATACAGATACATTTTAACACATATATTTCATCAAATAGTTATTTTTTTCTTTCTAGAACTATCAATTATATTGTAAATAATCAGTTAAGGGTGTACTGACCTGAAAAGTGGATTCTTTATAATATTTAACTTTTGTTGTAAACATTGTTTTATAGAAAGTTAAATGTATGTTTAATAAAACAAGAGGGCCATGATGGCCCTGGATCGCTCACCCTAATTATACAATGTACTGCAATGCAAAACACATCAAGACAATTATTCTGAATGCAACCTCCACAGTGTTAACAATATTTTCCTTCATTTGGCCTAGTGAGCTATATTTGTTTACCTGATATGACCCATATTCCAACATGGACTAGATATCATCAAGACAACATTCTGACAAATGTTCAACTTGCTCAAAGTAAAATGCGGCCTCCGGAATTTGAACAATAATTTCTTTTATTAACCTAGTTTCTGATCCAATATGACCCATATTTGAACTCGACCTAGGCATAATTCAGACAAACATTATGACTAAATTCCAAGCTGCTGATGCAAAAAAATGCGGCATCCAAAGTGTTAACAAGATTTTCCTTCAATTTGATCTAGTGACCTAGTTTTTGACCCAGCATGACCCATATTCGAACTTGGCCTACATATCATCAAGAAATACATTCTGATAAAGTTTCATTATGCTGAAATTAAAAATGCAGTAACCATAGTGTTAACAAGATTCCCCATCAATTTGGCCTAGTGACCTAGGTTTAAACCCGGCATGACCCATATCCGAACTTGGCCTAGATATTATTTAGACAAACATTCTGAGAAATTTTCAAGCTGCTGAAGCAAAATATGTGGCATCCAAAGCGTTAACAAGATTTTCCTTCAATTTGGTCTAGTGACCTAGTCTTTGATCCAGCATGACCCATATTCGAACTTGGCTTAGATATTATGCAGTTCAACATTCTGAGAAAATTTCAAGCCGCTGAAGCAAAACATTTGGCTTCTACAGAGTTAACAAGATTTTCCCTCAATTTGGCCTAGTGACCTAGTTTCTGACCAAATATGACCCATATTCAAACTTGACCTAGATTTTTTTAAGACAACCATTCTGACAAAATTTCAAACTGCTGAAGCAAGAATTGCGGCCTCTGGAGTGTTAACAAGATTTTCCTTCAATTTGACCTAGTGACCTACGTTTTGACCCGACGTAACCCATCTTCGAACTTAACCTACATATCATCAAGACAAACATTATGATAAAGTTTCAATATGTTCAAGTTGAAAATGTGGCCTCCAGTGTTAACAAGATTATCCTTCAATTCGACCTAGTGACCTAGTTTTTGACCTCATATGGCCCAGTTTCGAACTTGTCTAAGATTTTATGGAGATGAATGTTCTGATAAACTTTCATGAAGACTGGATGCAAAATATAGCCCGTAGGGTGTTAACAAGCTCAAATGTTGACGACGCACGACGCACGAAGCACGACGCACGACGGACGGACGCCGGATAAAATGTGATCACAATAGCTCACCTTGCACTTCGTGCATAGGTGAGCTAAAAACCCACTATGTTTTACATTTTGAAGCATTATACAAAGGTATAATGACTAAACATGTTTTAATTGATTTAATAACAATGTAACATATGTTTTTCCTATATATATATATATAGTCTGAAAGTCTATGGCCTACGACAATTTGACTTCTGTTTCTTTCACATCCATCGACAGCAAAAGCTGGGGTTATCAGTGCAGCATGCAACCTTACAGGGACAAATACCTCCGTGGTGAATGCAGTTTTTCGGCTTTCGTCGACTACCTTTGATCAGATTTCATCGTCAAACCATGTGTTATTTACTTAGTTGAATATCGTTTTCATAAATAGTAAATAAGCCATTTCAATCAGTTGTATAATGCAAACTTAGAAATAACAATGTATTCAGAAACGTATAGTACCATAACATGGACGTAAATTAACATTCCGAATCTGCCATCTACAATTGGGCTTGTTCTGTTTTTACTTTCAGTGGAATGGAGCTTAATTTTAGTAACAAAACACCTACTGTGATTGACGTCAATGAATATTCTCTACATAAAAGAACTTTTAAATGTATGACGTCAAGTACGGAAGGTATAATTGCGCTCGTTTAAGCGAAGATGGAAAAGTGAATACTGAAATGATTATTTAAAAAAATCCCCACCATGGTAAGGACATGTTTTGATTGCCGGACAAGTTGCCAAATATACGAATTAAAAATCATACAACGTTGTCCCTTATTCTTTATAATTATAATTAAAGTACATTTTATATATTGTGTATCGGGACACTGAACACTAGTTTCAATGTATATTGCACAATTAACATTCTCGAAGTAAACTGCCTACCGGTGCACAAGCAGATGCATTGTATCGCTGGTGTAGCAGATGAGATTTTTTTAAAATAATGTGACAAAATAATGAGCAATTTCTGATTTTGCCACACTTTTCTTTTTAACCTAACATTTCTGAGAGTATCCATACGTTAGCCTACATGCTTCTAAAGTTCTCTGATGTCAATTTGATGTTTTTGGAAACGAGTTACTATTTTAAAGTGGACATGGTGTCTCCCTTAATCCCAGAGTTAGCTAGACCAGTACTGTTGATGTATGTACGACATCGTTTTGTGACTTAACACATAATAATAATGAAATCGACAAATATCTATAGCGTTTGCTACTGCAGCGAAGCTTAGGACTAGTTAAATAGAGTGTGCATAGTTCTCAAAGGCTATCCATACACAAGGCATAATTATGAAGACGCGTTTAGTAGGATAAGTGTCGCTCGTATAAATTGACCTTTAAATCAGTCAATCAAATTGTCGCCAACAACAGCGTTGGGTATAAACAGGAGAGATAACCAACCTAATTAAACACGAAAGAAAAGTCAGGGATTTCAATAACATTGTGAACTATGTAGACCAGCCCGTGAATTGAAGCAGTCTAATATTGGATCAAGTTGATCGCTTTTCAATTCAGTCTTTGTTAACAAATTCTACTCAATAAATATGCAAGAATCATACCTTTGAAATACTAACATTTTGGAAGTAGATAGGACACCACGAACCTACCGTTATTCCGGATAGAGGTTAAACTTATGTTAGTTTTTTTTTGTTTATTGAGTCGACATGAGGCTTCAATGAGAGGTCGTCTAAAAGTGTCGTCTCAATGTAATTGACTGTCTTTACCACCGTAATATTGTGCCCTTGGATGATGTAGTTTACCATGATTGTGTTTTGTTTCCTTGTAATTTCGAGGACTTCACAAATTGATGGGTTAAATGACATAAGCAAGTCTCGCTCACAGTCCTGAAGCTTATCCAAGTCCTTCTGCGGCTCAACAGCGTCAGCTTAGATTAAGATCTGCTAGAAGATGAGACCTTCATCAGTAAATTTGCGTGAAGTGGAACCCACTCTATCCGGAAAATCGTTTATATCAGATGGAACAAAAGTAGTCCGATGAACGTACCTCGTGTAACGCCGGATGTGACGGGGGCGGATGTCGACTTTTGTCCCTTCCAGAAGAACGTTATGACAGGACACTTTTAAATCCAGCTCAAAGCCGAACCTCTGATGCCGCAGCTGTATCAACAGTCCCTCGTATGGGCCCGTGTCAAAGGGCTTTCTGAAATTTATGAATACTGCATCATTCTAATCACCAGCGTCTAGCATAGTAGTGAGGTCTTAAAGCGTCATTTATTGTGCCAATATTCTTCTTGTAGGATATAGGCAAACCAGCCAAACATTACAATGTAATACTTAACATAAAGATAAACAATATATGAGAAAATGTGGAAAAGGATCAGTAAGAGTAATGAATGTGCAAAAGCACGATTTAAAAAATAATCATATCTTATTAAAGATATTAATTTCCCTTAGGAAATCTAGGTAAAGTTCAGGTTTGACAGACTGAAAGGGATGACGCATGCGGTAACGAAGTCAACTGCTGCTTAATGAAGGTTAGAGATGTTCGCTTATTTCGACGGCATGATCTTTTTGGGGGGGGGGTCGCTGTCTTGTCAATCTAGTTTAAGTCTGGATTAACATTATGTCATGGTCACTTACCCATTTTGTTCGTTTTTACTTATTATTAAGCGATGGTATCTTGGTCATGAAGATGTCCAGTGTGATCCTGTCACTCGTTTGGAATGTTATCACTTGCCAAGGACCAGTGTCGTTGTCCAGTCAAAGAATAGTTTGGTGATATGTGTGGTGTTGCTGGTTGCTTGGATGGTGCATGTCTTCCTGTGTATGCCAGGTAGGTTAATATCTCCGGATATTCATCCTACGTAATGTGGTTATGCAGTATACATCTCATCTTGGAGTGGTTATGCAGTGTACATCTCATCTTGGAGTAGAAGTTAGAAAGCACTATTTTTCAACCTCAGGCTCTGGACATTGACAGTAAGGATACAAACGTCAACTTAAGCTCAATGCATGATATTACGCTGTGGTGCTATTTGGCTTGAATAGCATAGCTTCTCACAAACCCAACAGAAGAATCGGTAGTTAGGGCCAGGGTGAGGATAGCAATCACCTGATTGTGCCGAGGCTCAAAGATTGTATGCGTTATCATACTTTTCTCTTTTTCATATGTATCAAGAAATTAGCCAAACTATATGGTAAACGATAATTAAATGGTATGAAAAACTGGAAAAATCTAAAAAAGAATTTATATTTCACTGCAGAAACAAGTGCGCGCCTCACGATATGTTTGACCTTCACTTCTACATTTTTTTTTTGAAAAACGATGTTGTTTCAAATATATGATTCTGCCTTAAAGTCATGATACAAATGTCAGCCTTTTTTTTTTTTAAATCGATTACGAAACAAGCTTTCAGCTTCTCATAATTAATCACACTCGATGTCTGCTTTCGTGGTACCTAACCAATAATTACGTCGTTTATTTGTAAAGGTCCAAAAGGCCGTATCCGCATATCACGGGATTCATACCCGGGACTTTTTGTACGAAAGGTCAAAGAAAGCTTTACCACTGCACCATTGTTTCGTATACTTATCGCAGTAATTTAACGGGATATAGGATAAATGAATTTCGATTGTAGGTCATTTTTAGGCCCAGATCTACAAGTACCTATCATGTCTAAACTAGGGTGATGTAGTGGTAGAGTGTCATTTTCGGTGCCGGAGGTCGCGAGTTCGATTCCCGATCGATTCATACTAATTTGTTAAAGGAAGTGTGGTTGTAATGGCTTCGCCTCTTTGTCGTTCTGGATTGCGGGCTAAGCATAATGTATATAAAACAAAACCTAAATGAAACGCCGTGATAAAAGTCTTCGCAGTAGGGGACATAACCACCCTTGAAAAACTGACGAATCGGCATGTAATACAAGTATATGATAAATAACAGTCGTTAGAAAGCAGTTAATTGGTTGGTTTCTTTAAGGGCAGAAACGTCACGCGCAAAGCGCACATTTGACGCTTTGCAATTTATTGCAATTGCGACAAAATTGTATATAAGCGTTGCACTAGGAGAATAACAGAGACTTTATAATGGTAGTTATGACTTTCCTTTCCTGGTGCCCAGCGTTGTAAGATAAGCTTTAAGATTGCCGCGCTGGTATCTGGATAAATGTCCTGGTACATTAGCCAATAAATGAAACATTATTGAAAGTTGAGTACACACCATACACTTAGAACAAACTAAGAGAATCAGCCTATTGGTTATCATTACACCAATAGACTGTAGGGTTGCACTGGCAGATCTTGATATACAATGGTGACAACTGCCAAACGATCGGTTAGCTGCAAAGCCTCGCTAATATTGCATTTCTCTAAAGGCTTCTAAGATGTTTGCAATACTAGCTAGGGAACATGGATTGAGTGTTTGGTGTTTTACGCCACTTTTAACAATATTTCAGACATATCACGTTATTTTGTTGTAAGTTGCAAGTACTACTGGTCCATTATGACACCAGCTAGTCAGTCGTAATGCTAACCCCGCAACCCTGAGTGCCAATGAGGGCAGCAATTACTACCAGTTTTATAGTCTTTAATATGACCTGACCGAGGATCGGACCCACGACCTCCCGTACCCGAGGCGGACGCTCTACCATAACACCACCGAAGCAGTCAGGAAATGAGGTAGAACTCGATCTGACTATGCATTTCGATGGCTGATCTGTTACGGTTGGTTATCGCAGAGCCTTTCTTATTCCATTTTGCCCGTATAAATGTCGAACAGGGGATATTGATTTGAATCAGACTCTGTGGAGGCGAAAAGTCACAAATGTCATTAGTTTGCATGTGGCGTGGTAAATCCTTTAATGGAAAAGGGGCTCCATACAATAGACACGGGACTATTGCACTTAAAAGCGCCACTATAATAAATTACACTCGACAAAAATATGCAATGTGGCAGGAGAGCAAATCGTTTTATTACCCCAGATTCGGATATTTAAATCGTCGACAAAATAACCGCTTGCATTAGAACTTAAATCATTTGTGGACAGAACAAGACATCATTGAACATGTCGAGCCGAATTTCTCTGATAACTATTCTTTTGATATGCTGGAATGGCAAGACGGGTGAGTTATTTCAAAATTATGTAATGTTTAAGATAGGTTTTTATCCTTTAATGATTTGTAATACCAGAATAAATATTCTGAATTACTATACATTTTAATATTTGCGTTTAAATAAAAGGTAAATTTAATGTTAATTTCAATTGAGTGCTAAATTTATTTTTCGAAATTCATGTATTGATGGCACATCAAATCACACTTTTATTAAAACGAAAGCTATTATGAATAATTATTTATATAAGTCATTCATATTATTCAATGTTTAATCCTTGTATGTAGCTGGTGCAGCCGTTGACTGGGCAGCTGACACATGCCAAATAAGCATACTAGAAAATGAACCGAAGGAGAACCTGTATACATTCACTGCCCCAGAAGGCACGCATACAGACTACACGTATGCGATTAAAGCACAGAATGTCAGTGATCGATTTTCTATTGACACTAACGGAGTACTTCGTTCTGACACTGACCTCGATTTCGAGAGTGATGAAAAATCATATTCTGTAAAGATCATGTGAGTATTGTACATCTCATTGCTATTTGTGTGTTACGCCGCTTTCAAAAAGTATGTTACTTATATCAGGGCGTTTCCCGGGTAATTTACCAGTACCACCGGTTTTATTTTTGTTTAACCACATACCTAAGGCTTAATGCTGGATATCAAAAATATAATAATAAATAATTCCTTTTCGGGTAAATCGATTGCAACGCCTGTTTTTTAAAGCAGAATTGTTGTATTTCTAATAAAACGCAAGGAAAACGTCGAGTTTATGTCTTTGTTTTAAATAACATGCTACAATTTATTTATGTTGTCTCGCAAATCCAATGTTAGTAAAGAGATTTTGATATGGGGTATACTACGTAAACTACACAAGCCACAGATTCTACATTCCAAAAAAAAAAATGTAAAATTACATAAAATAGATTGAGATAAGGCGTCAAAGTTGATTAGTTACTCCAGCTGCAAGGACACGAACACCTGTCTACTTACTTAATATTATACTTATTAATTTGAAAATTGTGTTTTTGTTCTTGCAGAGCGACTCACACACCCGAAGATACCTCCAAAAATGGTGATGTTACATGTGAAATACGAGTTACTGATGTTAACGACGTAGGACCAGAGTTTGTTAAAAAATTGTACAACGTGGACACTGTAAACAATGTTGCGAAAGGTTAGGATACTGATTGAAAGTAGTTGGTAGAGATCGCGAGATTTATCAATTTATATTTGACAACATTTCGTGTGATTGACAATGAAAATAGACACGTTAGGCATGTAATGTAGTGTTGCTAATTTAGAATTAATTGTCGAAATGTTATTGATTAAAAGCATGGTCAGGTATGAATAATGTATAAAGAACCACTTATCTTTGGAATGTTACGACCCAAAATGACCCCGTTAAGGAAGCCCGTACATGTGAAATGTATATGTTGGCGTCTGTGAATAGTGTATAGCAAGATAAACCTGTATATCAGCACAGTCTGATCAATACTATTCACATATTAGTTACATTAGCGTAATGTGCTTGTTAAAAGCTTCTTTCATCTTGTGTTGTGTATGACAATACGAAGAAGATATACCGGCTGATCTGAATACATATTGTTCAGAATTGCCGACTTGTGCTTTGTCGCCCTGGAGACTCAAACAAGTCTTATCGGGGTATTAACTGTTTGTCATTAGATCATTTGAGTACATTTAAAATCGATAAATAATAGTTATTTATTCACGGAAACTAAACTACTTTATAGATCATTGGTTACGGAATGGGAATAAATAAAGAAAGGTAGTCAGCAGCTGCCTGGGAAGAATTGTGGTGTGAGAAAGCCAGAACCCATATGGTAAGGTTAACTGGCCGCCGTGATATAACTAAAAATCGTTGTAATGTGGCGTTTAAATAACCTATGACTGATTGCATTGGTGAACATTAGAGATCTATATCACACTCTATTGGTGTGCACGTTGGTATGGATCTACATTGCCATAGCTTTGATTGTTTTCAAATGCTTTTTTGATCTACAAATACAGTTAGAAATACATTTTTTTCAGACACGAACCTGTTGACCGTTTCAGCGACCGATGGAGATATGTCATCAGTGTTTAACAAGGTTGTTTACAGTATCAAAGGTGAATGATGATAATACATGTATCTTCATGATTATAAATAACTGCTGAGTAATAAGTGGAATGCTACTTCGTATACATATAAAGATCCCTCTCTGTGTATGCTTCTTGGTACAAGTATGGTAACCAGCATACTGTTGTCAATTAGTACGTCTGACACGGACCATCAATGGAGATATATTGGTTATAAGTCTGGAATAACCTTGCGCTACTCTTGCATTGTCGGGTCGGGTATGCACCAGTTATAGTGGCGCCCTTTGGAAAAGGCAAGGCATGCACAAGGCTATGCTACAGAGAAAACCGTTTTGTGGAACAACAACTTCAATATTTCAAACTCCGAAAATAATCCGCTTCAATATCTAATAGTGATAGCAACTATTAAGTTGTGTTGGTACGCTGAAAATCAATCATATAGATTACAATACATGCAATAGCGACATATAAGGGGAGATGACCAATCGAGTTTCAAATTTCAAGTTTCTAGTTTTAATAATGTTCTTGGCTCATTAGGGTATGATAAATAACAAGCATACATCAAAATATTGAACAGTAATTAAAGCAGGTAAAGTATGGCTAACACATTAACAGAAAACATATAATTACATTTGCAACAAAACCAATTTTGAGAAGTACATGTAAAATATAAGGAAGATGACCCAAGTAACATTCAGTATTATTGATTAAGCAAATTGTGAAATATTTAACAAAATTTCAATAAGTTTGGAAAACGATATAGATTATGATGGATATATTCATATCTTTCATTTAATAAATGGCTACAGTTACAAAGCTATTGAAACTCATCACCACCTTCGTGACTATTACTTAGTTTTTTCTCTCTTGCTATGCTATAAAAGCGTCCGTTTTCTATTGATACATTAGAGATTAGATATTTAAATTTACAAAAGACAACAGCTAATATGTTTTTCCGCTATCGTTTAAATTAATTTTATAAATTCTGTGATTCAAACATTTTGTAGAATCTGATACATAACTTCTACAATCTTGGGTAATCTAGTTATACAGTTTAAAATATTCAAAATTAGGTAAAATCTGCATTAACCAGCAATGCTATTGAGAAGCATTGTTATCTTAGCAACACATTCACAAGGTAAAATACATTTTTCATGAAGATTATACATAGTTATACAATATTTAACTTATTATATCTTGTAAAACCCAGACAAGTCTACTTAAGAAATGTAACTTTCTGGAATAAATCTCATTAACAATTTTGATTTTCGCCTACTTAACCTAACAGCATTGAGTTGGGGTAGATATTTTCAATTTAATATAATATACATGTATTTATCAAATGTTAGTTGAAATTGGGATATAACATCAGTACTTTCGTAGCCCTATTCCTCAGAACCAGATAAAACAAATATGGCTTATTATACCGTCAAATTGTGGTAATTGTATACGAACTGGTATAGAAAGCTTCTAACGTTAAGTCAAAAAACTAAACATAGATGTGCGTGTCTGGTCTGTCAAATTGTTTTTGGCTTTGCCAAATTGTTACTATTGAAATTAAATATGACAGCAAGATAACTAAGATCATCTACAACTTCTTAAATAGAGGATTATCAAATTAAAGGACGTGCTTATTTCTCAATTTACCGCGTGAAAAAAAAAACACCTTTAGTTTAATCAGTATAAAAAGAGAAATGCAATGATGTAGCACAATCACTTATATCTCATTTTTAGAAAGTATAAACTTCAAAAACGCATCAACATTGTCATTAATCTACTGCTCATGTCACGTTGTTGAGAGGAAGCAAAGACCATCACACTGGCCGGACATAAATGGTTCTTAATCATGCAGAAAAAAAGAAAACAATATTATTCTACTGAATGTATCGGATAAAACATTATTAACTTTACCTTTGGCATACATGCTATGTTTGACACTTAAACATTACCATCACCATTATGACTTAACAATTTTCTCCAAAGCTTTTGGTTGATGCTATCAAATGCGTTTTCTTTTTAAAATCACTAATCGCGCAGTACAGCCATGTAGTATTATGGTTTGACAAATAGATATCAATCAACACTTTTATATGATCAATAGTACAATATCCTCTAAGAAAACCTGCCTGTTCCTCTCTGCCTAAAACCATTATCTTCTAGAAAACGATGTATCCCGTTCTAGAAAACAGATGTTAGTTGCTATCCCAACTTGGAATGGTTATGCATCTGAAAGTGTCTGTATTTATTTCATTGCCTTTATTATTTAAAACAGGCAATACTACTCTAATACACCATACAGTACCTCTCCAGACTCAAGTATAATATGAAACAATTTACAAAACAGTTGTAACAATGAAGCCTGGATAATTGGATTAAAAGGCTGGCGATTTATCTCTGAGCTTCTGCATCTCATATTATAAAATGTGTTAATCCTTACAATGCTGAATGTTTAGAATTGATTTGTCAAGATTTGCATTTTTAAGAGTCCATTGCCAAGTTTAGGAATATCATGATAATACATGCTGAGCTGATCAGCGAACAGTAAAAAGCCAGTTCAGACGCGTGGAGCTGTCTTTAAAAAATCGGTAAGGCACTCAAAGTTGTTTTTTAATTTAGAATAACAGGAAAGTGTCCAGGTTCTACAGATTGTGGTCGACAGGAGACAAACAAATTAATCTTTCTAAAATTATCAATTACATTTAAAAAAAATAACAGTTTACTAATCCGTCCCTCAACGCCATGTGTTTGATTTCTATACAATTCATAAGAAATTGTCGGTAAAAGTTTAACGACTGGCATGAACAGGTGATAATGAACATACTTTTATATTGTTTACACTCATTTGATCTTTGTTTCTTTCACAGACGGGGGTAATGGTGTGAACTTTACCGTGGACGTTAATACCGGAGTTATCAGCGCTAAAACCATATTAGCTGCTGCAGATCCTGTAAATTTAACGCTAACTGTGGTCGCTAAAGACAACAATACGACCACATTCACAGATGACGCACTTGTAACAGTATGCCTTGGTTGCAAAACAAGTGGTTCTGCTGCACCAGAGATAAGCCTTTTTGCCTCCATGGCTCTTGTCTTCAGTGTTGTCCTGATGTAATACGGGGTTAAATGCAAATGGAATCGAAGTAGCACGTAAAAGAACTCCCTATACAGAGAACACTTTATTTGGGGCTGATCGATTATTTATTAACATATTACTGTGGACTCATGAAAACTCGTACATGTGTTAATTCGAAAAATCCGTTTAACTCAAACCGAGTCCTGGAACTGTTTGTCTTTTTGAAAACAGCGCAGCATCAATTATACGAAAAAAAAACATAAATGGGTTTTTTCGCTTATAGGTAACAGGTGTGAGATTTTTTTTTTTTTTTGTTTTCAATAACCCATGAAGCTTTCTGAAATGAAACTGGAAAAATTCATGGGGGCCGCCATTTTGGATATGTATAAAAAGCAGCCGTAAAACACAGATTGAAAATTATTGTCGGCTTTTTAATCCTTTTTTATGGCCAAAGTATGCTCTTTAATTTTTGTTTATAATTATCTTGCGTTTTTTACGTAAATAGGTAGCACCTATAGATATATTACGTGAAAAACCCATAAATGGTTTTTCGCTTATAGGTAACAGGTGTGAGATTATTTTTCAATAACCCATGAAGCTTTCTGAAATGAATCTGGAAATATCCAGGGGGGCCGCCATTTTGGATATGTATTAAAAACAGACGTAAAACACAGATTTGAAAATAATTGTCGGCTTTTTAATCATTTTTTTTAAAAACGGTTTATTTGGGTATGTATAAAATGAGCAGAAAAACACGGATTGAAAATTATTGTCGTCTTTTTAATCATTTTTTTTTTTTAAATCGATATTTAAGATCATTTAAGTGCTGTGTTATGTGGGAATTAACATTTGTACAAAAAGTTAAAAATAAATGGAAATCTGTAAGAAATATGTTTTCCCGTTTGTCAAAAAATAGACGGCATTAGCCTTCTACGCCCGAAACTAAATGTTGACTGTATCGTATCCAAAGAAGGACGTGACGTCATTTCCGTTACACTTCATCTTGGCGTAACGTATATGGAGCGACGTCGTTTCCCGCGAAAAAGTGGTATCAACATGAAAGACCCCAAATTCCTATACATGAGCTATTGACTCACTCATTCAATGTATAATTATTTATCAAACATTGTGGCAAAAGGATAACTTTCTCATAAGGAGCAATTGTTCTTGTGGCGACAATCTTTTCCCTAATCGTCTATTGCATAGGCCTCAGAAACCGTCTCTAATAGGGAAAGGGTTTAGCAGAAATGTGACCCTTTACATAATTTGTTCCAGTCATATTGACTCGTTGAAAAAGGCAGTCGCCAGGTGGTATCAGAAAAGGGCTGATCTATTTCCTTCTTTACCATAATGCAGGTGATCTATTAAGGATCATCTTGGCCCCCATGTTTTAACCTCGTTCATTATAAATGTATTCCTTGATTTTCTGAAAGTCTTTACTTTATTATTTTCTGTTCAAATAATAGACAACAGCAATACGAATTCCAAATATGTTTTGATAATGCAAGAAACATGACATTAACATTATTATTGTCTAGTCAATTACTTATAAATCCTTTTTTATGGCCAAAGTATGCTCTTTAATTTTTGTTTATAATTATCTTGCGTTTTTTCGTAAATAGGTAGCACCTACAGATATATTATTGATATGATTGTATCACTGCCTTGCTTTTAAAAATAAACATTTCAGGACAATTGAATTACGAAGCTTAATTTATCATAGACAATTCAGTACAATTGAATTTATTATAAACATTTCCGGTAAATCGAATTTATAAAGATGGTAATACATAAACGAATTAGCAGAAATTAAAGTATACGTCGATTACGTCGATAACTAGAAGTATTGTATTTGTTGCGTTTGACTTCGAGTTATCGTGAGTCTACTGTACTTGTAATGAGAATCAACGTCTTTGCTTTACTTGCGTCAATACTACCCTGTCACAAGTGTACATGGACAGAGTCTTGTATAATTTAAGTTCTTTAACGAGGATTCATAGACGAATTCATCTAGTCGATTGATTATGTTTACAAAGGATTTTAGAAGAGGTAACATTGTGTGTCAGCTTAAAGACACTGACAGTTGTAAATAACTTCGATTACATTGGCTTTAACGTAGGACTACTTTAGAATCAGATTTTGTATACATATGATATAATGTGTCTTTCTATTGATGAACCATCATCAACGTAACTTTTTCCCTGATAGCTATCACAGTTTGGACATTAGTTTCGTAGTAGATGAATATTAAAACATTGTAAAAAAGGGAGATATTGTTCTTAAGAGCAATTTCCCCTTTTCGCAAAGTGTTTTCAATATTATCAGCTAAATAGTATGAAGATAATTGTAAACATTATTAGATCTAAGATTGTATTTTTGCAAATGATATGTTGATGCATTGAAAGCAAAAACAATAATTTATTTCATTTATATAATATTATTTTGTGTGTGTTAAGATTTCCGTAATTTAAATATTTCACATACAATTATAATTTTCTTTTACTTCATGTTTCAAAAGCATTTTCGCAAATCTTTGGTATTTAACAAACCAAATATTCTTAAGTACGTGTTTTTAAAGAAAACATAGCAAACCAATTTTTTTTTTATATTGTTTAAAAACACATGCACTATCTGAGTCATTATCCGTTTAAATGCCGAATCACATAGGGTCCAAAGTAATACATATCAGCAATCCATCGAATGCTGGACGTACGTAACGAATGGCCAGCGAAAATCATAACGTAGCGTGCTGTGACCGGTAACGTAACGTGTCTCCACTGGCCAATATATACGCTCTTCAAATATTTGTCGTCGATTTGATGCTTGCCCTGCGAATCTCGTGTATAAGACTCATTAAAATCCAGCGCGTGTGCATTGTGTCTTAGTTCACGCTGTGACTGGTGAAACCTACCGTATTAAATACGCATGTTTCTATGTTGATAATCTTAACTTTCTGTAATACCTTTTTTCGCGTCAATGGCAATATTCAGATTTTGTAAATGAAAGAATCTACTTTTCGAAATTCGTCACTGAAAAATTTAACCTCGTAACATACAGTACTAGCTATACTTGACTGTTAATAATACTATCAGGATATGCCAAACTATAACTGTATTTTAGCGAATGGTTTGTTGGTACATTGATAGAAATAATACGGAATATTATTTCGTTTTTCAACCGTGTGTGTTTTTGTATAAAATTCTCTGAACGTTTACTTTTCTAATAAAAATGAATACAAAAGTGTACTTCAATTGCCCTGCAAATCCGTTAGTAATAGCTGCCTGGTCTCAAGTTCGAATACCATCTTCGTCAATTATCTCCTCGATGAAAGAGAACATTTATAATCATGTCCGTCAACCTCATTCAAATGGGATAAAAGGTTTATGCGTGAATATAAATGATGTATCAACGGAAAAATTCTGCGTAGGGTACTGGTGGGGCGAGAAAGCCAGCATTGGTGAACTGGCACCGGCGATAAATTGAAATATTGTTGGAACGTTTCTTTAGACCCCAATCAGTAAAATATTACTTTTAATTATTTATCACAATAGGATATATATATATATCATAATTATAGTGATAAGTGCTTCAGTAATTTTATTCGACAATTGGTGAAGAACTTAGAAATTATTTGTCTTTGACATCCCCGATTCTGTGTGAATAATGATATTGTTATAATGCATTTGAATGGATGGAAGGGAGTTTTACGCCACTTTCAACAATATTTCTGACATATCACGGCATTTTCTGAGTAAATTATCAGTACAACTGGTTAGTTTATCTTTACATAAGCACATAAGTCGTATTGCAATCATCACCATACTTTGCGACAACAACGGAAACCACTGCTACCGGTTTTAAAGTATGTGGTTTGACCCGAAGGAAGATCAAACTCAGGTATATTGCTCTGAATGCGGATGTTGTAACCACTTTACCCTCAAGGTGCTTTTGTAATTGTATTTTTTTGTGGGCGTGATATTTGGTCAATACAATATCTACATTGAGGAACATCCAAATGTAATACAGACCTCAATTGAATGGACATTGATCAGTTCCTGCTTAAATAAATTTACAAAATGAATGTTTTCAAAAATCTTGTGTAATCCAAGCAGTGGATTTTGACGCCAAATTCAGACTGCCAATTTATTCAGTTCGCCAAACAGGTAATCTTCCAGATTCTCCTAAGACAACATTAGTTTTCGTAGTTCATTTTACTCCAAGGATTTCTAACAAAAGTCAAGATGATCACTTTCTAAAGTTCATGCGTAAACGACCAAGAAAATGTTGATATAAAATGAACTCCCATCTGTTTATAAATAGAGACAACATTAATTGGCGTACCACCTAAGTACCAGTTTCTGTTGTTCCTGAAAAAAAAACTCCATTTCTTAAGAGAATAATCTTAGTTTTATTTAAGTTAACTTTAATTCCAATATAATCAAAACTATTAAGTTGTTGCTGTTATTCAAATACTGTTTCAGCACAACTAGCAATGTCGTCTGCAAACACGAAATCAATAATTTCAGGTTTTTTTCTGAAATAAAATATTTACGAAGTAAGAGAGACAACTCGTTAATAAATACAATAACATTTGTTGTATTTGTAATATCCCCTTGTCGCGAACCTGTAATTTACTGAGACATCAACAGTTCATAAATTTCCCTTTTCATACAATACAGTCAAGAGTTCGACACATGTTATCATGATTAATGAGGTAATGTGTACTAATAAAGCAACTGATGTTCAGCTTTGATATCCAATTATATGCATGAGTTTAAATTGCAGTACCTCATTTTAAGACAGCGAGCCCCGGTAGCTCAGTCGGTAGCGACGCGGGCTGTCAATCCAGGGGTTGTGTGTTCGAATGCCAGCTCGGTCAGCTTTCTTTCCAACGTTTGACAAACGTCATTGTGACCTGCTGTTTAACAGTATATGTGGAAAAGCAGCTAGTTGATTCGAAAGAATGTTGTGTGGTGTACTGGTGTGGGAAAACCAGGAAACCAGTTGAACAACCTCGCTAAATGTTAATGATTTTCAATATATTTCAACGTTCCATATTGTAGAGCCATGTGAGTGTTCGGACTAATGTATTTTCCAAACATAAGAAATTGTAAAACAGCAACATTGAATGTGATAACATTGATTAACAATATAGTTATAACAGTTTATATCGGATAAGCAAAAGGCTGATTTATTTATAAATTTTAAAAACTCCGAAAACAGACTAAAAACATAACTAGTTACGATATTGAATCTTAAATACAAAACACTTAAGATATTGTAACAGTTTTTACAGTTATGATAAGCGAAAAAACCCAGAAAAATACCAAAACATTTAACAAAGCCCATGGACATAAATGGTTTAACAAAGATTGTTATAATGCACGTAAAAATAGAAATAGATATTTACCAAATAAAAAGAACCCGAAACCGACAAATATTTAATGATTAAAATAATTGATTTAACCACGTAAAATCTCAACAAAAGCAAATCTATCAAAATAAGGAAATTTATATGTTAAAATATTCGGCAAAACCCTAACCGAAAATTGTTTTAGAGAAAAGTGAAAAACTGAAAGCTTAAAGAAGTTAAATGTAAAGGCCCGTGCATACTGTTGAGGGTTTGGGCCACGAATTGCTGGGAATCATAACTCATCATAACTCTTTGGTGTCGTGTATGACTCATACACATACATGTACATGAACAGATAAATATTCGTGTCTCCTCATGCCACCAGTACTCTGCAAAGAGAAATATAACGAAAAAATAAAGCAAAAATGATCATCTTAAATGAAATAATAAAAAAAACTATAAGTTTAAACAAATAGTCAGCATAATCTTATGGAATACAGTGAACTATTTGAATATAAGTACAACATTTATCAAAGCAATATGCTCAATCAATGTATAAAACAGTTTGAAATCTTGTGTAAGATATATTGGGTCTTCTGCGGATTTCAGAAGTTAAAACAACGGAGTTAAACAGGCAGACCAAATTCAAGTTTATTAGTACTATTGTTTGTTCGTTTGTTTAGGATTTTACGCCGCTTTCAATATATGTCATATGGTAGTGGACAGGTTAGATAATATAAGTCCCACACCTTATATTTACATTCAGATCACACAAATATATAAGTATGAAATCATTACCACGCCACCTGCTGGAGCGCAAGAGTTTCATTGAATCTATTCATTCAGACCCATAAAGTCGGCCCTTACGGTTCAAGCGCAAACTCGTGTTGCCATTCTTATAGAGTTTCCCCAACCCCCAGGGGCGTTTTGTGTGTTAGTTACAGAAAATATTACATTGATTCAAACATAGATGGAATATTTACACACATGATTAGGTATTTGTTCATGCTCGTATTTTCCCACGATACTGTCTCTTGTGAACATACTCCAGAATCCTCACAGATATTAATGCTTCATGATCTTAATTTGTTTGTAAGAGATGGGGTTATAACCAATACTAATATGAAAGCGCTGAAGGAACCAAAGTTGCGCGTGTCTCAAGTCAAAAAGGGTAAGGCGAGCCATCAGCTACTAAATCAGACATTAAAACAAGAATGAAATGCTATATATTCAATTGTAAACTGTTAAGCTAAGCAATGTTCACGGCTTACATAGTCATGAACAGAATTGAGATTAATATTGTTTTCAAAGGCAAAAGAGGCATATTATTATGTTACAGCGTGTGGCAATTAGATTGATAACTGTGAGATATCTAGTATAAGGCAAAACTACTCCGTCCAAGGAGGAAATGGTTTACGACCGTCAACATGGCTTGAAGGAATTTATTTCTAGGGTCAGGCTAGGAACATTTCTATGGAAATCAGAAATCTGCATGGATCCAAATTTGAAGGAATGTTGATGATTACATTCAGAGGATGATATTTGTTTATATGTATACATTTATAATCGTCGTAAACATATTTCTGCAATAACAAACAAGTAATATCACTTTATATTTTACCAGATACATCCAAACTGCAGCTGAAGAATTTGACAGCATCTTGACACAAAAGAAGCAACAATCTTCGTAAATGACAGTGTAACAATTTGATAGTGTTAAAAACAGTGTGGCAAAAGACACAGTTCTCATTATGTGCAATATGTCCTTTTGTTCCTATGTTTCAAATGTATTTTTCAAGTAGATTATTTAAGAAAATTGACTTCAGAGCTGATGTTAACATATAGAATGCATGAAACGGAAAACGAAAAGGAGTAACAGTTTTATACGATAAAGAAACTTTTAGATTTGCTACCAAACGTCACTCCCACTGATAAGATTATGTATTGAGTCCATGATAAACAAACGTTGACAACTTGTAACACTTTCTCATTGAAAAATGTGGAACAAAATATTTGCGTTTTACAATTTTCTCACATGGATAGAACTCTGTAAAATGCAAGTATTGACTCCTTGCCTTAACGTTGTGGGGTAATTATTTTGACTGAATCGCTGGTGTCAGGATTAACAGATCAGTAGAACTGGTTACGTACCAATGAACCACCGTTGTTGAACATAAACATTGTAGAAATTTGCGTAAAACAACATACAAACAAAAAGACTGCTGATTTTCAGGAGTTTATGAACAAAAGTCCTTTTTTTTTTGTCTCATGAACACTACTTGTATGTATAAAAGTCCATGTTTATATAATTAGCAAGAGAACCGCATGTGGTTGCTTGACGCTCGTCTTTTTCTATCCTTTTACACTTTATTTATTAAATAAAAAAAATATTCAAATTTTTAATGAATATTGTAGTATAATATCAAGATCACACAACTGCTACTTTTCAAGTATCAACACAAGATTTACAAAAATATAAATCCAAGTTCATATACTTGATACGTAAGATCATCATGTCTGAAAGATGGCTGTCACACTCTGTCAATACCATAAGCTCAGGCTTTGTGTATGGACAGCCAAATGAGATAAGCATGCCTGTTGACAAATCACTATATAATTGACAAATATATCATTTGTATCTAGATAACAAATGGCTAGTTCAATAGTGTAAGCTTCTGCACATGCCGTTGACGTAATTGTGTACACATTTTGATACTAAATGTAAAATCTATAAAATCCTTTACTCCATGAGCCCCAAACACAATCAGAAGAAAGAGTAAGGATAAATATGTGTATACATATTTAATTTGTTGATACCACTTTATCAATTGTAACTAAAAATTAAAAATAAAAACACTCTATCACTCTATAATAAAATATTTCGGCAATAGGACTTCTTCAGGTTATATTTAACAAAGATCACACACCATGTAGCGTCCATTCTTGAAAATATTGAACATGAAGACTAACATAATGATTCCATTGAATATTTAACCAGTTTTCTAGTTTTAGTAATAGTGATCTGGACTTTCACCCCCATGAGCCTGAAACACTAACATATCCAAAGATATTCTGACTTACTTACTACAAACACAATCCTGTTACAGTATGATGTCAACTGAATTGAAAGATATTGAATGTATTAATCTTCTCCTATTCTTAGTAATATTGAGCTTGAATCAAGTACCCCCAAACACAATCACAAAATTAGTGTCTTTCATAAGTGTGTTTCAAATTGTCTAAGAAGGGCAACAATACATTCAAAATACATAATAGATTTATGTTACTTGTACAATGAATACTTCATTATATTGTTTATGGGATAGATAACAAGCTTTCCCAGTTTCAAAGTGATAGCTTTGATAGTTTTCATGTTAGTGACGACAATAGCCCGTCTGTTTTCAAAACATTCAGTCGAACTCAAAACGAATAATGACAAAGCAAGAGGCTCTTCCAACGTATTAGAAGAGGGGACATAATCACCGTTGAAAATCTGACCATTCGACATGTAAGAATTATATGTTATATATAACCGCCGATGAGAACACCAGGAACAAGGAAGCAACTTAATCATTCTTGATTTGAGGGATATTATAAAAGAGCCCCGTCGAGCTATGAGGGGTCTACTTGCATCTACGTAGAGTGAAGGCTGTACTGAGCTAGTGCACAGTCTTACCAAAGTCTTCATTGTACACGTACATAAATGCACATTCTGACAAAAAACTGAAATGGAAGCCCCACTTGTTTCATGTCAATATTTATTTATATAATGTCAAAGAGGAATGTCATTAAGTCCCTAAATCTAGTCTGTTCTCACTTCACGAGTTTCAATAACGGCTTGGTCAACCTTCTGTTCAACGATTGACAACAGTCTTTGTAACAGCTGTCATACATGTTCACTAAGAGGAATAAATATATAGCTTGACTGTTAATACTAGGAAGATAATGCAAACCTAAAACTGTTTTTTTTGCGAATGATTTGTTGAGTACTTATTTTAATGATATTGTGTGTGAACATAGGCCCTTACCAGGTTTAAAGGGACTGAATCCCATATGAGAAAAAAAGCGAAAAAAATAAAAATCTAAAAATATCGCTTTATATTTATCACGTGATCACTACAACCGAATTGACAATCTCCTTCGCAGAGTTGTCGTTCCTTACACTCACGCATACATGAACGCAATCAGTCGATAGTGTAAGAGAATGCCGAATTGAATCCGCAAATTCAAATGAGCAAGAGGAAATTCCACGATATTTTTAAACGGGAAAACACGGAGCGGACATTTTTTAACTTCTTATTTCCTATGAAATAATGAAAAACAAGACTTGTACGACCTCTACATTATTCCGTTACATATATATCGACGTATTTTGGATTAATTAGAATAAGTATAAAATATAACGATTTTAGACCATTATGGTGTTCAGTCCCTTTAAAACTTGCTTGGGGTACTAATGGGACAAAAGAGTCAGCAAACACATGTATCCGTGACCTAGCAGCTGTGGTATAATTACATTCTATTACAAATACCGTTCAGACCTCAATCAATCAAACATTATTGTTTGATTATTTATCACAATAGTATATATAAAAGCCTAAATCTTACAAATTTATACAGAAAAAACAGAAAAAAGGATGATCGAAATCGACATGGGGGAGAGCGTTTGAAACGAGTAAACTGCATAATTACTTACTCCCCTCAAGAATGTTTTGTGGATAGGGTTCTAGAATGCCAGAACAATATACGAAACATGAAGAACAGGTCAAGTTACCATGAAGATGGAGAGATATCGCCTTGATAGTCCTGGTCTTAATGAAGTAAAATGGAACACACGGCAGGCACGATTACTTTTGCTTCTGGTCATTCTCTTTTGTTCTCTTTGCCACCACATAAGGCCGACCGTAACAAGAAGGGGTTTGTTTGCTATTTATGAAGCAATGTCCTCTAGAATAGAAACTAGTAAATGACGAAACGATGATTGCCAGGTTTCACTCAAATTTCAAGAATCACACAATACTATGCTCTTACGAACCAAGCAGACGATGTGACTAAGGAAAATCCTTTTCACAACTACAGAGATAAAACAGATATCACCCTGGTGATAAGCAATACAAATAAAAAGGTAGGTAAACTTGACAGAGCCAGGGAACAAATAACTGGTAAGAAGGGACTAGGCGACATGAATGAAAACGTTGAGGTTTTGAATACTTTAGCTGATAAACTGATCTTGTCATCAGAGGAAGCCTGTTCGCTAACACAATTGTCTACAATGTCACCTTGATGAACATGTAGTGTTTAGAAGAGGGGGAAAACAAACGACAACGATCGATTGATTTGACACCTCTAATGTGACAATTTATCAATCAAGACCGGATTTTTCCACTAACTGAATAATAGGTTTCAAGAACTAGCTTCAGGGCAATTCTCTTTCAATGAAAGAACAATGATTATTAATGAATTAGTTTGAAAATTTTGTTTGACAAATGGTGAAGAAGCTGATCATGAGCAATTTTTTCTTTTGCCGCAATGTTTTCAAAAGTCGTCTGCTAAAGTGGCGTCAGAAAGCATTTCTATGTTAGAAAGGCTTATTCTTCAGGTAAAATATAGACCTTTCACATGGTTATACGTTTACTCATATGACTTTTACTCTTCACAATATGACCGACGTCAATGGCAAACCGTTTGTTCATACTTTTAGACTGGTACCTAGGGGTATTTATTTTTAATTATTTCAGTTGTATGTGATATGTTCACAGCTGGTTTAAATCACATTCGATGTTTGATTCCTTTGTTCCAAACCAGTTCTCGCGCCATTTGTGTGAAGAGTCCCAAATTGTAAAACCCTGTCATCACGGGATTCGACATCTGGACGTGTGGCAGACGTTTTACAACTGTACCACTGTCTAGAATACTTATTGCCGGAAACCAGAGGAATGTGGGTTAAATGTATATTAGATTCTAGGACATTTTTTAAGTAAATTACCGTTCATGTTTACAAAAAATGTGATCATTTAGAATGCATGGAACACTGAAAAGGAGTTTGCAATAGTTTTTAAAGAATAATATAAATATTTAGATTAACCCCAACATCACTCCTAATGCTTTGATCATATATTGCATATATTGAGTACATAATAAAACATCAAAACGTTGACTTTGTAAAACTTCAAATGACATATATTGCGAAGTGTGAATCTTGAAGTTGAGAAGAAATAAAGCACACCTGTTTGAACTACAGTATTTTAACATGGATTATAAAAAATCCAGTCTCTCCTTCAAACATGTTAAGGGAACTATCGTCGCCTCTCTGATAATGGATTAATTCGCATTTTGAGAAATTTACATATAGATATAACTCTTGAAAGACTAATTACTGGCCCATTGGCTCTCAAGGCTTGCAGGGTAAGAATTACTATTGACTCACTGGTGTCAGGATAAATGGATCAGTAGTACTAGCAACTTACACAGGAAACGCCGTAGTTTAACTAGAAAGTATAGGAAAGGGCGTAACACATCTTACAAGCATCCATGAAATATGTTCAGAAAAGTGATATCTTAATGGAGGTGTCTTCCGTGAGAGAATAATGTATTTATTTCCAATTATCTCAAATAAATATAACTCTTGTAAGATTCTTTGTCTGTGAGAAATATTACAAACAAAACTATTTTTCCCCTGTTGAACATATATATGAAACTCAATGTTCAGAAAATAGACCAAAAAACGGTTTTATTTAATTAAAATATGAACAATAGCAAAGTAGTTTGCTTTCCCAACGTCTTCAGAGTAGGGGACTTACCTACACTTGAAGATTGTACGAATCAGCATGTAAAAACACTTTATAATAAATGCATATCTTGATTAAAACATCGTAAAATTTATTCAATAGCTCGATGATAACCTGTTTTTATGAGATGTCGAAGCGGAATATGCTACCACTTGAAAATGGCACGTGAGAAGTTACGGTGTCCCGTATAGATACTAGAATTTACGTAGGAACATGGATACAAACTGAACATTAAATCCAATGAACGTAAATTCCTGCCGCGTCGCATGAGAATTGACCTTTCGACATTTGTAACAAGTGTATAAACAGATCAGCATGTGCTCTCGTTGAGTCTGATCGGGGTGTGCACTAATCGCTATCGATTCAGGATGAACCATTATATAATGTTATAGGATAGAGATAGATAATGAATCATTGGCCTGACTGTATGTTAGCCAATGTCATTAATATCCTTTCAGTGCGTCCTGCGATATGGCTCGAAACGGAAAAACGGAAGACGCTGGGTGAATAACTCTGTCCAATGTTATAAAGTTATTATGACACCCGCAAGAGTATTATCACACAATTAAATCACATGCATATACATGCATATACTAAGAGACACTCATCTGCGTATAGTGCATACTCAGAAATTGATTATCGATTTCAATGTAATGACAAAGAATCTGTCTGAAATCAGACAAAACATAACCACGCTTTAATGCACATAAGTGCTGCACGCACTCATGTAATATCGTAAATATCTATCATAATATTGTTTACATTAATCAGACAAAACATAAACACGCTTTGATTTGATGCACATAAGTGCTGCACGCACTCGTGTAAAATCGTACAAATATCTATCTTAATATTATTTTCATTAATCAGACAAAACATAAACACGCTTTGATGCACATAAGTGCTGCATGCACTCGTGTAAAATCGTATAAATATATATCATAATATTGTTTGCATTCATCAGACAAAACATAAACACGCTTTGATGCACATAAGTGCTGCACGCACTCGTGTAAAATCACATAAATATCTATCATAATATGTTTACATTAATCAGACAAAACATAAACACGCTTTGATGCACATAAGTGCTGCACGCACTCGTGAAAAATCACATAAATATCTATCATAATATTGTTTACATTAATCAAACAAAACATAAACACGCTTTGATGCACATAAGTGCTGCACGCACTCGTGTAAATTCATATCAATATATATCATAATATTGTTTACATTAATCAGACAAAACATAAACACGCTTTGATGCACATTAACCAGACAACAATATCTCGATCACACTTAGTTGAAATAAAACACACATCTACATCTGTGAATATTGGTGATAGATACTCATGCTGATTGTTTTTTCAATATGCATTTGTGATTTATCGTAAAGACGCGTATGAAGGCAATCGTTCTGAATGTCATTTTGCATGTGGCGTGGCAAATCTTATGAAAAATTGGCCCAAAATATTAGACACGGGAAGATTAACAACGCAATGATAATAAACTACATTCCACAGTTACCAGTATCCATGCGATTAAATAGTTTTTATAACCCCGATAAGGATATATAAATCATCGTCAAAATAACAGTTTACAGTAGAACTAAGATCATTGTCGACAGAACAAGAAACACATCATCAAACATGTCCAGTAGAATTTCACTGATAACCATTATATTGGCATACTGCATTGTACATACATGTAGAGGTGAGTTATTTGAACTTCGATAAATAAATACCAGAATAAAACAATCGGATTAAGAAAGTATGGATTAAAGACATATCAGTTGGGAAATTTGAAATTATTTATTTACTTAAAAAGAGAATTTAACGCAATTTGTTTTTAGAAATTGATGTATATATTCCGTTATGAATCTATTACATATAATTAATTGGTTTGATTAGTGATTGCATTATTTATCGGCATCCTGAAACATACTAAAATATGTGTACAACTTAAGTATTAGAATTAAATATGTGTACAGATTTAAAAAATCAAGGATATTTAATTCACAATGTATCTGTTTAGCTGCTGCGGTTAGTTGGCCCGACGGCACATGCCCAATTAATATATCAGAAGATACATCGAAGGAAACCCTAAATACATTCTTTGCTAATGGCGCGACAAACTATACAATTCTTACCCAGAATGTCCCTGGCCGGTTTGTGATTGCATCTACCGGAATACTTAAATCTGCGACTGACCTCGACTACGAGAGTAATCAGAAATCATATTCCGTACAGATCATGTATGGTACTTTTCGCTTCTATTTGGAATTTTATGCCGTTTAAAAAAAAGCCAGACGTATCACGGCGTTTCTTGGATAATTTACCAGTTCTGCCAGTATAATTTATCCTGATACCAGCGAATGAGTTGCAATTAAGAATAGTTTTCCAAGAGCACCGTCAAGATTAAGGTTAAGCAGTGGTAATGTCTTCAACATTATCTTCTTCAAGATGTATCAGTGTTTTAAATATGACGGATGTGTACTGCTGTATTTCTTGTCAAACATGTTGAGTATGAGATGGCATTTCGCAAATGAATTATCAAAGAAAGTAATTTCAAGAAAATGTCAGAGGCTGCTTATAGTTTTGATAAGAACCTTACTATTGGTCTGTAAATCCCAGTCAAACACGCTGGTTTGGATAATATACTATTTCAGATTATTTTATATTTTTGCTAACAAAGGGTTCTTCGTATTTTGAATTTTCAT
The DNA here is from genome assembly GCA_031761405.1 of Serripes groenlandicus. NCBI lineage: Eukaryota > Metazoa > Mollusca > Bivalvia > Cardiida > Cardiidae > Serripes > Serripes groenlandicus. Next base: position 20,377,727 of record JASEVX010000012.1, read on the forward strand.
AAGTAATTATGGACATGAAATAAATAAAATAAAAATCGTTTGATTTATGGTATTTCGCGTATCTCATGTATTTTCTACATAAGACACATTTTGGACTTTTTAAAACAGAAAATTGATTCGATGTCTCTCATTGGGTAGATAAGTAAAGCTGGAAAGACATAACTATCATCACTTATGGTTAAGTCATTGATCTGATTTTTAAATCGCTTTTCTTTGGCAGGGCGTTTAACGCTGATCCCTATAACAAAAGTCTTACCTGTGAAATACGAGTCACTGATGTTAACGACGAAGAGCCACTGTTTGTTCCGGAATCGTACTACGTGACAACTGTAAAGAATGTTGCGACAAGTAAGGATATTAAATGATAATATTTGGTTCTCTCTTTCAGAAATATTATCTAAATAAACATAAATTAGAGATTTTGGAATCTTAAGATAATTTTATATAAATTATTAGATATGGTCAATTTGCGTGCGATTGTTAATTGAACTAGACAAGTGAAGCATGTAGAGTAGTGATGCTAATAACATATTACGGATTAACAGGACGGCAAAACAAGATTATTGAATAATGAACCCCTTAGTTGTGTAATGTACGACCAGAAATGACGCTGATCAATAAGCCAGCTCATGGGAAAAGATACAAGTTCTGAAAACAGCAGATCCATATTTCCACAGTTCACGTATTACATACATAAGCATGTTAGAAGCATATGTCACCTTATGATAAGATGGAGTTGATGTATAGTGTGATCTGAAACTGCACTTTTAAACAATCTTAACATATAATTTTTCCCTCTTACAGGCTAAAATATGACCCAGTCTGATTGAGCTTATGCTCCATCAGAGAAAATGGTCTCTATAATCAAAAGGGAAATAAAGAGGTATTAACTGTTCGTCATTAAGTTATTTGAATTATCTTAAAAACTGTCAAAACTATTTTTTATTTCATGAAGACCATACTAAATAGAAACATTATTTAATTGATCATCGTTTGCGGAAAAGGAATAGTGAGGAAAGGTAATCAGCTGCTAGGGAAGAGTCTTGTGTGAAGTACTGGTGTTAAAAAGTCAGGAAACACATAGTAAAGTGATCTGGTTGTCGTGATATATATGCCAAACCGTTGTAAAATGTAAATCAAGGTAACTACTGTCTGTTGGTGTGAAAATTGGTACGGATTCACACCGATTGCAAATGCCATATCTTTGCTTGTTTGCAAACCATATTTTATTTTCATTTAAACATTTAGATATTTCTTTCAGACACGAACCTGCTGACCGTTTCCGCAACCGATAAAGATGTGACAGCAGCGTTTAATAAGGTTATGTACAGTATCAAAGGTTAGTAACTGTAACACATGTAACTTCATTTTTTAAAGTTACCTGCTTTATTGGTTAGTGTAAAGCATATTTTACGAGCTTTATAAATCACTCCCTGTGAATGCTTTCTCAGTACTGAAATGCTACCCGGTGTACTATTAAAGTAAATTAGTACTTCTGACATGAAACAATAATGGCGACTAGATTGGTCACTAGTCTGGTACCACTACATGATAGGGTCAAGTATACCCCAAAAATTGTGGCACCCTTCGGACATGTTGTAGCAAGCAAAAGGCTATAGAGAAAACCATTTTGTGGACTAACCGTTTTACTATTTCATTCTCCGGAAAAAGTTTGCTTCATTATCTAATATTGATATCAACTATCAGGTTTACGCTGTAAAGTTTACGAAATTTCAATTCTGTATTTACAATATATGTAATAGAAACGAATGAAGGGCGGCGTTCAATCAGGTTTCAAGCTTCAAGTTGTTATTGTACTCTAAGCCAAAGTGTGTACGAGAGATAACAAGCATACATCAGAACATTGAACAGTAATTTAGATAAAAAAAAGTATGTCTAACAAATTAACAGCAAACAGATAACACATTTAAAACTAAAACAATATTTATAATAACAGATAAAATATAAGAAAGATGATCCAGTTAACATTCAGTATTATTTGTTAAGCAAATAGCGCTATCTTTAACACAAATTCTTTGTGTTTGGAAGGCGTATATAATGCATATAGTTACCTCTTTCATCCAACGAATGGCTACAGTTAAAAAGAGAATGAAACTAATCACCACCATCTCGACTATTATTTCGTCTTTCCTTTTCTTTTCTAAAAAAGCGTCCATTTCCTATTAGTACATTATAATTGAGACATTTAAATTTACAAAAGACAAAAAGCCAACGGTTTTTGTAAACATAGTAGATATCTCTTCCGTTTAATTGAATTTTATAAATTATGTAATTCAAACACTTGGAAGATTCTGATACATCACTACTCCAAACGTAGTTAAAATGGTCATACAGTGATGTATCAATTTATTTTAAAAGATATACAATTATGTATACTCTGCATGCACCAATACTTTAAACCAGAAATGCTATTGGGAATCGTCTTCATCTTAGCAACTAATTGACAATGTAACGTCTACCCCAGTATTTCAATATTCTGGCATAAATCTTATTACCAATTTCAATTTTCCCATAGTTCATCTAACACCAATGAGGTGGGGTAGACGTTTTCGATATTAACATATATATATGTCTAATACAAAATTGTCAAAGTAAAACACAGGCCTATTTCTCAATTTACACTGTGAACAAAAATATCACATGCAGTTAAATAGTATGACCAGATAGAGCATCGTTTACAATACTCATATATACAGTTAAGCGCTTGTTGAAGCACAGAATGACTTGGAGCAAACTCGCTGTACCATCCGCATACAAGGAAAGTATAACTTCAAAATGTACATCAACATTGTTATTTATCAATTGCTCATTTATCTGATTTGAGATGAAACAAAAAAAAAACAACTGACCTGCCCTAAATGATATTTAATCATTCAGAAAAGTAGAAAATCAATATGATACTACTGAATGTATCAGCTAATACATAATTAACTTTAACACATGATTTAGCTGTGGCATTATGTTTAACTCTTTAAATATTACCCTCAATATTAGGTCTTAACACTTATCTCCAAAGCTCTGATGCCATTGAACGCGTTTCCTTTTAATCACTAAACGCAAAGTACAGCCACTTTGTCTTATGCTTTGACATATATAATTATCAATCAACATTTTCATAACAAAATATTATCAATAGTACTATATCTCTTACGAAAACATGTCTGTTCCTCTGCTTATAAACACCCTTTTCTAAAAACTGATTTAACATATGTAAGAAGCTTTCTCAAGCAACTTGGAAATGTTATGCATCTGTAATTGTCTGGATTTGTTATCACATTTAGTTAAAATTACTCCAGTACACCATACATCAGGCACATCTCCACAGCCAAGTATAGGATTAAATTATTTACAATACAGTGGCTACAGTGAACCCGGGACATTTATATTATAATGCTGGCATTGTACCTCTGAGCTTACTTAATGTTTTAACCCTTTCAATACTGTTTTTTTAAAATGGACATTGTATTTGGAATAATCCATAACCAATTATAGGAATATCATGATTAAAAAATGTTTGGTTGAGCATCCAACAATAATGAGCCATCGGATCCGCTAGTTGTTAGGGTTCTGTTGTGATGAAACTACCTTCACAAAATCGGTCCAGGCACTCAAATGGTAAATGTTATTGAGAATTAAAGGAAAGGGTATAAGTTCTAGATAATACGGACGACAGGAGACAAAAAGAACTATATATTGTAGCAAATGTCCATTGGTTCGACATTGAGTTAATCTTCCTAGAATTATCAATTACATTAGTTGAAATTACAGTTTAATTGTCCGTCCCTCATAGCTATGTGTTTGATTACCATACATTTCATAACATATTGTTCGTTAAGTTTAAACAACCGGTGTGGGTAGGTGGTAATTCACATAATTTGTTCCATTGTTATAATAATTTGACGTTTGTTTCTTTAACAGACGAGGGTAATGGTGCGAACTTTACCGTGGACGTTAACACCGGAGTTATCAGGGCTAAAACCATATTAGCTGCTGCAGATCCTGTAAATTTAACGCTAAATGTGGTCGCTACTGACAACAATAAAGACTCATTCACAGCCGAAGCATCTGTAAAAGTATGCCTTGGATGCAAAACAAGTGGTTCTTCTGCACGGGAGATAAGCCTTTTTGCTTCCATGACCCTTGTTTTCAGTGTTTCTTGATGTAGTATGGGGTTAAATGCGCGTGGAATCGAAGTAATACTTACAACAAACCTCGAGCTCACTATACTTTGACTGATAGATTCTTTATTAACACATTGCTGTGGAATCATAAAACTCGTACATGTGATAATTCGATATATCTGTTTAATTCGTACCAATTCCTGGTAAGTTATGTCTTTTTAAAAACAGCGTATCAGCAGTTCAATTGATATGACGGTATCACTGCCTTGCTTAAAAGATAAACATTTCAATACAATTGAATTACGAAGGTGAATTTATGATTAACATTTCAGTACAGTTGAATTACAAAGCTGATATTACATAAACCAATTAAGCAGAAATTGAAGGATACCTCGAACACTTCAATATCTAGAAGTAATGTATTTGTCGCTTTTGACTTCGAGTTATCGTGAGTCCACCGTACTTGTTATGAGAATCAACGTTTATGCATGACTTGCGACAATACTACTCTGCCACAAGTGAGCATGTACATAGTCTTGTATAATTTAAGTTTGTTTTACAAGGGTTCATAAACGAATTCATAGAGTCGATTGTTTAGGCTTACAAAAGAGTTTAGATCAGGTAACAATGTGTGTCAGCTTAAAGACACTGATAGTTGTAAATAACTTCGATTACATGGGCTTTAACGTAGGACTTTATAATCAGACTTTGTATAATTATTATACATTGTATCTTACTATTGATGAAACATCATCAACGTAACTCTCTCCCTGATATATATCACAGTTTGGACATTAGTTTCGTAGTAGATGATTCTTAACACATTGTGAGAAAGGGAGATATTGTTCGTAAAGAGCAATTTCCCCTTTTCGCGAAATGTTTTCAACATCGTGTTCTCTATTAGCTAAATAGTCTGAAGATAATTGTAATCATTATCGGTTCTAAGATTGTATTTTTGCGAATGATATGTTGATACATTGAAAGCAAAAATATAATTCATTTGATTTATATAATATTATATTGTGTGTGTTTTAAGATTTCTGTAATTTAAATATTTTATATACGATTAGAATGTTCTTTTACTACATTTTTCAAACATTTTCGCAAATCTCGGGTATTTAACAAACTAAATATTAAGTCCGTGTTTTTAAAGAAAACATAGCTGACCAATATGTTTGATATAGTTCAAAAACACATGCACTTCCAGAGTCTAGACCCGTTTAAATGCCGAATCACATAGCGTCAAAAGTAATTAATATCAGGAATCCATCGAATGATAGACGTACGCAGGTAATGTCAAGCGAATGTCTAGCGTTGCGAGCTGTGAACAGTCACGTAACGTGTCTGCATTTGCCCATAAATACGCTCTCTACAAACATTTGTCGTCGATTTAAATTTAAATTTAAACTTATTTATTTTACATCGATTGCGAACCAAGCTTTAAACTCATATTAATCACGCTCGATGTCTGCTGCCAGGAAACTTAACCAGTACTCGCTCCGTTTGTGTGTAAAAATCCCAAAGGCAGAACCCGCTCATTACAACCCGGGGCCTTTGGTACAAGAAGCCGACGCTCTACCTCTGTACCATAGTCTTCCATTTGATGCTTGCCCTGCGAATCTCGTGTATAAGACGCATCAAAATCCAGCGAGGTTGCATTGATTGGTCTTTGTTCACGTTGTGACTAGGAAAAGCTAACATACTTAACACGAACGTTTCTATAATATTTTCTCTCTGTATTACCTTTTTTCTCTCCAATGGCAATATTAAGATTTTGTAAATGAAAGAATCTACTTTTCGAAATTCGGCGCTGAAAGATTAAACCTCAAAGAATACAGTACTAGCTATACTTGAATGTTAACAATATTATGAAGTTATGCCAAATTATAACTGTATTTTTGCGAATGATTTGTTGATACATTGATAGCAAAAATACGGAATATTATTTTGTTTTTCAGCCGTGTATGTTTTGATATAAGATTGTTTGAACGTATACTTTTCTAATAAAAATAAATACAATTTTGTTTTACTTCCGTTATTTTAGTTTACAGATGTTTGGTATTTCACATACACTGAACGCATTTAATTGCTCTGCAAATCCGCTTGTTATAGCTGCCTGGTCTCAAGATCGAATACCAGCTTGGTCAATTATCTCTTCGATGAATGAAACAAATTATAATAATTTCCGTCAACAAGTGGGATAAAATGTTTATGCGTGAAAGAAGGCTATTTCCAGGGAAGAATTCTGCGTATGGTACTGATGGGGCAAAAAAGCCAGCATTGGTGAACTGGCAGCTGTTATAAAACTGAGTACTACTGAAACGTCTTTTCAGACCCCAATCAATCACAAATTATGTTTAATTATTTATCACAATAGGATATTAATATATATATATATATGATATAGTGATAACTGCTTAGGTAATTTTATTCGACAATTGATGCAGAATTTAATAACTTTCTGTCCTGGATATCCCCGATCCTGTGCGAGAACTGATATTGTTATAATGCGTTTGTATGTGTGGAAGAAAGTTTAACGCCGCTTTCAACAATATTTCTGAAATATCACGGTATTAACTTGGTAAATTATCAGTACAACTAGTAAGTTTATCCTGACATAAGCACATAAATCGTAATATAATCACCACCATACTTTGCATCAAAAACTGAAACCATTACTACCGTTTCTAAAGTATGTGGGAGAATCAAACTCAGGTCTACTGCTCTAAATGCGGATGCTGTAACACCCTTATCATTGAGGCGATTTTGTGATTGTGCATATTATGTGCGTTTGTGTTTGGTCAATAACATATCTACATTGAGGAACTTCCAAGTGTAATACAGACCTCAATTAAATGGACATATATATGTTCCTGCTTACAAATGAACGTATCCAAAATTCTTTTGTAATCAGAGCAGTTCAAAATCCTTGATTATATAGAAATTCTTTGGATTTTGACGCCCAATACTAGGTGTGTCTAAAAAGTTCATGGACATTCTTAATATATATCGTAGATTTAAGTTGTCAGCAATATTCATATAGGTAACCTTCGTCATTTTCAGTAGATAACCTTGGTTTTGGAATTCCCTTTTACTCCAAGGATTTCTTACAAGAGTCAACATGACCAGTTTCTTAAATTCTAGTATTCAAATATTCCCCTATCTGGGAAGAGTAACATAGTATCGGTTCTAATGAAAAATAAAATAGTATACTACATTCATTGATTGAAAATATCAAATGTTTTCATACTGTTTGAAATTTTAACTATATTTTGTATCCGTAGATGCCGAAAACATTGTCGATTTAAAATGAGCTCCCATATGTTTAAATTGAGACAACATTAAATGTTTAAATTAACTCCAATTCCAATGTAATCAATACTCGTAAGATGTTGCTGTAATTTAACTACTGTTTTAGCACAGTTAACAAAGTAGTCTGCAAAAATGAGACAAACAATTTTAGGAACTTTTACCGTAATTAAGAGAGACAACTGGTTAATAGATAGAACAACCAGTAGTGTACTTATAACTTATAACGTACCCTTGTCGCGTACTGGTATAACAATGGTGGTAACCGTATTGAGACAGCAAAAATACTTGTTTTTGTTTTTTAATTTCCCTTTTCATCCGAATAAGTTAAGCTGATGTTTATCTAATTATATGCATACATTCAAAATGCAATACTTATCTATTAAGACGCGTAAGAATTTCCCGTTTAATCCGAAAAACTCAAAAATTATGTAAGCATGATCCATAGAAGTGTTTCTAAATGCATCAGTATGACACTAAAGTTGTCCACCGTTACGTGACACATATTTCTGTACTTTTGATTGTGGGCAAAATATGTAATCAAGAGTTGAATAACCTCCACAAAAGCCAGCAAGACTGATACCCATCAATTTTAACCTAATTCAACCTTATTATCAAATCGACATTTAATCACAGTCGAAAATATTTAATTGAAAGTAAAACATTTCATTACTGTTGATTTAAATGTCTGAACTGCTGTTCAAAATGATATTCTGGAGTTGGCCAATTGCCTTAATGACAATTAAGTTCCGTCCAATCAAGCAGATGTTTTACGGTCTAATAATGACCAAGTAACTGATGCTTAAGAGCGCCGTGTGTTAAATATGTGTAAATATATTTCTCTGATTATGTTGTAATGGCAGATTAGATAATGAATGCTTATTGTCATCAAGGTTTAATCACAGTTGATAAGTTCTTGCTGAATGCTAATGATTATCAATATACTTCAACGTTCAATATTTAAGAGCCGTCTGAGGTTTTGGACCATGGTAGTGTCCAAATAAAGTTTTTTTTCATTATTATATCTTATTTATTTATTCGGATGAACCAAAAAGCCTTATTATTTAAGAATTAAACAGTTCAGAAATCAGAATAAATAAATTACCTATTACGAAGTTGATTCTTAAATAGAAAACACTGAATATATTGTAACAGCCTTTAAAGTTATAATAAAATATGGTGCTGCATCACACAAAAAGTTAAGAAAAACAATACATTTAGCAACGCCCGTAAACATAAATATTCGAACAAATATAATTTTAATGCAGGTACAATATCCAATTAAAATAGAAAATACAATACCTCAAAACGGACAAACATTTTATAATGCAAAATCTTAATTTAACGGCATAAAATGTAAACCTAAGCAAAATATCGAAACGTGGATTTTCTTTTGTTAAAATATTTAACAAAGCCTACACCAAAATCGTTTTGTAGAAAAGATAAATCTTATGTCAAGACAAAAACTAAAAAAAATAAAGAAGTTAAATGTAAAGACCCGTTCACACTGTTACGAGTTTTTGTCAATATTTGCGGCGATCTCCAGTTGTCATGTAGAACTCGAACACACATATCTGTACATGAATAGATGTCTCTTCATGTCTGCTTTATCCAACAGTACTCCGCAAAGAGCGATATAGGGGATAATAAATCACCTGCTAAACAATTTACAGATGATTAACTTAAAAAAAAAAAAATCACAAAACGCTTAGTTTTAAAAATAAATTACATTTAGGCTAAACAGATTTGCAAATATCTTTCAACAACAAAGAAGGAATATTCTTATGGAATAAAATGAAATATTTTAATATTAGTACAACATTTTTCAATGAAAAACAATCAATGAATACAAAAATGGTAAATCTTGTGTAAGATAAATCGGGTCTTATTCGGATTTCAAAAGTTCAAGAAATGGATTTAAACAGGCAGACACAAGTTAAAGTTTATCATTTTTATTGTTTAGTTGTACAGAGTATGTCATATCGCGGCGGAACGATGATAATAGGCACACACCTTATATTTACATTCAGATATAACTATATATAAGGTATGAAACCCTTACCACACCACCTGCTGGAGCTCAAGAGTTGCATTGATTCCATTCGATCAGACCCATATTAAGAATCCCCTACGGACCAGTATGACTTAACTGAACTGATTCGACTGTCCTGAGTAAGTATTTGTGTGAAATGTGACCGGTAATCATGGTTTTCAAATAATTGGCTATAGCACAAGTTGTTTTCCAAATGCATACCATCTACAGGTTTCAAGCCACCTTCTGTACAAGTTCTGCGACAATCTAGTGAATATTGTAATCTGTGCATTGTTATTAAGTTTTACAATTATAAACTATAAACAAAATGCATGTCTTTCCCATTGAAAAGCGATTGGGGATTTTGTTTATGACCTAGACCTTTAATGATCATATGGTTTTATAGTTACTGACCGGAAAAAACTTTCAAAGTTATGGTCAAGTTGACGTTACCCAAAGTTTTCACTATAGCAATATAAGGCAAAACTGCCCCGCGCTCTAGAAGGAATGTGTTTGACCAAAATACATGGCTTGAATAAACTTGATAGAGTGTCACGCAAGAAAAATGTCTACACAAGTATTTGAAATTCGGCCCAACTGTTTTGGAGGTACAAAAGAGATAGTGTCGCTCCTCTGCCATCAGGCAAAACAAGTCACTTTAGCCGTAAAAGCCTAAACAACGACGCCCCTGATAGCCATGTGTTTTCATGAATCAACATGCCTTAAAGTATTCTATTAGAGGTTCTCGAATTGAACATTTCTACAAATATTATTTGAAATTTAGCCAAATGGTTTCGAAGAACAATTTGTGTTTAAGTTTTCACTTAATACATATGAGGCTAACAGCCCGCTCCCTGGTGCTCATATATTTGGATGACTCAACATGACTTACAGGAATCTGATAAATGGTCACTAAGAACATTTTTATAATTTTGAATATACCAAAAGAAAGCGAAAACGGAAAAAAGGTGATGTGTGTTGACCTATAAATAAGACCTGAAAGAAACTGGTACAAGGTTAAGGTCACTCAGATGATTTTATTAAAGCTATATAAGGTAAAATAAAAAGATCGGCCCCGCAACTTTGTGGCCATATTTTTTAACATCACATCACAAATCTAATAGAGGGTTACCAAGGAAAATGTCCTAGAGGAGATAAACAATTAAGGTTTAAAAAGAAATTAAGAGGATGGTATCTACTCCCGGCCCGTACTCACCAACCTTTCTAAATTCAGTCGATCTCTAAATTTGAAGAATATTCTAGATTTATAAGTAACACTTGGCAATATGTTTTAACTAAGTTGTATGTGTTAATCAGAATCAGTATACAAGTCTTACTAGTTGTTCATATATATATTTAAAATCATCGTAAAAAATATTTTATCACTGTTGCTTACCGTGTTTTCACATACAAAACATCTGCAGCTGACGACTTTGAATTTATCTATTTATTTATTTGGATGTTACGCCTCTTTCAACATTATATCACGGCGACAGTTCACTAACTCATGATCCCTAAGTAAACAAACCAGTACTAAACTAGGAAATCTGACGATTTTCAAAACATCTTGGCTATAATTTGAATAATCTTTGCAATTGAAAGTGAAATAATTTGATATAGTTGAAAACATTGTGGCAAAAGGAAAACAAACACAAATTATGTCGTATGCTGTAGTTGTATACAAATGCGTCTGTTTGTAAGAAATCGTTATATTATGGAATAGTTGTGCTGTATGTATTTAATTTACGCGGGAAAGAAAGAATTTCTTTGTCAAAATTAATTATTTTAGCTACTTCAGTTTTAAAAGTAGCGGTTTCTTCGCGGATAACGGGAAGTGTAGTTATGCAAGATAACACACTACTTACACAAATTTGGTAAACGGATGAAGTATTGGATATTGTACGTACATTTTGCATATTTAGGTATACATCTTATGATAAGAACAGAAATTAGTACAGCACCCATAGGCTAATTGCACAACAATCTTCTTACGCATTACGTAACCTTTTCGTTACTTATATCTGAAAGGGACCAGCTTTAAACTATAATTCATGTTTTGGGGGTTACGGAACATGTTTGAATATAGAAACAATATACTTTAGGAAAAGATTTACAAACTTTGATTGAATATATGGTGTTTTGAGTCGATACCATTTGAAAATAAACAGACAGTTATTAAGAATCAAATATGGAGTAAACATGAAACAAAGTAATAATAGTTTAATGGATAAAATATATGAAATGATGCTTATCGACGCGAAAAATAATAAGAATCATGATGGTGCTAATTGGGCTTATGATATCAAACAAACATACAAGTCTGAGATATATATAGATAAATGTAACCTCAACAGACGCCACCTATAAACAGGTAAAGCAAGATTGATTAGACCAATACAAACAAAGGGGGTACAGAATAAACAACTCCCAATATTTCCTTTTCAATTAAAAAAATTAAATCGATAATAAAGGAAAATTACAGCTTGTATTCATAATGCTCTATGTCTGCTTTTTACCAGTACTAGTGCATTGTGCATGGCAAAGTCACAAAAGGCAGAACCCGCTCATCACGAGATTCGAACCATGGACTTTTGGAAAGAACGATCGACGCTCTACCACTGATCCACCTGTTGGCATACTTATCTGCGGGAAATCACGGAGATATGTATTAAATGATGATTAGATTAAAGGACATTTAAAAGGTATATGTGGTTACACATAGCTAGCATGTCGTATCAAACCTCGGTGAGTTTAGTTGTAGCACGTCCGCCTCGGATGAGGCAGGTCATGAGTTAAATCCCCCACGGTTAATATCAAATATTTCAAAAATGTAGAATATTCTTTCCCTCTTCGTTGCACAGGGTTGTGAGCTTATCATTACGACCAACTCGGTGATGTCAGAATCAAAGGACTAGTATACCTGGTAACTTACACAGCACATGCAGTGATATAACTAAACAATAGTTGAAAGCGGCGTGAAACACCACACAAACAAAAACTTGCATGTCTAAGATTAAATACCCCTTATCACTCCCGCTGAACAGCTTATTTATTAAGTACATAATAAACAAACGTTGACAACTTGTACCTTAATCTGGTTCTCGACGTCCTTTGATAGTAATCCTTTACTCTTTCTAATTGAAAAAATGTGAAACTAAAGATTTTGCATTTTATGATTTTATCAAATGAGCAGAACTCTGGTGGAATGACTTATAATTGACACCTTTGCGCTCAACGTTTTGAATTTAACATATCAACTGAATCACTGGTGTCAGGATGAACACATCAGTAGAACTGGTAATTTAGAAAGAAATGCCGTTCTTTAACTCCATCTAAACACAGACACAAACAAAAGACTGCTGATTTGTTGAAAGAGTACGAGCAAAACTCTTTTTTCCTGATAAACATTATATGTATGCTAATATGTATGTATGGAAATTCATGTTTAAAGCAAACACGGTTATTTTAATAAATAAGAAAATCGCATATGGGTTTTATCCTTTTCACGATTTATTTATTCTATATGTAAAAAGCTTAAAATTCGGAATGAATGTTTAAGTATTATATCATCATCGAACAACTTCTATTTTTCAAGAATTAAAAAAGATTTATTTTGTTGATTTAAATCCAAGCCCATATTTAAGGAAGCTTTCAGTCTGAAAGATGGCTGTCACAATCTGTCAAGATCATAAGCTCTGTTTGTGGGCAGCCCAATGAGATAAGCCATACACGCGTTTTGACTAATTATTACATATTTGACAAATGCATCACGTTTATCTAAACACAAATGGCTAGTTCAATATTATTAATATAAATGTTTGCACATTTTAAAGTATTTGTGTACAAATGAGGGTACTACATGTAAACTGTTTAGGAAATAATCTGTGATTTTAGCCCTATATGACTTCCAAACACTTTCTGAAGGAAAACACATTACAATACAAGTTTACATACTTAATCATTTGATTGCATTATATCAACTGTAACTTAAGGTATTGAATATTTAACTTTTCTAAGTAACAGTGACCTTGACCTAGACCCCAGAGGCCTAAAAACACGAACCTACTAAAGATCTACCAAAACCATTACTGCAATCACAATTCGCTTTCAGTATGTCAACTGTGATTAAATATATTGATATGTTAATGTTCATTACTTTTAATAACAGTGACATTGACCCAAGTAGTCCAAAAATTAATGAAATTAAAGATATTATTATACATCTACCACAAACGAAATGCGGTTGCATTATTTTAACTGTTAATAAATACATTGAATATATTATTTTAATCTACTTTAGTAACAGTGACCTTGACCCCAGGTTCTTCAAACACAATCGTATTGAAGATATTGTTAAAATTTGAATTAAACAAAAGTTGGTTACATTATGTCAACTGTAACTAAAGGTATTGAAACTATAAATGTTGTTCTATTTTTTGTAACAGTGACTTTGACCGTAAACCCAAGGAGTCCAACAAAAATCCTATTAATTATCTTCATGTATACTTTCTATACACTAAGTTTGGTTGTAAAATGTTTGTTGGTACGACATAAGTGTATGTCATGAGTGTGTTTCAAATTGTCTAAGAGAGAGAGCAATAATATGTAGTCAAAATACATGACAGAGGTTGTTACTTGTAAAATCATACCTTCATTGTATTGTTTATATTTGATAATGAACAAGTATTTCAAAGGGATAGTTTTGATAGTTTTTATATAAGTGACGGAAATAGTTTGTTTTAAAAAATATATGACTAGCTAAAAACGAACAATGACAAAGCAAAATGCTCTTCCAACATATTTGAAGAAGGGACATAATAACCCTTGAAAATCCGACAAATCGCGTAAGAAATATAATGAATTAATAAACGCCGATAAGAATAAGGAACACGGAAGCAACTTAATCAGTATTGTTTTTTGGGATATGATAACAGAGCCCCGTCTAGATATGAAGGGTCTTCTTTCATCTGCGTAGAGTGGATGCTTTGCACCCAAAACGCTACCAACAATTCAGCAATTCAACAAAAGGGGAGAGCGCTTGAAATGCATTAATCTGCAAACAGAATAATTTACTCTCACCGAGAATGTCTTACAGATATAGTTCCTGTCATTTCAGAACTATAAACGAAACAGGAAGAACAGTAACCAGGGATATGAAAGGACATCGTATATATATGCTAGGTCTTAGCAAAGTAAGATGGACCATAGCATGCAAGGTGACATTTGTTTCTGGCCATACTCTTTTATTCTCTGAGCTACCACATGAGTAAAAACACAACCAGAACAGAGTTAGATTGCTGCTTCAAAGAAAGTACAAAAATATCTTCTAAAATGAGAACCCACACATGACAGAACGATGAAAGCCAGGTTTCGCTCAATCATAAAATGCTATGCTCTTACAAACCCAGAAGTTGTGACAAAGGACGAGTTCTTTTCCCAAATACAGAAGAGTGTGCTAGATAAAGTCCCAAAAAAGTTATATAAATGCAAAAGTAGGTAAAGCAATAGCGATTGAATGCATCATAAGTAAGGAGGGACTGGAACACAAACGATAATGTTTTTTCAAATAACGTCGGCTGCAGGGCCGTCAGAAAGCGTCTGTACGTGAGAAAGGAATATACTTCGGGTAAAATGTAAAACGCCCGATGTCTGATTCAGGTCAACTAAACCAGTACTGGTGCCGTTTGCTTGTACAATCCACAATATGCATTGAAGGGACCTGAACCTTTAAGACCAAAGGTCAACGTTCTACAACTGTACCAGCGTAAAAATGAAATTTATATAATAAAACAATAGATGGTTTAGATCTACAAGTATCTGTCATTTTATAGAACATAAATCATAGAACAAAGAACATAGAAATTATTTATTGATTATAAACATACATACAATGTTTTGAACCAAATACATTACATTCACAAATCAAAATTCCAGAAAGAAAAACAAAACCACCAAAAAAAAAAAAAAAATGAAAGATCTTCAATCAAATCAAATTATGTAGAGAAATGTTTGATTGGGTCAAGCATTATTATAAAGATGCTCATTTCGTTCTCTATAACGTTTATGAATATAAATACATAGATTTAATACTTCATTTTTCTTTGCAGAATTCTCAAGCTTAGCAATTTAAATACACTCGGGTTTTTCCAATATTTCTTATATTGATATATTTTTTCATAAATTTCGTTAGCATTACAATAGACAAATACTCTGTCTGATTGTATAATTCGGTTTCTTTCATATCTGCCAGTTTCAATCATTAATCTGTGTGCCGAAATACGCATCTGAGTCAGCAGATATCTATACTGGCTATTGCTTATCATATCTAAGTATGCTTCTTATTTAAAGTCAGTTTTGATATGCTCATAAATAAGAAGGTTACCATTACTTAACATATCACCTCTCCAATTTTGTACAAAACAGTCACTTAATCTTTGTTTCAAACCATTTAAAACCCATGTTTTGTTTACATAATGTTGATTTTGCCATATATAACCATAGCCATGTTTAAAAGAAATAGTTTTAACTGTGCTGGTCCAGTTTTGTTTTCCATTAATACAGTCTAAAAATGAGCACTTGTATGATACTTGAATTATACAATTACTTTAAACCAATATTTAATAACACGTATTAACTGGTTGATGTAGAGAGGATATCGTCCAATTTCTCCTTATATACCAGCATTGCTTGTTCGAGTTTTCACACGTAGTAGTCTTTTACAATATTTCAAGTGTAAACTTTCAAACTCTAAGTTGTTGGTACTGCACCAAATTTCACAGGAGTAGTTCAATATCGATCCGACAAAGGAATCAAATTATTGAAGATAAGTGTTCATTGTTAAGTCGTACTTTTTTGTGCGCGATAATAATGCGTTCATTCCTTTAATACCTTTCCCGATAACTGTATTACGATGCGAAGTGAACGACCCGGTGTAATTAAGAACATTACCTAGGTAATTGAAACTGTTCACAACGTCAATCTCTGCTTTATTGTGTCACCTGTGTAGCATGGTAGGCACTAAGGGATTACTCTTTTTTGTTGTCCTGCGTCTGTCTGTCCGTCCGTCCGCATGAGAAAGTACTTGTGGGTGCGTGTTTTTCCTAAAGCTCACCCACCACCCTTATAAAGACACTTAAATAAATAAATATATATATTTTGATAACGGGTATATCATTTGCATATTAATGTTATTCATTCCGTAAAAGGGGTTAATTACGAAATGAATTGCATACTTGTGGGGTGCACCCCACAAATAAAAAACATCAAACGAAATATCCCCACAAGTACTCGCCCATGAGTCTGTCCGTCCGTCTGTCTATCCGTCACACTTTTTCGTCACACTTTTTCGTCACGTTTTCAAATAACTTTTTTCTACTCAAAGGATTGGATTTAAACTTCTGACAAATGTTTATATCAATCTTTGTGATGGGTTCACAAAAGGGGGATAATCCAAACATTTTTTATATCAGAGTTATTGCCCCCTTTCTGTCAAAATTTAAAATTTTCTGACAAGGCCCAGGCAGGTGACACACTCCATTCTATTTCTAATATCACATTTCCTTAGCCGATATATTTCCTCTTTTTCTGAACACCATTACTTTTGTTTTGTAAAGCAGCATTCCCCCACTAGGTCTTTTTTGCCTTTCTATGCTGATACTTTCTATATAAATTATGACACACATAACCCGGTATCTCCAAATAGCTATCTTTACTAGCCCAACTTTCACAAATAAACGTTATTTGCCCTTGACAAATATTCTTTATAAAATCTTAATTTCCTATTTTTTCTGACGATAATCCGTTGCAATTCCAAGAGACAATACTTAAACACCCCTCGTATCTTTCCTATCCTGTATCTCCGTAGTTACCGTTAATGAACAGCTTTCCATTCACATATAGCTTGTTGTATCTGATGTACGCATTTTGATTTTAACCCCTGGCCCTTTTCATCACATTTAAGCATCGTTTACGATGTTCAATCACTTATTTCGTATAATGCTCATTTAAATATATGTTGGTATCACGCAGTAAGCTTCTTTGAGCTTTCACCTTTTCTTTCGATTTCAGCTCACAGTCTAATGTAACGAAAATACTTTTGCCCACTACTACCGTTATAACCGTTTACATTTGAAGCAGACCCGTGGCCTGGTATTTGCAAATATAGCCATTATAATTCGTGAGTATATTATATGGTTGTCCTGCATTTTGCATAATGATTCCATATTGTTGTTGCGGCTGCAGACCGTAATATGTAAATGTCTGTCCCTTATTAGGCGATCCACTTGGATAGTTCATTGTATTTTGAGAATAACTTTGCCCATTAGGCAACGGTATACTGGTTAAGCTAGGCATTCTTGTATTCTGTAATCCATGTTGTGCCATGTCGGCCATATTAGCGGCCATATTGGATGTAGCCGCTCCCGTATAGTGAACTGTTAACATTTTATTTAACTCACCCTCTGCTGCAATGCTTCCATTTGATGTTGTTGCTCTTTCATTCAAAAGGGTTAACAAACGACCCACTGCTGTTATCAACAGTTCTATTTCCTCTTTCGTACACTGAGTCTATTGGTTCTTCAATACAATTTCCCATATTTGCTCGTTCTTTGTTCTTACTTATGAGACTCGACTCGTCACTTTCACTGCCCTTTTCCTTTAATTTCTTTTACTTTCCTTCCCATTCGCCATTATATTATGTCCATATGACCGTTATACACACTTTACATTAAGTACAAATCCTTATAATCTCCAAATAATGTATTTATTCTACATTTATTCCACATTTATTGACCCGGCCATTATCCTTTGACTACTTGATCACGTGACTTATAGACGAACATATATAGAGCGAAGAATTAATGAGCTCGCTATCGGGTTTAAAAGATAATAGTACTATTTCGATCAACTCGTCTACATCAATTCTTAAACAAGTCAAGTCGCTTAATAAACAATACCAAGGGAACTGTCATCGTAACATGGGTCACGTCTGCGGCGGATTATTCTGCATATTTAGAACTTTCTCAGAAAGATAGAGCTCTGGAAAGACAGAAAATGGACCCTTGGCTCTCAGTGTTTGCGGGGTTAGCTTTACAACTGATTCGCTGGTGTTAGGATAAATGGATCAGTTGTACTGGTAAGATCCCAGGGTAACGCCGTGGTTTAACTGCACAATTGTGGAGAGCGGCGTACGACAACAAGCTAATGATTGGGAGAATGAGTACGAACACACTTGTTTAGCAAGGGGCTCCATAGAGACGATATAGTAAGGAACGTTCTAGAATACTACCTGGGAAGATAGACTTGTATCAGTTACGTATGGCTCGTTCACACATACGCGGCGCATTGAGAATTAATTTTGGGAAAAACTAGCGATTTTATGAGGAATGTTGCTAGCGCGTTGCGCGCCATCTTGGAGCATACATATCGTATACAGAGCGCACATGTTGACAAATCCAACGAATGCACCGCGTTTTGCTAGTGCGATATAGGATATAGGTGATGAGGAGGTTGTGCGGGACCCTTTATATACCCCATATTTAGACGCTGCGTTTACGTCATTTACGCTCTAGGAACACGCTAGAAAAATGCTGGGCGCGCTAGAGTCTCGTTCAGCATGCCCATATTCGCTGCATGTTAGCATGATATGCGTAAGATGCACGCTAGGTGCGCGCTATGTGATCGCTAGACAACATACAATGATTATACAACGAATAACTAGCGTGTGCTCCGCATGTGTGTCAGGCGTTGGCCAAGCGCGCTCAGCACGTATATGGCGTCCGTCTGGCGTGTAAATTCATGTGTTGAGCTCCGCGTACATTTTTGTGCATGCACAGAAATCCCGACGCACACAGCGATTGACAACGAATGCATAGCGTTGATCCGGCGCTTTCGACGAACGAGAAACAAATGCTGACGCACTCTTAGCGAACGACAACGCACTGGCCACAATTGGTAATCGTGTTTGTGTGACTGGCGCATTAGATTGTATTACTACATAAGCAGCACTGATATAATGTTTCAATCTCTACTTCTTTGCATAGTTCCCCATCCACGAACGCCATTTCGGATTTATAAACATGTCTTGGTTGTTATATATTAGTTATGATGTTAATGAAAGTACATATAAAGCATGTGAGATATTGTTTAATAATAACAGACTGTTTCCAGTATATTCTAAATTCACCAGTTCTTAACTGAGACCACAGGACAATAGTCATAGCCTAACAAACAAAAAGCGATAAGCTGAACATTGCGATATCCGCTGGAAATTGGATTCACTTACGCAATAGAACAAACTTTGCTTTTAAAATGTTTCTTTAAGTTAAGTCTCAAGAGACCAAATCGTGACCGGAATTGACGTATAGCGCGTTTTCCAAGTTGACACGTTTTTGTTTCTACAAATGAAAATTTAAAGCTAAAAGATCACATAATAGATTAGGATGATAGGAAACATAGAAAACAAATTAAATATTGTAATTGTTTTAATTATAACAACTAACAACTTGATTTAAGTGATGTATGAGCTATTTAGAGGAGATTGGTAATTAATTTTACAGAACTTGCCAGGAAATGCAAAATCATAGTAAGTACGTGGCAGTTTGGTGTAATGATAATGATGCTGTCCAATATGCGTCCAAATGTTGTCCGTGATTTGCAGTTAGCACCTTGATATCGACACGTTCAGTGATTTGATTTCCGATAAGCATATCATGTAAACATGAAAGTCCCTGTCGATAGCAAAGACGGCTCTGCTATATTTAACCAATAAAACCGACCAATAGCAAAGCAATATACTCTACTAACGTTTTCGCAGTAGGGGACATAATTATACTTGAAAATCCGACATATCGACATGTAAAACAACTATGTAATACATAACAGACGATAAGAACACAATCTAAACAAGCAAGCAATTGTTTTGAAACGTTTCACCGAGGAATATATAACAAATGAAGGGTCCATCAAGTAAGGGTCGTATGTATCTGCGTAGAGTGTGGACTCAGGGGAACCTGTGCATTCACATAAACTCACAATAATAGTCACCGTCTACATCCGAACAGTCTGACACATGTATGTTAAACATACTTTTATGCACATTCTGATAAAACAATAGAAGTTTTGACTCCCTAGTTTCATGTCATAACGTATTTATATGATGTCACAATGGAATGCCATTAACACCTAAACTCTCTAGACGAATTTAGCTAACATGATTTTAATGTAAGAGCTATAAATCGTTCTATTGCTGTTATTCAATGATGTGATAAGAAAACTTCAAACTGACACGTGACAAGTTGCACCGTCCTGTGGAGAATACGAGTAGTTAACACAAAAATGAGCAAAACAATCCAGTAGAAGTGAAATGAAAATCTGCCACGACGCCGGAAAATTAACCAGCGGAAATTTGCAACTAGTTTGCACTCGTTATGTCGCTACCCATTAAATTGAATACTATTGAAGGAGATTGGGAAAACACTGACCTGACCTCAGGAATATGTTAGCTGATGTTAGATATGGCTCCAAACGGAAAATGCTTAAAGATATACATGTATGTGAATAAAACTTATATTATGATGGTACGTGTAGGTGTATTTGCGCTAATATAGCATAATGCATGCTTATACTTAGTGACCCTCAACTACGTTTTGTTCGTTATCAGATATTGTTGATCAATTCGACACAAAGAATCTGTCTGAAATCAGACAAAGTTTAAATAGTGTTCATGCACAGAGGTACTACACAAAATCTTCTTATATAAATTATCATACAAATACATCCATAAGTTTATGCAAATGTAATTTTGCTAAATTAAAATAAAAAACATACCATTTCAGAATAATGTATTTTCCAGATTGATATTAACATAGTAGGCTACACTCGTTTGAAGCATGTTAACCCTTGTCCATAAACAACACATCTTCATCCGATACTATTGAATAAAATCTTTATTTATTTATTTATTTATTGGGGTTTTACACCGCTTTCAACATGAATACAATCTTTATAAATGATTGATTGATTATTTGTTTTTTATACCGTTTTTAGATAAAAATCAGTTATTTTACGGCGTTTCCTGGGTATGTTACCAGTACTACTGGTCCAGTCAGTCGCAATGCTAACCCCACTACCCTGAGCGTCAAGGAGAGAAGTTATTACTACCATTTATAAAGTCTTTGGTATGACCCGGCCGCGGATCGAACACCGCGACCTCCGGTACTCCAGGCAGACGCTCTACTACTTCGCCACCGATGTGTTCTTCTTATAAATGAAGTTATTATAATTGATAAAAGTTAATTGAAACCTTTTTTGCAAAAGAAGAAGTTTCTCGTTTCGAGCAATTTCTCATTTGTAACAATGTTTCAAAACGTAACCTGTTGCAGACACGTCAATACAAAGCAATAGGAGGGGACGGGTTGAGAACAGCTTGAGATGCGTCAAACGTTAAGCGAACTTTTGAGGCTTTGTTATACAATTGTATATAATCGTTGTATTAGGAGGACCCTAAAACACTTTAAATGGTAGTAATGGTTTTCCCTCCTTGCCGCTCAGGGTTGTTAGATTAGCATTACGCCTGCCTTGCTGGTGTCATAATAAATTATCCAGTAGTATACGTAAATCACCTAGGAAACGTCGATATACAGCTGAACAAACCAAATAAATTAGGAGATTCAACCTTAGTGTACTTTTTACAATTGTGGAAAAAACCCTGCCTGCCTGCAGACGTACTGAAGAATCTAAATGGATTATGGAATATGTTTGACAGAAGTTTCATGAAACCTTCTAAGACTAATTGACAAAAAAAGCATTGCTGGTTAATATACACTGGTGGTAAATGCATTATGATAGGCAACGCGTCGCTTACTTGGCTTTCTCTTAACCATTCAATGATGTTTTCAAGATTAGATAGCGAACAAAGAAGATCATGATATGTCTTTACGGATAAGCTGGCTGATCTACATCTACACTGGTGGTAAATGCCTTATGATAGGTAAAGCGTCGCTTAATTGGCTTTTTCTTAAACATTCAATGATGTTTTCAAGATTAGATAGCGAACAAAGAAGATCATGATATGTCTTTACGGATAAGCTGGCTGATCTGCATCTACATTGGTGGTAACTGCCTTATACTATGTATAGCCTCGCTTACTTGGATTTATCTTAAACATCCAATGATGTTTTCAATATTAGATAGCGAACAAAGAAGATCATGATATGTTGTACGAATATGCTGTCCGATCTAAATCTACACTGATGATAAATGCCTTATGATAGGTATAGCGTCGCTAACTTGGCTTTCTCTTAAACATCAAATGATGTTTTCAAGATTAGATACCGAACAAAGAAAATCATGACATGTCTGAAAGGATAATCTGATCTTCATCTACACTGGTGGTAAATGCCTTATGATAGTCTGTACGGATAAGTTGGCTGATCTTCATCTTCATTGGTGGTAAATGCCTAATAGTTGGTTATCTCAGAGCTTTTGTCTAAAGGTTACCACGATGTGTGTACGTATAGATGTCGAACATGGAAGGCAGAATCAGACTGTGGAAGCCAACCGTCACTGATGTCATTTGTATGCGGCGTGGCAACATGCACTAGACACGGGACAATTGCACTTAACAACGCAATGATAATAAATTACAATCCACATGCATATGAACTTTGACAGGAGAGTAAATCGTTGTATTACCCCAGACACAGATATTTAAGACTTCAAAAATATTTTTTTACAGTATAACTAAAGTCATTTGTTGAAAGAACCAGACATCCTTGAACATGTCAAGCCGAATTGCTCTGATAACTATGGAAGCTTGAATTGCCCCCCTAGATAGAACGATAATTTATAACAGATAAGTGAACTGTGATATTCTAAAAATATATCATTCATTTTGTGTTAAATTAATCACAAAAACGTTAAACAATATAAACGTTTTGCAATAAGTTATTGTCCTAAATGTTTAAATTATTGTGATATTGTGACCAGACATTAATGGCTTTGTGAACACAAGTCGCAATATATCTCAAAATCCACATAAAGTATATAGGTAACTGACTTTTGCTTCCGAATTATCAGGATAATGTTTCACAGTGTCATTAGTCTCATAAAAAGCATTAAACGTTTTCGCAATGTTAAAGACTGTTACTCAAAACCTTACGCGTTATTTATGAAAGTAGATTATAATAACAGGATATTTCAATATTCTTTTATGGTGTTTGCGTTTACAAAATACGTATATCATTATACGTATCTATATAACTGCGTTATATTTTCGGTTTATCAAGAATGTTTTCACAGTGTCAAGTTCTAAATATTTCAAAATCCACATAAAGTTTATAGGTAACTGACTTGTGCTTCCGCATTAAGGCGAAATAAGATTGTTTAGTTAACATGCATTTCTGATTATACTCTTTTACTTTTATAAGTCAAAACGAAGACAATCGCACCGAATGACATTTTGCATGTTGCCTGGCAAATTGTATTATGAAAAAGTTGCCCAAAATATTAGACACGGAAAGGTAAACAACGCAATAATAATAAACTACATTCCACAGTTACCAGTATCCACGAGATTATATAGTTTTATTACCCCAGATAAGGGTATTTAATCGTCGACAAAATAATAGTTTACCGCAGAACTAAATCAGTTGTCGGCAGAACGAAAGAAAATCATCAAAAATGTCCGGTAGAATTGCATTGATAACCATTGTTTTGGCATACTGCAATGTACACAGAGGTGAGTTATTTCAATTTAGTTTTAAATCAATTCTGTTTGACATAACAGTTTGGAAATCTGAAATTATTCATTCAAATATAAAGAGAACGCATTTTGTTAATTTAGATGTATTTCAACTGTTACATAATGGTATCAAAAATTATTACAAGTGGGATTTTTTAAAAAAAAGTTGAACAATTATTAAACGTAGAATGAAATGAATTTAAATATAGAATAAAATATTTTTTGTTATTATACATTAACATTTGTGCTGATTTTGATTAATTGTATATAGCTTTCAATAAATTTGTTTAGCTGATGCCATTACTTGGACGAGTGTCACTTGCCCAATTCCTATACCAGAAAACCAACCGAATGCAACCATACATGTGTTCACTGCTACCGATAGCCCGACTGGATATACAATTTTAACCCAGAATGTCACTGGTCGTTTTTCGATTGCTCCTAACGGAACACTGAGCTCTGCGACTAAGCTCGACTACGAGAGTAATGAGAAAGCATATTCTTTAGTGATCATGTAAGTATAGTATGTTAAAAAATATAGGTGTTTAAACTACAAGAAGTTTATGCCGTTATCCTTTATACATAAACAGTTATTCAAGCATTATTAAATATTCGTAAAAAAATCTCATCTGAAAGGTTTCTTAGTAGGATTCCATATCAAAATGTCCTAGAAGACTGTAAAAATGTTCATGAAAGTTGATTGGTGCAAAAATGTTAATAAATTGTAAGAAGAAAAAAAACATTTGGGTATGTAGTAAATACTCCACATGAAATTAATTTAAAAGCTTTTCATTACACTTTCATAAGTTGTTTTAATGAACATTTTAGAACATAAATCTAGTCTTCTACCTACAAACAGTTATGTTCAAAATAAACATTCACTATAATAATTTAATTTAACTATTTTGCCAAATCCACTTAGAATTTACATTTCAAGATTGAAACTATCCTCTAACGATTAACGAGTACAAATTAGAAGATATTGTGTAAATAGAGTCAAAGGATACCATCGTCTATGTTTACGTTGATAATATTGATTTTTGTAAAATAATCCTTGGTGTAAAATCGTGCTACTAATAATTATGTTGTCTTTTGCTATAAAATGTCGAAAGGTCATGAAGAAATTGGTAGACTGAATTGGAAGTCAAAAGTCAAAGAATTATCATTTAATAATGCATTTGGATTTGCTTGAAATTCACAAGAATTTGGTAACGTTCCACAATTTGTTAGGTTGGCCCAGTAATATTAATTCATCTAGTCGATGTCAACACTATAATAATTCTAACTCATTGCCTTATGATGAGAGATACCTAGTATTAGATCAACCATATATATATAAAAAAGATTTTTTTTCGGAATTAAGGTTGAGTATCAAAATTGGTCGGCATACCAACATATGCCAAAAATACTCTATTCAGCGCAAGCAATTACTATTCAGTTGGTATATTAATGGACATCTTTAGACAACTGTTATTCGCTTATGAGCTCTGATTCCGTATATTCGTATATCATGTCCTTTATATACATTCTGCTAACAAAGACAAACATTAGGGGACACACAATGTATGTCATGTATTGTAAAATATTTTGGGCCAGAGGTCTATATTATCAATAAATGTATTGACTTGATAAAGCATGGCAGATGGGTTTCATTTCCGTTTTGTCTGCAATAAATATGACTATCTCTGTGTTCCATAGTCACAAAACTCAAAACCTGTTTTGCGAAACCTATATAGGTTTTGTCGATATACCGTTCCTTAGTCGGTTAATCAAACATGTTCTACCTGTTTTCCATTCATAAAACAGCCTTGTGTTCCATAGTAAACACAACGTAAACACGTTTAAGCTATGCCTATCAAACGGAACGAAACCTACCTGTTTTATGAATGGAAAACAGGTAGAACATGTTTGGTTAACCGACTAAGGAACGGTATATCGACAAAACCTATATAGGTTTCGCAAAACAGGTTTTGAGTTTTGTGACTATGGAACACAGGGCTGGTAGGTTTCGTTCCGTTTGATAGGCATAGCTTAAACTGTTTATGTTGTGTTTACTATGGAACACACGGCAGATCAGAAAGTTGTATTTAAGGAGGGTTTTTCTGTTTCAAAGGAAAACTTAATTATTTGGTTTGATTGGGCCAAATACATCAAATACGCTATAATAACATGAAATAACTACACTTATAAAAACATGGTTAGGTTGACCATACCAATATTTATATAATATATTGTTTAAACAAATATCCGTATTTCTACCACAAACACTTCGCTTATTGTTTATTTGAATGGGCACAAGTAATGAAAGGTATTGTTTAGATATGTTATATCACTAAAAGCTGTATAAACCTATGTCAAAATAATTTTGTCTTGTACAGACGCGTAAATGTTGGTTTAAGAAAAAAAAATATATTAGAATAAAAATGTTGAATTGACTATGGATCGCAGTTAAAATCAAGCATTATTTCACTAACTGTTGTGTTAAGAGAAAAAGACCACTTAACTCGAGACGACTGAGTCGATAGTTGGTGTCAATTTTGAGTTAATTTCGTTAACTCATTAACAGCGGGATGATATGTATTTTCTGTATGTTCAATCCGTTAAGGCAAAATACACACCGAGAGTGCTGTGATAAAATTAATCGAATCGAGCATTTCGATTCATTTTAAATATGAGCGCTATGCGAAAACCAACCGTAAGGATGTAGTTTTTTATTTAAAAACATAGTGTTCATTCTGAACCTTATAACTCTTCACATCTTAGACTTCTTACTTGCAGACGGAATTAACAAAACAGCAATAATTTCCTCTTACATGTATAACAGCGACGCTGCTCTTCACGATTATCAGAAATACAGAAAACAAACATGATTATCCGTGTTACACTTAATTTCTACAGACCGCTTTTATCTGTATATATCCTGAAAGGTGCAGGGAGATACGGAACGTATGGTGCCGTTGTCATGTCATTTGCGTACAGTGTACATATTTCTGTTCCCGTGAAATCGTCTTGACAGACATGGCATATTGACACAAAAAGTGATATTAAAAAAACAATCTAATAAGTTATTATGAAAAATAAAAATCGTAAGTAAATTTGCAAAGAAAGTGATTTAAATAAGATTTCAATGGCTGCTTGTCGTTTGACAAGAAACTTATATTTCATCTGTAATGTCAAGTCAAACACGATGGTTTAAGAAAAAGTCCTATTTCAGACTTTGCTATATCGAGTTCGCTAGCGAAGGGATCTTCGTACTTCAATGTGTGCTGGCAACGTCATGAAAAGATATTAGGAAATTAATTTAATTATTAAAAAAAAGTCAAATGTGGAGGAGTTAGTTTGTTTACGTAAACATGTTGATTTTGTTTCTCTAGGCGTGTAGGTACTAGGAAACTTAGGTAACCTATGTTATACGTATTGATCTGAAAATTACATTGTTTGTTCTTGCAGGGCATCCGATTCAACATCGAACGCCAACCTTACATGCGTAATACAAGTCACTGATGTTAATGATGAACGTCCACAGTTTGTTCAGAAATCGTTCTCCGTGAACATTCTAAATAATACTGCAATAGGTAAGGATATTATTTAAGTATACGTTAATACGGAATAATAATACATATAGAAAGTTTGTCAGCTACACACGAAGAATCCTTTACTGGTGCGAGGAAGCCAGTAAACACATGGTAATGTGAACCGGCCGCTTTGACACACACAACTAAAATAACCGTTGTAACATGGCGTTAAGTTTAAATCAATCAATGACTTATTTGTGAACAATACAGTTCTAAATCACTCCCTGTTGATGCGCAAATTGGTATGGGTCTACCCTAGCCGCAAAAGATCTTTGTTTGCTTGTTTTGAACAACAAATGTATTTACATGCATACATTTAGTTATTTATTACAGACTCGAGCGTACTGACCGTTTCAGCTACCGATAGAGATGTTTCAGCAGAGTTTAAGAAGGTTGCGTACAGTATCAAAGGTAAATGACGGTACTTTTGACTTTGTTTGTAAGGTGTTCACCGCCGCTTTAACCACTGTTTCAATTATAACATGGTGTTTTCTTGGTAAGTACTAGTACTACTGGTACGTTTATCCTGACACTAGATAGTAAGTCGTTTTGCTTATTCCACAAACCTGAGCGCCGACGAGGGAAAGCCTTAACTACCTGTTTTTAGTAACAAAACAATTTTAACAAATTGCCGGTAAAGATTTTAAAAAGTGTACAATTGGGTGATAATGAATATATATTAACTATAATAATTTGATGTTGTTTATTTCACAGTCGAAGAAAATGGTGCTAACTTTACCATCAACGTTGACACAGGAGTTATCAGCGCTAAGACAATACTGGCTGCTGCATGTCCTCTCAACTTAACGCTAATTGTGGTCGCTGCAGACAAAAACGTCAAAACATTGACAGATGAGGCATCAGTCAGGGTGTGCGTTGGTTGCAAAACAAGTGGTTCTTCTTCACCGAAAAAAAGTGGTTCTTCTTCACCGCAGATAAGCCTTTTTGCCTCCATGGCTCTTGTCTTCGGTGCTGTCTTGATGTAAAACTGTTTTAAATGAGCATGAAATTGAAATTTCACGTAGTTTTTAAAAGAACTCTTCTATAACCTGAGCACAACATTTTGGCTGATTGATTATTTATAAACATATTACTGTGGAAACGCGATAACTCGAATATCTGATAATTTAAACTCGAACCTATTCATTGAACGGTTTGAAAAGAGCGTAGCACGAGTTCAATTCGTATGACAGTATTGCGTGCTTTTAAGAATAATCCTTTCAGTACAATTGAATTACAATGCTGAATTTGTGATCAATCTTTCAGTACAATTGAATAACTAAGCTGAATTTGTTACAAACATGTCAGTACAGTTGAATAGATAAATTGAATTTATGAATTTAACATGCATCGAGAGTTACCTCGTCTATGTCGATAGTCGTTCACTCGCAGTAATATGATGAAACGTCTATACTTTAAGAACTAGTTTACTTGTTCAAATATCACTCGGTCGCATTACTCTCGTACTCGGAGTACGACAGTAAATTACTACTTCTGGCATGAACCTACAATGGCGACTAGATTGGTCGCCTCCCTTTATATATCGCTATCGCTTATATAATACATAAGTTATTATATAATTGATTTTCGTAAACTCTACAAATACAACTCGAGATTTGGAGTCAATAGAACAATAGTGAAGCAAACTACTTATGTGTATGAAAGGTTTGATCCAAGAAAGGTAATCACTATAGACTTTTGAACACTAAATCATGTCCAACATTGGCTGCTATTATAGGTGTATGCCCTAACATACATTGTAATGGTAGGGGCAGATTACTCCTACCGGGTTTTGTACAATTAAAATTAACCTTGCCTCATTAACAATTTCATCTAGTCGAATGTTTATGTTTATCTAGAAATGACGATCAGCCAAAAGTCTGTGTCCCGGCTTGTAGACACTGGTAGTTATACCGAATTTCCTATAGTTGTAGTTCAGCCTTGTCTCATTAATAATTTAATCGAGTCGACTGTTTATGTTTACAAAGAAACGACGATCAGCCAACAGTCTGTATTCGGCTTGTAGACACCGATATTTGTAAATAACTATGAAAACATGGGCTTTAACATAGTACTTAAGAGTCTGATTTTGTATAATGATTGTGTCTTACTATCGATATCAAAAACTCTTATCCTGATACAGATATTTTTTTGGACCTTAATTTCGCAGTAGATGACTATTGAAACATCATGAATCTTGAGAAATTGTTATAAAAGAGCAATGTCTCCTTTTCGCAAACTGTTTTCATATTTGTGTCAAAATATACTCTATCAGCCAAGGGGTAAATAGTATGAAGATAATTTTAAACATCATCGGATCCAAGATGTATTTTTGCGAATGATATGTTGATACACTGATAGCAAAACTATGGATTTTTTTATTTATAAAAATATTATATTGTTTGTGTTTTAAATGATTTCCGGAATTTTGATATTACTTGTACAATTTAAGTCTCTATTTAACTCCATTTTTTTTCAAAAACATTTTCGCAAATCTCTGGTAATTTCCTAACTAAACATTAAGTCCGTCTTAAAAAACACATGCACTTCCAGAGTCATGCCCCGTTTAAATGCCGAAACACATATCGTCCACATTAATGCATATCAGCAGTCCATCGAATGCTGGACGTACGTAACATATGGCCAGCGAATGTCTAACGTAGCTTGCTGTGACCGGTCACGTAATGCGTCTCCACTGGCCCATACATACGCTCTCTAAATCCCCGTCGTCGATGTGAATGCTTATCCTGCAGATCTAGTGTTTTTGACGCATTTGCATTATTTCACGTTGTGACAGAAAAACACTACCGTACTTACACGCACTTTTCTATATTGAGCATTTGTACATGTAAGAATCTACTTGTCGAAATTAGGCGCTGAAAGAGTTAACATCATAGCATACAGTACTAGCTTAACTTGACTATTAATTAAATCACGAAGATATTCCAAACTATAACTGTATTTTTGCTAATGATTTGTTTAAACATTGATAGCAAAAATACGGAATATCCTTTTCTTTTTCAGCCGTGTGTGTTTTAATATAAAATTCTCTGAATGTTTATTTTTCTAATACAAATAAATACAATTTTGTTTTACTTCTTTTTTATTAGTTTGTTTACAGACGTTTGGTATTTCACAAACACAGAACGAATTTGATTACACTGCATATCCGCTAGTAAGAGATGCCTGGTCTTAAGTTCGATTACCAGCTTGGTCAATTATATCTTCGATAAATGACGAAATTTATAATAATTTGCGTCAATCGCATTCAACCAGTGGGATAAAACATGTATGTGTCAGGGGAGAATTATGCTTAGGAAACTGATGGAAAGAGAAAGTCAGCATTGATTAACTGACAGCTGTGATAAACCTGAGATACTGTTGAAACGTCTTTTCTGACCCCAATCAATCAAAACGTATTGTTTAATTATTTATCACAATAGGATATATACATATCATATAGTGATAAGACCTTAGGTAATGTTATTCGAAAATTTATAAAGAACTTAACAACTATTTGTCAGAAGAGAGTACTGATACTGTTAGTGTCTGTTTGTTTGAATGATATGGAAATTATCGACGCTTTCAACAGTATTTATGTAATTTCACGGCACTTTCTCGGTTAATTATCGGTACTAATTATGAGTTTATCCTGACACAAGAATATGAATCGTAATGCAATCCCCACCACACATTTTAAAGTATATGGTTTGACCGAAAGGGGATTAAACGCACATCTCCTGGTCTCAATGCTCAGGCTGTAACCAGTTCATCATTGAGGCGGTTTTGTTGTTGTACATGTGATATTTGTGGGCGTAAACGTTTTGTAAACAAAATAACAATGTCATTTTGTACTGATGATGGCGGTACATTGTATGCTATAAATGAAGTGGTAGTCAATCGTGATCTCGACAACCTGGCACATTTCAATGTTAATGTCCAAAATGTGATATAAATGTATAACACGATATCTAATCAAGACAAACTGTGCTAGCAACTAATTTTAATTTTTGCATACATTTGGTTAAAACATTTTGCTTTAAATAAGGAAAATGTGATTAAAAAAAGTTCTATTTGATCCCGTGTACACGTTAACAAATTTAACACATCTCAAATTGTAAATGTTCCTTGTTGCAAACAACGCATCGCAGTAGGCTAATAATTCAATTCAATACATTTATGGATGATATAGCCCTCCAACCGAAAAAGTCTTACAAAACATAACTAATTACATGTTGTGATCCCCTATGTTATGTCGTTGTTATTGACAACATAGTATAATGGAATGGATATACAAAGACACAAACAGTGCTCATTGTCGTTTCGGAATCAGACTCATAAGAGAGTATACAAGTCGTTTAAAAGTGTCCCATTGGTGTACCAATTGAAAAGACATTACTCGACTGAGAAGAGTAGTTTTGACAATGAAAATGCTTGATACTCACAATCAATTACCCCATGGTATGTTATTGAATGACAACAAATGTATATCCTTTCGACAGAAACAACTGAATATCGAAGAAAGCTCTTTATATTCATACATAGATCTCATGCTAAGTTTCTTTCAACGAAATAGCAATAATTAATGCTAACATCGACTAGATGAACTAATGTTACTTAGACAATCATGCGAATTTCTGCTTAAATAAATTCAAAGTATGAACGTTTCCAAAATCTTGTGTTGTCCATGCAGTTCAAGATCCATAATTGTATAGAAATTCTTTGACTCCAACGCCCAATTGAGTCTGCTACTTTGTTCATGACGTTTTTAAAAGTGTTTATTGCAATTCTTAGGGTATATTGAATTGGACGGACACAGATCTAAGTTGACACTCTTATTTTATACAGTTATTCATATTCATAGAATGTTTAAATAGATTACCAATATTTCACATTCTCCTAAGACAACATAATTATTGGTTGTCCGATTGACTGCAAGGATTTCATACAAATGTCAATATGACCAGCTGCTTTAGTATTAGCATAAAAGTATCCCCATAGCTGGGATGAGTTACATAGTATTGGTTTAATAAGAATACAATACTATATTACATGTAGATATGACCAGCTGTTTAGTATTAGCATAAAACTATCCCCATAGCTGGGATGAGTTACATAGTATTGGTTTAATAAGAATACAATACTATATTACATGTATATTCATTAGTTTGAAAATAGCCAAACAGTTATTCATACTGTTTTATAGTTAAAGGTTTAAGGGATTGAGAGGCAAGTCTTTTAAGAGTAAAGGACAATGTCAATATAACTGAACTGCGACATATTTATAAACAGAGACAACATTAAAAGGCAACCTAAATACCACTTCCATTTTTAAAGACAATACTCTCAGTTTTATTTAAGTTAACTGCAATTACAATGGTATCAATACTCTTCAGAATTTGCAGTCATTTAACTACTATTTTAGCACAGCTAGCAATGTCGTCTGTAAACATGAGACAAAGCTAATTTTAGTTTTTTTTACCTGAAAGGCAATATTGATGTCGTAAGAGAGACAACTCGAT
The DNA here is from genome assembly GCA_031761405.1 of Serripes groenlandicus. Taxonomy (NCBI): domain Eukaryota; kingdom Metazoa; phylum Mollusca; class Bivalvia; order Cardiida; family Cardiidae; genus Serripes; species Serripes groenlandicus. The sequence goes on from JASEVX010000012.1 coordinate 20,411,047, forward strand.
ACTAAATAAAACAAACATTATTGTACTTGTTACGTACCCTTTTCGCGTACCGTTATTAAACTGGCGGTAATCGTACTGAGACCTCAACAGTTTATGCTCTTTAGTTTGAACTTCCCTTTTAATCAGAAATAGTCAAGACTGTGAAACATTTTAGCATGATTAATGAGGTAATCTGTACTAATACAGCAACTGATGTTTAGCTTTGACATCTAATTATATGCATCAATTATATTTACAATACATACTTAAGACGTGTAAGAATTTCCTTATTAATCATAACAAATAAATAATGTGAAACATGTTAGCATGATTAATTTTGTCAAAAGTGTTTTTAAATGCATTAATATGACACTAAGTTGTCGACCTTTCCGTGTCAGATATTTCTGTACTTTTGATTGTGGACAGATAATGTAACCAAAAGTTGAATAAATAGAGGATATTACATGAGTGGTCATTCAATACGGTATTTATTAAACGAGTTTTCTGAAATTGATAAGAACGAGCCTTGGCGAGTTTTTATCACTTTTAGAAAACGAGTTTAATAAATTTCGTATTGAATGACCACGAATGTAATGTTCTTTTTATATCATAAATACTAATTTAATAATTTACAGCGCTATATCCATATAACCGTCACTATAAAGCGCGCGTATTTACAACGCTAAACGTTACGTTATGACGTCACGTTACGTAGCATTGTTATTACACTAGTTGAATACGCAATTTATTCAATGGCTTTATTACACTCCCGGCGACGTCATTTATGATATAACCTCGACAATAACAGATTGAAACCCATCTAATTTAACCTTATTCATCCTAATTATCAAACCGACAGTTAATCACAGTCAAACATATTTAATTTAAGGTGAACTTTTCATTACTTGTGATTTAAATGTCAGAACTGCTGTTCAAACTGATATTCTGCAGTTTGCTGATTGCCTTAATGACGATTACGTCCCATTACGCAGATGTATTACGGTCTAATAATAATCAAGTAACTGATGCTCAAGAGCACCTTGTGTTAAATATTTGTAAATATAATTCTCTGATTATGTTGTTTTGAAAGATAAGATAATAAAGACTATTCATTGTCATCAAGGTTCAAGCACAGTTGATTATTTCTTGCTAAATGCTTATGATTATCAATATATTTCAATGTGGAATATTTTAGAGATGTCTGAGTTGTTGGTCCATGGTAGTGTCCAAATAAGGTTTCTTTGATTGTTAAATCTTTATTTATTTATTCGGATTGACTAAAAGCCGTACTATTTAAGAATTCAACAGCTCAAAAAACAGACTAAATATGTCTTATTACAAAATTGAATCTTAAATAGAAAAGACTGAATATATTGTAATAGCCTTTATAGTTATAATAAAATATGGTGCCGCATCACAAACAACTTTAAGAATAACAATACATTTAGCAACGCCCATAAACATACATTTTCTAACACAGATTATTCTAATGCAGTTAAATATCTAATTAAAATAGAAATCTATATTTACCAAATACAAAACCCCAAAACCGACAATTATTTATTGATGCAAAATCTTAATTTAAGCGCATAAAATGTAAACCAAAGCAAAATATCAAAACGGGGATTTTTTTTTTTTTTTAAATATTTGACAAAGCCTACACGAAAATCGTTTTGGAGAAAAGATAAATCGCAAGTCAAGACAAAAACTTAAAACTTTAAGAAGTTAAATGTAAAGACCCGTTCACACTGTTTCGAGTTTTGGGTCAAGATTTACGGCGAGTCACAACTGATCATAACTTTTCAGTTGTCTTGTATAACTCAAACACATATCTGTACATGAATATATGTCTTCATGTCTGGTTTTGCCACCAGTACTCCGCAAAGAGCAATGTAGGGGATTATAAATCATCTGTTAATCAAAGCAAAGATAATTAACTTAAATAAAATAATCACAAAAACGCTTAGTTTTAAAAATAAATAACATTTAGGATAAACAGATTTTCAAATATGTTTCATCAACAAAGACAGGATATTCTTTTGGAATAAAATGAAATATTTTAATATTAGTACAACATTGATCAATGGAAAACAATCAATGAATAAACAAATGGTAAATATTGTGTAAGATTAATTGGGTCTTGTTTGGATTTCAAAAGTTAGAGAAATGGATTTAAACAGGCAGACTCAAGTTAAAGTTTATTATTTCTATTGTTTGTTTGTTTGATCAGATCGTTACACTGCTTTACAGAGTATGTCATATCGTGTCGGAATGATGATAATAGGCACACACCTTATATTTACATTCAGATAAAACTATATAAGGTATGCAACCCTTACAACGACACCTGCTGAAGCTCAAGAGTTGCATTGAATCCATTTGTTCAGATCCATTTACGGTTCAAACACAGACTGTGACTGCTATTTTTTATTGAGTGTCAACAAGCCACAGGGGCATTTTTGTTTGTTAATGATAGTATATGATTCAAATATGGATCGAATATTTGACACAAATGATGAGGTAATTTGTTCATACAAACCTCAGAAGCCTTACAGTAAATGCTTTATGAACATTGGGATGTTGTTTAAACAAAACCACGTAAATAAAACCGCTTAAAGCACCGAAGTTACGTGTGTCTCAAATCAAGGAGAGTTTGGCGAGCTATCAGTTACTGTAGCAGACATTAACACAAGAACGGAATGCCGCAGACTCAATAACAAACTGTTTATCTATGCAAACAAAATTATTAAACGATTAATTACTTTCCTCAAAAGAAAAAGGCGCTAATTATTCTACAACAGCTTTTGGCAATTATATTGATAACTAAGTTTTATAGTGATTCTGCTGGGAGATTGGACAAATGGTTAGTTTTCTAATGGAAAAATGAAAATTATAGGCCCGTTAGGACCAGTATGACTTAACTGAACTGCCTCGACTGTTCTGAGTAATTATTTGTTTGAAATGTGACCGGTTGTCATGGTTTTCAAATAATTGGCAATAGCACACGTATATTTCCAAAATCTTTAGTCAATTTCAATACATATCATCTAGAAGTTGGAAGCCACCTACTGTACAAATATCTGCGAAAATCTAGTGAAAACTGTTATCCGTACATTGTTATTAATTTTTAACAATCATACACTATAAACAAAATGCCTGTCTTTCCCATTGAAAAGCCATTGGGGATTTCTTTTCTGATCTAGACATTTGATATACTGCCACCAAAAACAAATTATCAAGATTGTGACTGATCATATGGTTTTATAGTAACTGATAGTAACTGACAGAAAACAACTTTCAAAGTTATGGTCAAATTTAGAGGTACTTCAGTTTTAAAATTAGCGGTTTCTTGTCGAAAAACGGATAATATTGTAACGCGTGATAACATAACACAACTAAAAAAAACTTATTATCGAATGAAGTATTGGAGAATGTATTTACATTTCAAATATTTAGGTACATATTTTTCATAATACCGAAAATTAGTACAGCACCCAGAGGCTAATTGCACAACAAGATGCTTGCGCATTCCGTAACCTTTTCATATTTGAAAGTCTGGTAGGACCAATTTTAAACAATAATAATTTTATTTTGGGAAACGGAATGTTTAGATGTATATAGAAACAATATACTTCTAGGAAGAGATCTCCAAACATTGACTCATTGTATGTTGATTTGGGTAGATACCATTGACAGATAAACAAACAGTTACTCAGAATTAAATATTGAGTAAATATCAGATAAAGTAATACTCGTTTCATCAGACCAATACAAACAAAGATGGTACAGCATAAACAACATTCACACATTTTCAATTAGAAAATATTAATCGATTGCAAACCAAATTTTATTCATTACGCTATATGTGTGTTTCCTGGAAACCTAACCAGTACTCGTTCCTTTTGCGTGGAAAAGTCCTAAAAGGCAGAACCCGCTCATCAAGGGATTCAAATTAGGGACTTTTGGCACGGATGTACGACGCTCTACAACTGTACCACTGTCCGCAATACTTATCTCAATATGTTTACAAGTACCTAATATATCTCAACTCAAACTCAGTGATGATGTAGTGGTAGCACGCTCGCGGATGCTGGAGTTCATGAGTTAAATCCGCGGTGGATTTTAAAAATGGTAGATTTGCTTTCCCTCTTTGGCGATCAGGGTTGTGAGCTGATGTCAGGATTAAATGACTTGTATAACTAGTAACTTACACAAGAAAATCAGTGATATAGCTGAACAGTTGTTGAAAGCGGTGTGAAACACCACATAAAGCATACCTAGCATGTCTTTCTTAACATATAGAATGCATGGAAGGAAGAAGAAAAGCAATTAAGGTTTTAAACGATAAACGAACATTTAGATTTACTACCCCACGTCACTCCCACTGATAAGATTATGTTTCAAGTACAAACTAAACAAACGTTGACTACTTGTACCTGTGTATCTCTTTCTAATTGAAAAGTTAAAGTGAGAATTTGTGTTATAGAATTTTGTATAATTGGTAGAACTCTGAAAAGACTAATTATTTACGCTCACATTGTGGGGTTAACATTTCGATTGACCGGGCTGGTGCCAGGATAAACAGATCGGGATGTTTGGTAACTTACCAAGGAAATGCCGTTGTTAAACTGAAAACTTGTGGAAATCGACGTTTAACACCATACCAACAAACAAACAAACAAAAAGACTACTGATTAAGAGTAAAGTGTTTGGAGTAAGAATACGATCTAAACTCATTTTTCCAGATAAACATTAAATCTATATATGAAAGTCCATGTCTATAGCAAAAACAGTTATATTATACAAACAAGAGAGCTGGACGCTCGTCTGGTTTTATTCTTTTACGCTTTACTTATCTTATAAACTCTTTAATTTTGGAATGAATCTGAAGTATTAAATCAACATCACACAACTGCTATTTTTCAGGTATCAAAACGAAATTGACCATGTAAATATAAATACAAGGTAAGGAAGATCTTCAAATCTGAAAGATGGCTATGTGATCGGTCAAGATTAAAGACTTTGTGTATGGACAGTCATACGAGATAAGCCATAACATGCCTGTTAGCCAATCACAATATATTTGACGAACACAATTACAAGAAAACGTATTTTTACGGGTAAACAAAATGACGGCAAAACCGGCGATTTTTTCCCGTCAAAAGGTAATGTGTATAAACCTTGCTATACCATGTATCCAAACAATGTGTCTAGAGAGGATATGTTGGTGCACTCACGATACTCCTACATTTTGATTGGATGAAAAGAAAATATCGAAACAAAAAATACGTCTACAGAAAACAATTAAAGAAGATAATACGTACTCGATAAAGTAACGAAAGCAAGTAATATGATAAGTGATAATTTGCGTTTTTACTTTTTATTTTAGTGTAGCTTATGACATTATTATTTGTAGTGCATGTAACAGTGACTTTAACCTCGACACCAGGAGCCTCAAACACAATGACATTCTTTATCTTCATAAATCATTGCTATGTATTAAGTTTGGTTGCATTATGTTTGTTGTGACATAATTAGCGTCTGTCATGATTGTATTTCAAATTGTCTAAGACGAGCAATAATACAGTCTAAATATATGACAGAGTAATGTAACTTGTAAAGATCTTCCGTACTTATATTGCATATTTGATATTGAACAAGTATTCCTAGTTTCAAAGTGATAGCTTTGATAGATTGCATGTAAGTGACGACAAAAGCTCGTCTGTTTTTCAAAAACAAATCAGACAAGCTCAAAACGAACAATGACAAAGCAAGTTGCTCTTCCAATGTATTTAAAGAAGGTGACATAATTACCCTTGAAAATCCAAGCAATCAAGATGTAAGACATAAATCATTTGGAGACTGAACAACACATCATCAGAAATGTCCAGCAGAATTGCACTGATATTCAGTTTTGGGGTATGCTGCATTGTACATACAGGTGAGTTATTTATTATAAATAATGAATTTGTTTTAAATAAATTCTGTTTGAGATTGTGATGATCTAAACTTCGATAAATAAATATCAGAATTAACTATCGGATTTAGAAAGCATCAATTAAATACATACTAAATTTGACATTGTAATTATTCATTTAATTAATATTGGGACTAAATTTAAAAAAAAAAAATTATAAAGTGAAGTATATATACTGTATTGTTACCAATTAATTACAAACAATATATCGAATTTCGTTAAAAGAAACGTCATGTATCTCCATCCTGTAATATGATTTAAAATATATGTGTACATTTTATAGTAAATGGTATACAATTCTCAATCCATCTGTTTAGCTGATGCCGTTACTTGGACTACCACATGCCCACTTGATATACCAGAAGATATACCAAAGGAAAACCTATATGTGTTCATGGCGGATGAGAGTCCGTCTTGATATACAATTTTAACCCAGAATGTCACTGGTCGGTTCTCCATTGCTCCTAACGGAACATTGTCTTCTGACACAAAGCTCGACTACGAGAGTATTGAGAAAGCGTATTATATAGAGATCATGTAAGTTCAGTATGTTATTTCATAAACGTTAGTGTAAGCACAATTGATCGAGAAGGGTAAAGATGTTCAGATTTACTATGAATAACAATTGGAATGAAGCATTATTTCACTTAGTGTGATTTTAGGATAAGATGTTATAACAAAGAAAAATGGTTAACTTTCAAAACGACAAAATACTTTTATAATTAATCAAAATGAAAACAGTGCACACCACTACTAATGTAACTTATAGAATGTATTTCTTATCCGACAAATCAATGAAAATTGTACATGAGATGTAAAACGGGGATTTATGGATGCATAAGGGGGTGATAACATTATACAACTAGTTTCCCGTATTATAAGAAAATACATCGTATATCACGTGATCAAAAACAGGTGCGATACATATTTGAGCAATGAGAAAGCAATAAACGAAGCTGCTTTAATCACAATGTATCGTCAGTTAAGAGAAATATTACACCAATTTCAACGATCGTACTACGTATTAAGCATGCCCCTAACTTAAAGGTCAGCACAATGCTTCTTCACTCTTGTCTGTTGGTCGCTTGGTACCTTAAGCTGTTTTATATATCTGTTTCCTAAATGTTTTTTGGGCCAATTTTCTTCACGTTTTTCTAAGCTGTCCAAAACAGGACTGTATTAGTTATAAAGTTGGTGTTTTTTAAAGGACATAGCCGAAGCACTTTCTCTTGTTCTTCTTTAAAATTGTTGTCATGTCTTCTTAGTGGCAACTGAAGAGTACATCTGGATCAAGAATGTTCGCAGGCCAAGAAATCCTTAATAATCTTCAAAGGGGTTATCAATGTATGTCTATGTATATCTGGTGTGGGGTGTTTATATAGCTCAGTATGACTGGAGATTGATTATTGGTGTTTAGTAACATGACCTCTATTTTCTTGATATTGACATAAATTTGTCTAGCATAATTGTGAAGTTTGTTTGTCTTTTTATGTATATGTTGGTGAGTATGAAAAAGCACAAGTTAAGATTCAACGTCTAATTCAGTCTTATAATATCGGGACTATAGCCAATTCTAGACTTTCTGATTGAACGCTTTCTGAAAAGGTTGAACAAAAGATAATTGTCGAGAATTCGGCAAGAAAGTGACAAGTTCCCCAAGCCGAGTCAGATAATGTTCATCTACCAAAACAAAATCAGTTATTTCCTCCTTATCACGAGCTTTGAAATAGTAATTAAACTTTACTTCTTTGTTATTTGTCCTGTTTTACAATAACACAGTAAGTATTTAATTTTGATTTATTTGTTTGCATTATTACAGATTGATCGATTTGATTAGTATTCGATAGTTATAAAAGATTTGACAAATTAGCATTGTTCGCTCTCTAAGTCAAACAGTTTTCATCCGATAGTTTTGAACATGTGTATTGGTATAATGTTTAGGTCAAGTTCACTAATCGGCCAAATCGCAAAGGGCCCCTTTGTATTACGGTCCTAAATGATCGGTTGGCCAAAATGGTTTTGTCCGCTCTTTAACTTCAGAAGGTCTTTTTACAATTTTGATATCATGTTCGTGTAATTTGTTTCTAAGTCAGAAACCTATTAAAAACGGGAAGTACCCATTTAAGATAATTTTGAAGAACATGTCTGAATAACTGCAGCTGTAAAAACTGTTCATTTTAATTGTCACAATAGTATGATCTGACATTCTTTTGCAGGGCTTTTAATAACACAGGAACACCAAAAAACGCCAATCTGACACGTGAAATTAGAGTCACTGATGTTAACGACGAACAACCACAGTTTAATAAGCAATCGTACTCGGTAAACATTCTAAACGATGTTGCAAACGGTGAGGATATTATTTGGATATATCTTGTTTTCCTTTACAGACAATATATCACAAAATAAAACTTAGTTTGAGATATTATAAACTGATATATGTTTTCATTTAGAAAATTGTCGCATGATTTAAAATTGAAATAAACAAATTCAGCATTGACATATATCGTTACTATTCTAAAATACTGACGAAGTTTTATTGAATTAAAGTATGACAAATTACGAGAAGTGTTATGGAGTCTAAAGGAACATGCAGAAATACACGACCAGACATGGCCAAAATGTATCGAGGTATAATAAGTATTCTGACTGAACGAAGACTGAAGAGAAAATGTACAACTGAATTAATGGGTCATCGTGTTCACCTTTCAATGAAATGAATACAGATAAAAGGTAAACAAGAGCGCAGCGAAGCGAACGTTAACGCTCGTCTGTTCTTTTCTAAGTCAAAAAGGGAGCATTACTGAAAAATTATTAAAGCAGAGTTATGTGACTTGGTATAGACATGCGTATTGTTCTTAGGAACATGTGTACCGAGTTTCATTTGAATATATTGATCGGTTTTTGAGTTAGGACGTAGGGTTAACATTTTGTGATGACGCAGACGCAGGCGACGACGACGACGATTCCAAGAGTATCACAAGTGCACGACTTTTTTTCTTCGAAAAACAGACGAGTTAAAAACAATACCTGAACTAGCTGATAATTGGATAAATAATATAAGGTAATAGGGGTAGATTACTGAAAAGTCGTACATTATGAGCACTTCCGAGCACTCTGTGGATGCTCAGGTTGATGGGGATATACACTGGCTGGTAACAAAAGCCATCAGTATGGTTGATTGTTATATAAATTGACACTTAGGGATTACTTACCTTCGCCTGTCGTTATGTATGTATGTGTGTTTACCTTTCCTTGTGCACGATCGGGGTCTTATGATGATAGAGGTATGGTTTTATACAACAGAAAATAATATATTTATTTCGAATACACTTAATTGAATTAGTTCATTAGTGGACTTTTTTTTTTGTTTAAAAAAATGTATGTACAAGTTACCACCTATGGGATGAAACGAAAGCGATGTACGTGCGACAGTCAATCACGAATACATTTAATGAGACATTGTCAGGCGACAGACGTGTTCCTTCAAACAATATGTATCAATATATTTAAAATTTCTTTCAGATACGAATGTGCTGAACGTTTCAGCAATCGATAGCGATGTGTCAGATGCGTTTAACAAGGTTGTGTACAGTATCAAAGGTAAGTGATAGACATAACTTATATAAATAATTCTCGGCGTCTGCTCCCTGAATACTCAAACAATACTCGCCTCGCTGTTGTTTGAAAATACAACGGTCTCACAAGAGTCGAAGCCAGGACATTTTATTACAAAGCATATGTTATTCCAATGTTAGCCGCTGCATGCATGCCATATTAATTAATCGTACAGAACCGTTATTTGTCATTGAGAACTTAACAGGTAGAGATAGTTAAAATGACAGGGCATTGAAACAGCATATACCATTCACATTGTGTTATAATTTTAGAGTTGCCAATTATATTGAGCAATCCGCATATCAAAGTTACTATTTCGATTACTTTACAGTCAATAACTAAGTGTCGATAGAACTCGCAAGAAGTATTATATACAGAAGGTTATCATGATGACTTTCTATGGCCTAATACTTTGACTATGTTTCTTTCACAGAAGGAGGCGATAGAGCAAACTTTACCATCAACAGCAACTCTGGAGTTATTAAGGCAGCGAACAACCTAACAGGGCCTCACACCTTTATGATAACTGTTCTTGCTACAGACAACGACAAGGCCGAATTAAAAGATGAGGCAAGCGTATCAATGTGCATTAGATGTACAAGTGGTTCTTCTTCACTTGAGATAAGCATATTTGCCTTCATGGCTCTTGTCTTCGGTATTGTTTTGATGTAATGTATGTTTAAACTCTTTTCTATAGTATAATATCCCCGACACTTTGATTACGCTATTTTTCCACCATCACCGCATTTACATTTTGAAAGATCGTAATCATGAAAAATTGATGAGAAATTGCAATGATTTTTACAATGTTGTCATAAAAAATTACGATAAATTCGCGAATGCGAAATACATGTAACATGGACGTATTAAAGCTTCGAATCGGATGTCTCAAATTTTCATTATTTTAGTGTCTTCCAGTCGACTAGAGCTTACTTTTGAAACAAATCACCTACTGTGACTGACATTATTAAAACAATCTACATTGAAAAACATATATATGATCAATGACTAATTATCTTAACTTTTTAATATTAAAAAAAACTGAAATATCAATATGGTGATGATGTCAAGCATAATAGGATGTTAGACTGTAGTTTTGCGTATGATATGTTAATGCATTGATAGCAAGTTACTGAATATTATTCATTTGTTGTTTTTCGTTTTTTAATTGTGTGTATTTTAAGATTTTCTTATATTAATAGTACAATTATAATGCTGTTTTACTTCCCTTTATTGTCATAAGTATCCTAATATTATTCGACTAATGACAAGCCTTAACCCTAACCTTAAAGTACACGAATACAAATCGTTGCGTTTTATAGTTTTAAATCCGCTCAGTCTGCACATTTGCTAGTAATAGTTGGTTGCTCTGTATCTCATTAGTTTCAATTAAGGCTCGGTCAAACTGTGTGTTCAACGTTTGACAAAACTCTTTACAACTGTTGTCATACATATTCATCAAACGGGATTAAAGGTATGTGTGTCAATCCACGTGCTTTTGTAGGAAAGATGCAGCAAGTGGTACTAAAGCAAGCCAGTCAGAAAACATTATAATGCACGACAAGCAGTTCTTCTTCACTGTAGACATTTTCTGAAGAGAATTTGTTCAAAACGATCACATTCTCCCATTCCCTCAATGTTTTCAATTTTGTGTTAAAATGCTACTTCCACTCTTGATAGATGTACGATCATTTATCTGTGATATTTGTTAAGCAAACTGTAATCTATCAACTTGAATGTTAATATAATGAATGTCAAACTAAAATTATATTTCGAATGATTTTTTGATACATTGATAGCAAAAGTATGGAATTTTATTTTGTTCTTTAACCGCGTGTAAGATTCTGTTCATAAATAGGGTTACACACAACTGATATTTTACAAACAGTGAATGAACATGATTAGTCTGTACATCCTCCGGTAATAGCTGTTTGATCTTGAACTGAATGTGTCTTTGGTAGCAACTATATTACTCATTTGTGTGTGTTTTTTAATTTGTGTGTTAAGAGATCTTGTATAATTATTGTGCCATTCCTAATAGATTTTACTTTGCTTTTTCATAAATATCTTTCAATTTCTTGACTTATGAGTAATTACAGAAACACGATATTTGAAATTTTATAAACAATGAAGGAATCTAGTAACTCTACTGATCCGCTGGTAATAGTTGGCTAATTTGTCCCTCGTGAGTTTGAATGAATGCTTGGTCAACTTCCTTTTCGACGATTGACATAAGTCTGTGTGACTGCTGTCATACACGCGTACATCTTCAACAATTGGGTCAAATTGTATATATGTGAAGGAATGTGGTTGTCTTCGGGCACTATTCGATGGGGGTTTTGATGTAAGACAGGCGAAAAGACAGAAATCCAGAAATAAGCATTTCCCTACATGGTTCTAATCTTCGGTGATGTCCGGATTATTGACGTTGGTATCTGAATTTGTATTTGAAACATTTTTTCTTACTCCATGTATTGATAAAACATCTCCAAATTCTTGTCACAAACGACATTTTGGGTCTTCAAACCGGTTTTTGAAAACACTGAAAGAAAAACAGTAACTTTTCCGTTTTCACACAATGTTTTCAAATTGTTGACGAAATGATTATTCCACTTTCAGAGATGCAATATCATCTCGATGTTTTAATTTCATAGCAAACAGTACTATATCAGCTGGACTGTTATTATTAAGGATAATGCCTAACTTAAACTTATTTTTGCTAATGATTTGTTGATACACTGATAGCAAAGGTATGAAATTTATTTTGTTTTTCAAATAAAAATATCCAATCTTGTTTAACTTCTGTTCTCTTATGTTTATTCACAAAATTCTGGTCTTTCACAAACAGTGAAGGAATAAGATAAATCTGCACATCCGCTGGTAATAGTTGCCTGATCTTGAATTTGAATACCGGCATAGAAAATGATCTATTTGACGACTGACTGAACTTATCATGACTAGCATGAATCATATGTAATTGTTTTAAACAAGTTCTATTTTTGAGACCAGAACAAACACTTAGTTGTGCCTATATTGAGACTGATGACACCGCGTAAAAGGTCGTCTCATATTGACCCTGTACATTTGATTATTCATGGGAAATTTCTCATGTTTCTGTCCAATGATATGGTACGATACAACCAACTTTCTGCCATCATCGCTTGTGTTTCTCGTTTATACAATGATTTATCTCCCCTGCTGATATATTTTCGCAAGCGAAAAATTCATTGACAGGATCAATCTAAGACGACTTTTAATAGTGTAATCAGATCAATACGAACGTTTGTTATTGCAGCGAAGGACTGGGTTAAATGAGATCGTTTGTAAATGTAGGACATTACCAGGGCACACTTATGCGATGGGACAAGACAGCCAGCTTACACATGACATGAGTTGGTGAATTGATGGCTGTGAAATAACTGAAATATTGTTTGGAAAACATGTGTTCTTTTTAATTATGTATCCAAATAAGAATTAGATAAGTTCTAAATGTTATGTGTGTCGACATTGGCTGCAGTTCCTACAAAACAGTTTGTCCTGGTCAACCGGTTCCGTTAAAGAACATGTTATGTTATTGTTTGTTTGTTTTGTTGTATGGTATGGTGTTTTACGCCGCTTTGAACATTCTGCCAGTCATATCACGGCGTTTTCTATGTAAAAGACCAGCACTTCTTGTAAGTTTATAAATGAACCAGCACAGCAGTCGCAATACAATCTCCTAAATCAACATTGTGCACGAAGAAGGTGATCCACTACTGCCGTTTTGTCAATCATTCGTAATGGAGGCATAATACAACTGTAGTTATTACCGATTGGGATTTCGACACCCTTGAACATGGCTATGTTGTTGTCAAAAATGGGATATTCATGTATATGCCGATCTTTATCCAAGACAAACAGTTTTCACAACTGGTTTTATTTGGTATAAAAATGGTTTAAACATGTTTCGATTTAAATAAGGAAACTCAGATTCAAAAAAAAAATAAACTAACATGTACAAAAACTTTACATATCACAACTTTTAAATGTTCCTCATTACGAACAACGCAGAATGGTTAGTTGAATACTCATTTCAATATGTTTATTGATAATAAAGGGCTCCGGTCTAAAATACTTGGCTGTTATCCATATTCTATGTCGTGGTTATTCAATTAGTATAAATGACTCGATATATAAAGTTACAGATATTCCCTATTGTCGTCTCGGAATTAGACCTCATAAGATAATATAAGATGTGCCATTATTATACCAACTGGGAAAGAAATGCTCACGTTGAGAGAGTAGTTTTGGTTTCACGTTTCCGCATTATAAATATATGAATATTATTCTATGCACAGAAATGTTGGTATGCCGACCAATTTCTATACTAAATATTTGAGTAAATCATCTGACAAAAGTAGATCTAAAACTAAAATGAAGAGGAACAGTTCTATAGAACTAACATTGTAAAAGCTCCATATCTTTTGGAATTAAAGGATTTACACATTTATTTATACTATGATGTTCTCATCACCGCTTTATATATACCCGCTAACCATGCAATATAGCAATATAATCATTAAACACTTTACAATTACTTTTCAGTACAAGCTGAGTTACTTTACATTAGCAACATTCTTGAAAACCTCTTTTCGCTGCCACATGAAAACGGCTTTTATACTTTCATTTTCCCATGAAAACTTACGGTTTCAATTTTTTTTCCGAGAAATAATGTTTGTTCCAAATTTATAAACAATGTCTAATGAACAGGCTGTGTTAATTCAACTGTCGCAGGGTGATACATAGCCAGGTTAATTAACATGGAAAGTTATTCATTCATCCTGCGAAAGTTGTTGAATTTACATTGATAAAAACATGGTACCCCTAGATGTCTCAAACATTTGTATATGTAGATGTTTCGCCCCAGAATGTCAAAGGTCATGTTGTATTTTTAACCCTTTCCTATACAACAAACATGCAGCCGAACAACAAGGTCAATGTACATGGAAAATAACGATAAACATACATCCAGCGATAGATGATTAATGTCCACGGACGATAACACAACATCCCTAGATGGTTGAATCACAAACATGGCCTTGGCATGTCGAAGGTCATCTTGTAATCTTAACCCTTTCCAAATACAACAAACTTGCAGCCAAACAACTAGGTCAAGTTACATGGAAAGTAACGATAAACATACATCTTGCGATAGATGATTAATGTCCACGGACGATAAAATAACATCCCTAGATGGCTGAATCACAAATAGTTAGATATACATGCCTGATACTGGCAGACAAATGTCAAGCTGTGTTCTTACACCCGTCCCATATACAACAAATATGTAGCAGACAACATAAAGTAACAAATATAAATGAATAAACAATTGTTTTATAAAATTGAAAACAATGTAAATAATGCAGAAATTGCTCATAATACGCAATTTCTCCTTATGCCCCAATGTTTTCAAAATACTTCTGCCTCAGTGACGTCAGCAAACGTCTCTATGTTGGAAATTCTTAAGTTTCAGGTAAAACATAGCCCTTTAACATGCACCGTGTTATAGTTTTCTGATATGACTTTTACTATCTACGAAATGACCGACGTCAGAGGAAAACTGTTCGTATTTACTTTCAGACTGTTAGCTATTTAAAATGCTATGTTGGAGGTCATTACCTGATCAGTATTCGATGAGGCTTAAGCTGACCTCTAAATTGACTTATTGATAGTTCAGTTATATACGGTATATTCACAAGTATGTTGCCGACGTTATTTCAAAGCTATGATTCTATCTTATACTCATAATATAAATCTATTTTAAATGAATTACGAACAAAACCCAGCTCATATGAATCATGTTCGATGCTTGATTCCTGTGTACTAAACCAGTACTCGTGCCGTTTATGTGGTAGGAACCGGATTACAGAGCCCGCTCATCACGGGACTCGACATCTGGACGTTTGGTACGGAAGGCTGACTCTTTACAACTGTATTTATCGCCGAAAACAAGCGGAATGTGGGTTAAATGCATTTTAGATTACAGGACATCATATAGGTATTATTATGATTAAGAGCAAATGGGAACATTTAGAATAAATGGAACAGTGAAAAGTATTTCGAAATAGTTTTTAAAGAATAATATACATATTTAGATTAACCCTCATCATCACACCCAATGATTTGATGATGTATTGAGTACATAACAAAACAAAACAGGAACGTTGACTACGTGTGCCTTTGTAAAACTTTCAAATGACTTATATTGCGAAGTGTTAATCTTAAAGTCGAGAAGAAATAAAGCCCACCTGTTTCAACTTCACTATTTAAACATCGATCATAACAAATCAAGTCGCTCCATCGAACTTGTAAAGGAACTGTCATCGTATAGGGTTCTCTTCGGTGATGGATTAATTCGAATGTTTAGAATTTGTCTCAACTTCGTGCTCATAGAATAGACAAGAAAACCAATTTAATTGAATTAAGTAGTTGGCTTTACCAACGTCTTTGGAGTAAGGGATTTAGGTGTAGTACCTACACTTGAAAATCGTACCGTTCAGCATGTAATACCACTTTATAATACACAACAATTAGTTCTTTTGAAGACGCAATGAACGACGAAACACCTGTACGGTTATCTACTTCGTTGGCTATATAACAAATGAGCCGCGTCTGGCAATTATGGGCCTGAATGCATCTGCGTAGAGTGAAGACTCTAACGAGCCTGATCATACGTATATCCTTAACACAGTTTAACGCATACACGTTATACATACATTAATGCACGTTCTGATTAAAACATAACACCAGTAGCTTGATGCCAATATTTCTTTGTATGATGTCAAACCAAACTGTCATGAATACCTTAAGATAGTTGTATAGAAGCGGCTAAAATAAACCTTACATTTTTTAAGGACTAATCGTATGTTTTTGTTGATCATTGATGTCCTACCACCACTTGAAAACGGCACGTGACAGCTTTCGGAACAAACAGAACAATAAATCCAAAGAAAGTGAAATCGTGTCACGACGCCGGAGAATTGACCGTCTTTTGTTTGCAATAGTGTATAATCAGATCAGCATGTGCCATCGTACAGTCTGATAGGAATGTAAATTTATCGCTCTCCAATCATGATGAACCACTATATAATGTTATAGGAGAGAGTTGAATCATTGGCCTGACTGTATGTTTGCCAATGTTTCTAATATCCTTTCAGTGCATGCTGAGATATGGCTTGAAACAGAAAAATGGAAAACGCTTAAGACAAATGTGAGTGGCTCAATGTTATAATGTTATGATGGCACTCGCAAGAGTATTAGCACACAATGATATAACAGGCATATACTAAGTGACTCTCATCTGCGTATAGTGCACACATAAAAAATGTCTATCGATTACAACGTAAATACAAAGAATCTGTATGAAATCAGACAAAACGTAAACTCGCTTTAATGCACATAAGTGCTGCACGCACTCGTGTAAAATCGTATACATATATATCATAATATTGTTTACTTTAATCAGACAAAACATATACATGCTTTGATTCACATAAGTGCTGCACGCACTCGTGTATAATCGTAAAAATATTTATCATAATATTGTTTACATTAATCAGACAACAATATCTCGGTCAAACTTAGTTAAAATAAAACACACATCTACATCTGTGAATATTGGTGATAGATGCTCATGCAGATTGTTTTGTCAATATGCATTTTGGATTAAACGTAAAGACGCGTATGAATGAAATCGTTCTGAATGTCATTTTGGCTGTGGCGTGGCAACTCTTATAATGAAAGAGTGGCCCAAAATATTAGACACGGGAAGATTAACAACGCAATAATAATAAACCACATTTCACAATTACCAGTATCCATGAGAGTTGATCGTTTTACGACCCCCGATAAGGATATATAAATCCTCGTCAAAATAACAGTTTACAGTAGAACTAACATTATTTGTCAACAGAACAAGAAATACATCATCAAACATGCCCAGTAGAATTGCACTTACAACCATTATGGTGGCTTACTGCAGTGTTCATACATGCATAGGTGAGTTATTTGAACATTAGTTTTAAATCAACTCTGTTGGAATTTGTGATGTTCTGAACTTCGATAAATGATACCAGAATAAGCAATCCAATTAGGTAAGTATCGATTAAAGACATATCAGTTTGGAAATGTGAAATTATTTATTCAATTAAAAAGAGAATTTAATGCATTTTATTTTTAGAAAATGATGTATGTATACTGTTATTAATCTATTACATATAACTAATTGGTTTGATTAGTGATTACATTATTAATTGGCATCCTGAAACATATTATTTGTGTACAATCTAAGTATTAGAATTAAATATTTGTACAGATATAAAAAATCAAGGATATTTAATTCACAATGTATCTGTTTAGCTGCTGCGGTTATTTGGCCCGATGCCACATGCCCACTTGTTATACCAGAAAGTACATCGAAGGATAACCTAAAGACATTTGCTGTTACCGACGTGACTAACTATAGAATTCTATCCCAGAATGTCACTGGTCGGTTTGCTCTTGCATCTAACGGAACACTTAGTTCTATGACTGAACTTGACTACGAGAGTGTTGAAAAATCATATTCTTTAGTGATCGTGTGAGTATGGTACATTTCATTTCGATTTGGGTTTCATGGTGGTTTAACAAAAGTTATGGAATATCCCGTGTAATTTATCAGTACTTCCGGTGTTATGTATCCATCCTTTCACTGCTCAGCGCACCAGTTGTTATGCTACCCATGCAACCCTGAGTGTCAAGGAGAGAAGTCATTACTATCATGTTTAAATTATCTGAATGACGTGTTACCGCGGTACATTTATTTTCAAATGTGCATTCACAATGAAATATAGGTAGACATATAATTGATCGATAAGGATGAGTATGTTTAGATTGACTATAAATCGTAATTGAATGAAGAACTCTCCCTTAACAGTTTTTAACCCTTTCCCATATACAACATATCAACAGCAGACGACTTCTAAATCATAAAGGCAAATCCTGGAAAATGTGTATACATAAAATAGGCATTGTTGAATATAAAATGAACACAAAATAGAATAAAGAGAACTAAATTGCTTATTATGAGAAATTACTACTTTTGCCGCAACGTTTTTATAAGTCGTTTGCAACAAATGCGTCAGAAAGCGTCTGCATGTTAGTAAAGGTTAAGAAAAGCGACACCACACAATGCGAGAAGACTGGTTCGATAGTCGGTGCCGATACAGAATTAGTGAACCAGTGTAAAACGGTATGTGTTTTTGATTCAATTGTACATGATCATGTATACAGAAATTTGTGTGATTTTTTTTTATCGAATCGAACATTTAATTTTTCTTAAAGAAAGCGCTCTGCTAAAACCTACCGTTAGGAAATAGGTTAATTGATATGTGATAGCCTAATGTGTAATCTAATAATGTTGAGTAACATACCGCATTAAACTGTTACATTTTCCATGAAAACGGAATTAACTAAATTGCCCTAGTTTGTAGTTAACAACGGCAGAATGCAATGTTAACCTTTATCAGAAATGTAAAAAAACTTGAAGCCCCGCGTAACATTTCCCTTCGGTAACATATTCTGAAAAGTGCAGATAAATTTATGGAAATGTTTATAGGTCTCCATTGTAATGTCATTTGCGTACGTTATGCAGATTTCCGTAAAACCGTCATGAAATATAAGTTTTTAGAAAGATTGCAGGTTGACACAAAAAGTTCCATTTGAGATAAAAACTAGTCAGTTTTATTTCAACAAATATGTTATTTTACATATTGACATTAACTAATCGCGCATGGGGATCTGGATCTGCACTTTTCGGCAATAAGTAAGAGAAGGTTTCAAGAAACATTTGTAAAGCAGTATTTGTTTGGATCTCTTGGCATGGAAGCGCAGGCAGGTTTTTTTCGACTTACATGTATGTTATAATTTTGTTAAGATAAGTTTTGTTCTGGAGCACCGCTGATCTTCATGTGGGATAATTACGACATGGTTGTTTTTCTAGAGCACCGTTTTTTAGCTTTTAAAGCTGGTGTAATGTTTTCAAGATTCTGTTCTTCAAAGATGTATCAGTGTTATGAAGATGACAGACTTGTCCTGCTGTTATTCTTCTCAAACATTTAGAATTCGAAATGGCATTTCGTAAATGAAATATCGAGGAAAGGAATTTCAAGAAAATGTCAATTGATGCTTATAGTTTTGACAATAACTTAATCTTTGTCTGTTATGTCAAACTAAGCACGAGAGTTTGGGTAAAATACTATTACAGATTGTTCTATATCTTCGCTATCAAAGGTATTATGACAATCGCAGGTACCAGTATAATAGCCGAAGAGGTAAAACAATACGAAATATCACTTTTACTATTACATAGAAGGTTTAATTAAAAAAAAAATCTGATTGTTTTAACTTTTTACTATTACATGAAGAAGGTATATTTATATTTGTACGGATCTAAACATCATTGAAGTGACATTTTGATTCCAAAACAAAGTCGGCCACCGTTAACATTGGAGGTGTGTCTCTATCAGCCAATGAATATGGGATGAGTTTCGTTAACCCAATGAAATGTCTTGATACCAACTGAAAACTTTGACAACAAAAATGGTCAACTGTAGCCAAAGAGAATAATAAACCAGCTGATTTCAGCGAGATACGTATTCAAACTATTTACTTTCAGGTTTTATTCTAGGTAAAATCCATTTTTTATTATTGACCTTTAATCGATTTTGAATGCTCAGAAACTGTCAGAAACTCAACATAGCATCAGGTATGTGGAAAAATTATTCGGAAATCTGTTTCATCAGTGATATAGAGAAAAAAGTGTCTTTACTTGGCTAGCATATATCGCAAATAAACCAATTAAGTTGTAAAGGATTTCGAAGGTTGTTTATTTTTACGGTAAGGTTTATGTTAATGAAAGACCCTGGAGATATCCCCTCAAAGCATTTGGTGCTTGCGACATTGAAAAACTAGCCGTACAAAAGGAAATATACCGTATTGACGTTATAGTAAAAAGTGTAAAAATTAAGATTGTTTTCTACAATTAAATCTTTTAAGTAATAGTAAAATGTGAAATATACTGGTACATATATCTGTGAGGATATGTAATTTAAAAAAAATCTACGATTTTGCATGAAAGAAATGGTCAAATATCCATAAGGTATGATGTCTTGAACAGACCACGTGTATTCTACATTTTGAACTTTTCAAATTAGAAATTTGATTTTAGGTCTCTTATTTGGTAGATAACTTAAGCTGGAATGACATAACCATCCGTCATCATAACTTATGATAAATTCATTGATCTGAATTGTCTTCTTTTTCCTTGCAGGGCGTTTAACGCCGCACTCGAAAATGCCACTCTTACGTGTGAGATAGAAGTCACTGATATTAACGACGAAGAGCCACTGTTTGTTCAGGAATCGTACTCGGTGAACATTCCAAACAATGTTGCAAAAGGTAAGCATATTAGTTGAACAAATGTTATTTTCTCGTTCAGTTAAAAATATCTCAACATAAACATTTACTGGAGATCTAGGAATCCTTAAATTATACCAAGTTTCGTGCGATTTTCAATTGAAATGGACATATGGAACATTCAAGTTTGTTTTCTGACGAAATATTACGGATTAAAAGCATGCAAAAGTATGATGAATTATATGATGAACCCCTTTCATTCTGTAAACTAACGACCATAATTGAGCCAGTCCATTGGAAAAGATACAAGTTGGCCTTTGTGTAAGGCACATATCCATATCTCATCTGTTCATATATTGCTTACATAAATTTGTTCGAAGTTTCTGACATCTTTCTGATTCGATGGAACTGATACACAGGAGGATCTGAATATATTCTGTTAAGAAATGCCAAAAGTGTACCCTTTCGACACACTCAGTTCTGCACCATCCTGATCGGAATATTAACTGTTGGCCATTGGGTCGTTTAGGGAAACTAATTAAATACGGTCAATTAAGTGCACACAATTGAAAGGTAGGATATGTTGCAAAGCCTAGCTTGATTGTCCAGTGAATTGACTGTCATTACAGGTTGGTTATTGATACTTGCTAGCTGACAATAAACAGATACTGCTTGTCAAAATATTTTACCATTGATTAAGTGTGATTGATAATAAGAAATATATCGTATTAGCGGATACAGGTCCTGGAAACAAAAGCATATGGTTATGTAGCTACTGGTCCGTGTATACAAAATGCCCTTATGTACTGGTGCCCTGTATTCCGAATCTTCGTATATTGTCTTAGCTAATTGGGCAGATGTAAGCTTGTTATATACCGTGACACTTAAGGTTCACTTACCATAGTCTGTTGATGTGCCGTAAGTCCTTCTCACTGTACGTCAGTCTATGCGTCACGGTTTCAAGTAATGGCATATGATTTCCTTTACACTTTCTTGTTTGACGACGTCAGAACATATATATATATATTACTTTCAGATACGAGTGTACTGACAGTTTCAGCAACCGATAGCGATGTGAAAGCAGAATTTAACGAGGTTGTGTACAGTATCAAAGGTAAGTGATAGATACAAATAATCATTATTCTGTTTCCTGAATACTAAAAAAACACGTGCGCCGATAGTGTTGGAAGTTAACCACGATGTCAAAGGAGTCAAACTCGGGACGACTAAAGGGAGAGAGAGAAAATAGAGAGAGATAGAGAGAGAGCAAGAGAGATAGAGAGAGAGAAAGAGAGAAAACTAGAGAGAGAGAGAGAGAGAAAGAGAGAGAGAAAGAGAGATAGAGAGAGAGAGAGGTAAACAGATAGTGAGATAGAAAGATAAAGATAAAAGGAGATAGATAAATAACAAATTGTCGAGATATTTTAAAGAAGTACACATGAAGTAGATGACCATGAATCAATATGGCCTACATTAATTTGACTAATATGTCTTTCACAGGAGACGGAAGTGGAAACTTCAGCATCACCAGCGACACTGGAGTTATCAGTGCAGCAATCAACGTAACAGGCCCTCAGACATTTAAGATCACCGTTGTTGCTAAAGACAACAATAGAAACGAGTTTACTGATGAGGCAAGCGTATATATGTGCATTAGATGTACAAGTGGTTCTTCCTCACTTGAGATAAGCATGTTTGCCTTCATGGCTCTTGTATTCGGTTCTGTCATGATGTAATAATCAGCCAAACGAATCTGATTGTGTATTTGATACGTAGTGTCCATCGGTTCATTGATTACGATGTGTTTCATCAACACAGCGTTTGGTTTTTGCCTAGTTGAATATCGCTATCATGAATAATTTATGAGCAATTTCAATGGTTATCACAATGCAGACCTCGACTATTACGAATATTCAAGAACGCGTAGTACATTTTGAATTTCATATACCTTAATTAAGTGGTCATGTGGATATTCTCTAATTTTAACTTTTTTTGTGTTTTATTTAAGTCGACTGGAGCTTTATTTTAGTACAAGTATCGCCATTCAAATTTATCACGGTATAATATGCAAAACTAACGGAATGCATGACGTACGTATGGACACAGAGTTGCATCATATCAAGGTTATTATTTCCGCAAAACTGACGATTGCTGGGGCTGTAGCAAATTAAAGCTTCATGCTAGGAACATGAGAAAATAATCAAGTTCAAATTCATTTAAAATAGATACTTCAACTTTGTGAGAAACATTTTCTCTAGGATATTTTTAGAAACAGTCTTCTCTAAATTGACTCTATCAGTTAAAGTGTGAAACGTGTAAAGCTGATGTCAAGTATTATCGAATAGGACAAATTGTTCTAAACGATCAAATTCTGCTTTGCACACAATGTTCTCAAAGTGTGGTCAAAATGTTTCTTACACTCACTAGAGATTGAATGTCAATATTATGAATAACAAGCTAAAACTATATTTTTGCGAATGATTTGTTGATACATTGATATAGCAAAAGTATGGTATTTAATTTTGTTCTTTAACCGTATGGAAGATTCTTTTCATATATAGGTTCATACACCACTGATAACTCACAAACGGTGAATGAACATGATTAGCCTGTACATCCTCTGGTTAAACTTGCCTTATTCTACGTTGGATCATTGATAGCAAATAAATTGTTCATGAGTGTGTGTGTTTTTTTTTTTTTTGATTTGTGTGAAAAGATTTTACTTTTTTCTGAAACCACAGTTATTTTACATTTTTTAAACTGTGAAGTAATTTGGAAATTTTACTGATTCGCTGGTAATAGTTCGATAATCTGTAGCTTGTTAGTTTGAATCATGGCTTGGTCAACTTCCTTTCCGACGATAGACATGAAGTATTTGTAACTGCTGTGATACATGTGTAAATTTTCAACAAGTGGGTCAAAACGATCTATGCCTTAAGTTAGGCGGTTATGAGCGATGGCTGTTTGATTGGGTTATAATGTAAGACAGGCAATAAACCAGAGATAAGCCTTTTCCCCCTAGATAAGCCTTTTTATCTTCGGTGATGTCGAGATTTAACCTTATTTGTATTTATTGATTATTGACTAAATTTTTATTTGAAACATTTTGTCTAACACCATGTATTGATCTAACATCACCAACTCTACGTTTCCCTGATATAAATAAAGTATTGGACCTCCATTTTGAAAACATTTCCATAATATTTAAATGAAATATACATGAAAGTCCAACTCCTGGGTTAACTTGCATAGCTTCTGACTAATTTAGATCGGACAGACGAACATTTTATTCTGTCCTAATTATATACCTGCAAATCTAAGCAACACGAATTCTTATATAGAATCGTATGATCAAATCAGCATCCAACCTGTTCTTATAATGCTACAGAAAAAAACATACATTACTCAAATATGTTTCAGTTTTAAATCTTTTTCAAATACAAACTGTTCTATCGGGTTTTGATGTTAGACAGACACAAAACAGAGATAAGCATTTTTCCTACCTGGCTTTAATCTTTCGTGATGTCCTAATTATTGACGTTAGAATCTTAACTTGTATTTGAAACATTTGTTATAACTCCATGTATTGATTAAACATCACCAAAGTCACCTTTTCTTTTACACAAAATACGGGCTTTTGAAAACATTGTATGAAAAAAAATTGTTCGTTTTCACACAATGTTTTCAAATTTTTGACGAAATGATAATTCATCCTTTAGAAGTACAACATGCTTCCATGTTACAAGTTCGTAGCATACAGTACTATACCAGCTTGACTGTTAATATTATGAAAATAATGCCAAACTTAAACTTTATTTTTGCGAATGATTTGTTGATACATTGATAGCAAAAGTATGGAATTTTATTTTGTTTTTCTAATAAAAATATTCAATTCTGTTTAACTTCTTTTTCTTATGTTTGTTGACAAACCTCTGGTAGGCTGCAGGCTCTTAAATTTGAAGACCGGCATGGAACATGATTTTTTCGACGACTGACGCAGTTTTTCATGACTTGCATGAACCATATTCATTTGTGAATCTATCTCATTAAAACTGACCAAATACTTAGTTGTGCGTATATTGGGTCTGATGACACTGCATAAAAGGTCGTCTCATATTTCTGTCCAATGAAATTGCACGATACAACCAACACTCTGTCAATACCGTTTGTGTTTCTCGTAATACAATGATTTGTCTCCCCTCCTGACATACTTTTGTATACGAAAGAATGTTTGGCTGACGCAAAGGTCAATCTGAGACGACCCGTAACTGGCTGTCATGGGATCTACAGGAACGTTTGCTACTGCAGCGAAGGACTGCGTTTACTGAGATTGTGTGTAAATATAGGCCGTTACCAGGGCAAACGTCTGCGTGGGGTACTGATTAGATCAGACAACCAGGAAACACATGAGATATTGAACTGGCGGCTGTGAAATAACTTAAATACTGTTGGGAAGACCGCTCAGACCCCAATCAATCACATTTTCTTTTCAATTCGTTATAACAATAATACATAGAGAAGTACTATTGTTATTTGTGTCAACACTAATTTCAGTACCTACCAATATTTTGTCCTGGACATCCTGATCCTGTTAGAGAACAGGTCATGTTCGTGTTTGGTTTTTTGCATGGTATGGTACTTTACGCCGATTTGAACATTATGTCAGTCATTTAACGGCATTTTCGGGGTTTAATACCAGCACTTCTGTTAAGTTTATCCTGACACCAACAGCAGTTGCAATACAATCTCATTAACCAACACTATACACCAAGAAGGGAATTCACGACTACCTTTTTGTATGTCTTCGGTATAAAGTGTATACACCAACGGGGGATCGAAGCCTAATACCCATCTCCTATGTAGGACGCTCTAACCACTACGCCACTGACGCTGTACTTTTATATGTATTCTTTACGAGTGTGAGTGATTTGTCAATTAAAGGTCAATTAGCATTCCTTACATCTTTAGTTATTACCGATCGCGATTTATATACCGTTGAATAAGTCCATGTTGCTCTCCAAAATGGGATATTCAT
Source organism: Serripes groenlandicus (assembly GCA_031761405.1). Lineage (NCBI taxonomy): Eukaryota > Metazoa > Mollusca > Bivalvia > Cardiida > Cardiidae > Serripes > Serripes groenlandicus. Next base: position 20,437,089 of record JASEVX010000012.1, read on the forward strand.
GTATATGAAGATCTCCATCCAAGACAATTTGCAACTGATTTTATTTGGCATAATTTGGTTTAAACATTTTAGGATTTGATAAGGCAACTATGATTCAGAAAATGTCTACTTAATACAATTTACATGTACACAATATTTACACACGGCAAATTGTTAATGTTCTTCGTTACAAATAACGCAGAATGGTTAGTTGAATACTTATTTCAATACATGTATTGTATTGATAATAAAGGGCTCCGATCTAAAATACTTGACAATACACGCATAATTAAAGGTGTGAACCCTATTATATGTCGTCGTTATACAATCAGTATAAAAGACTCGATATACAAAGTTACAAATATTCCTTAGTGTCGTCTCGGAATCAGACCTTATAAGATAATACAAGATTTTCTCTCATTATACCAACTGAAAGAAATTGTCACGTTGAAGAAAGTACTCTTGGTTTTAAAAAAAAAAAATTCGTTTCCTCATTAAAAATATAAGAACATTCTTTTATCCACAGGAATGTCGGTATGTTGACAAATTTCAATACCTAAAACATCTGAATTGCGAAAAAATAAATATTTAGAAAGTAGATCATATACTTAGATTTAAATATCTTTCAATATTAAACAGTGCTTTAAATTCATTTTATTGAGGACATCGACCAACGAAATTAACATTACTATGTCAATCCTTCGAAAAAAGATATATTATACATTAAGATAATGTGAATCGATAGCCAAACAAAGCCAGACCCATAATTAAGTAGTTTCTTTTGTTTGCTGACGACTACTTCAGTCTGCCAGTTTTTTCTTGACATTTCATCATGTTATAGCATTGCTTAGGATGTCGTGAATCGGACATAGACATTACTTGACATCACTAATTAGAACTTTAAGGCATACAATAAATACAAACGAGTAACAGTCCAATTTCCTCTAAGGCAGTATAATAAGTGGAAGATCGACTTACACAAAGGATTCTTATTTGAAAAATGAGACGATCAAGTTCTCTAGAACTTACAAAGCAATAGCCCCATATCTTTGAAATAAAATTATTCAAAATGTGTATTAATTCAAAGATATCCGAATGGGTTTTCATACTGTTTGCTAGTTAAAATATCTTTGCAGGCTTGAATGACAAGATTTCCATGGGTAGATAACCAAGACAATGTCGATGAAAAATGCACTCCATACCATGCCTCGTTGTTCCCTTAACCACTACGGTCATGGTGGAGTAACCTTGGACAAGACACATTGACTATTCTATATATAATCTGCAGTTCAGCACCTTTAAGTAAACTTCCAGTCTAGTGTCGTTACGAAGATCTAATTCTGTCACGTCATTTTTCGGAAACAAAAATACCAGAACCACAAGAGTGTGGCCGAAGTACGAAAGACAACTCGTTGATAAATACAATAAAGATTGTAGTACATGTTACGTTCCATTATCGCGTACCACCCATGTTTCTGCTTGATGCGTTAGAGTTTCTTAGCACTACATATGTAACTGGTATAGCCAGTAATAATGCCACCTGTAGAGTCATCGCCTGTCCAGCAAACCTCATGAAGACAAGTAGCATCAAATAGTATTATGTAGGTCATAAAATCAATGTTACTAAATTTGTAATACAAACCACATACATTCCATGAAATAAAGTTAGTCAGTCTATGTGATAGTGATGGGCCTTGGTCTCCCACCTATGCGTTGGCATCAGGGTAAGATGTTGACAATGTCCTGCACCGGGTGTTCAAAATAACGTCGTTGAGCTTGGCGAAACCGTGTGTGTACAAAAATAAGATTTTCTGAATTTGAAACTTCTCTTATAATAAATTATTATCTTAGTTTGCTTCTTTTTGTTCCTAAGTTCCAATACCTGTCGTATTGTCTAAACGTATTGCGTATATTAGATCGAACGACACCGTATACAGTCACCACTCGGCTATCACCGCTTCTCTTTCTCGTTTAATTAAATGAGTTATCTACCCTGTTGATACCTATCGATGCTGTAGGCGAATATTTGATTGACTGACACAAAGCTCTATCTACAACTACCTGTAATATGCAGTCATCAGATATATTCGAGCATTTGCTACTGCAGCAAGTAAAGTACTACTTTGAATGCTATTATATGTATATGACCGGAGGCCCTTACCAGGATTAAAATATGCGTTCGATAATAATGGAACAACATAGCCAAAAAACACGTGTACATGTGGTATGACTGAAATACTGTTCGAAATACCGTTCATACCCAATTAATCAAACATTATGTTTAATTAGTTATCACAATAGAATCTATATCATATTCTGGTAAGTGGTCGACAATTACTGAAGAACATGATTCGTTATGCGATCCCGGCCACACTGTGCACCAATAAGGAAAAGCACTTCTTCCGTTTTTTATGGTTTTTGTATGATTGGGATTTAAATCCAAATCTCCCGCTCTCAAGGCAGCCGCTGTAACCATTTCACCACTGGAACGGCCTTGTTCGTGTACTATTATTTGGCGTGAACATTTGTCAATAAATTATCTGTACTAAAAATAATTCAATTTGTTAGACGAAACTCAAATCGACAATGAGTCCTTCTCCTCATTATCATTAACTCATTCCTGCGTCACTGTGTTAGATGATATTTAAAGACAATGTCATTTTACATTCATAATGAAGGCATGTTTCAACTGTAGTTATTACCAATCGTCATATCGACACCCTTGAACATATCTAGTTCGATGTCCAAAGTAGATAAACAGTATATCACGATCTCGCAGCAAGAACAACTAAGCTTGCAACTGATTTTATTTTTGCATACATGTGGTTAAACAACGTGCTTTAAAGGAGGAAAATATGATTTTTTTTTTCTTAATCGTTGGTTCAATTTCCAAAAATTTAACACATCACAAATTGAAAATGTTCCATGTTATAAACAACGCAGTGAACAGTTGACTTATAACAATACTCACTATGTGTTGATAATATAGGCCTCCACCCAAATAGCTTACAATACATGATTAAATACATTTCGTGAACCATATTCTATGTCTCGGTTTTGGAAATAAGTATGAAGAACATGATATACAAATATACACGAACTCCTTAGTGTCGTCTCGGAATCAGATCTCTAAAGATAACACAAGTTGTCTAAGGAAATACCATTTCCCGTTGTTCGTTGTACCTTCATTTCTAAAAGCAATATCGCACTGTTTATATAACCTAACTTTCATTACATTTTTATTAGAAACAGTTTAATGAAATTATGTTATAGTTGCTAACTAACTACTGTTTCAATGCTTCAAAGTATTGAGACAACAGAAGTATTTTATTCAAGGGGAATATTACAGAACATCGAGATTAACGGAGTAAGAAAGACAACCCGTTAATGAATACTATATAGATTGTTGTACTTGTTAGGTCCCCGTATCATTTACCGGTAGTACACGGGAGATAATCGACCACGATCGATTGATTTGACACCCCTTTAAGTTGACAATTTAACAATAAAATCCGATGTTTCTAGCAGAGTCAGAACCACATTGTTGTAAGAAAATGTGTACATATATGTTAATAACTGAGGCTTCCGAAAAATAAATTAAAAGTCAAGGCTATCAGACAGTACAATCAAGAACGTTTAAGAGAAACACAGGCAAACACAAAAATGACATGCATACCCTATACCAAACTAGCGGGCGGGCCAGTAAAATCAACAAGCCAGTCAAAGACAAACATGAAAATATCCTGCAACAACTCAGGTGGAAAGTCCATTTCCAGGACCTCCCGAAAGGCAGCCTTGTGATAGACACACATACGATAGAATGAGGTGTGGACCCAGAGGTAAGCTTGGGACAGATAACCAGAGAGGAATATTTAGATACCATTAAGAAGGAATTTTTAGATACCATTAAGAAAGTAAAGAAAGGGAAATAACCCGGATCTGACAAGTTGCCTCCTGATGCGATGCAACTGCAAACCGGATAGCATGCATTCTTCTCAAACTAATTGAACACTTATGGGAGGAGGTTTGTAAAGAGTAGAGAATGGGATTTATCTTCAAAATCGCAACAAACGGAGATTTAGTGACTGTACCGAGGAACACTGTGTAACTTCTACTATTATACGATGAATTTAATACATAACAAGGTCAGTTTACATGGAAGGTTATTGTAAACAAAACTTGCTATCTCTTCCTCCTGCGATCATTGTTAAATTGAAACAGACAATAACACAGTATCCTTAGGTGGCTGAATCACAAATAGGTGTATGAACATGTCTGACCCTGGCTTGACAAAATTCCTGTTGTATTCTTAACCCTTTTCAGCATACAACACATCTACAATAGAAGAATAAGCTAACACAAAGTAACAAAGGCATTTCACGTTCAATTAAATAAAAATTATTAGTATTAAATAAGAATGAAAATATTGTTTGTAAAATGGAGGAAATGCTTATTATGAGCATTTTCTCTTTTTGCCGCAATGTTTTCAAAGGCGTCTGCTATAGAAGCGTCAGAAAGCGTTTCTATGTTGAAAAGCTTAATCTCCAGGTAAAATATACACCTTGAACATGCACCGGAGTATACGTTTACTCATATGACTTTTAATCTTTACAAAATAACCGCCGTCCATGGCAAACCGTTCGTGATTACTTTCAGACTGGTATCTACCGTCACTATCTAGGAGGTATTTACTTTTAATTATTTCAGTTATATGTGATATGTTCACAATTTTGTTTCCGACTTTATTTAAAAGGTATGGTTCTATCTTAAACACATCAATTTTACCTTATTTATTTTAAATTTATAGCCAGAAAAACATATAAACAGCTCGTTTTAATCACGTCCGGTGTCTGATTCCTGTGTTCGAAACCAGTACTCCCGTTTATGTGGAAAGTTCGAAATTGTAGAACCCTCTTACCACGGGATTCGAAATCTGGACTTTTGGTTCGAAAGGCCGACACTTTACAAGTGTAAAACTGTCTGGCATACTTATCACCGGAAACCAGCGAGCTGTGGGTAAAATGCATTTTCGATTATAGGACATTATTTGATCCAAATCATTAAGTACCTTTCATGTTTACGAGCATATGTGAACATTTAGAATGCATGGATCAGTGAAAAGGAGTTCGCAATAGTTGTTATTATTAATTATAATATAAATATTAAGATTAACCCCAGCATCACTTGACATCATTTGGATTATGTATTGAGTACATAATCCAACAAAAGAAAAACGTTTACTACGTGTGCCTGTGTAAAATTCTCAAATGATTTCTATTGCGAAGTGTTAATCTTAAAGTCGAGACGAAATAAAGACAAGCTTTTTGAACTACAATATTTAAACATGGATCATAACAAATCAAGTCGTTCCATCGAACATGTAAAGGAAACTGTCTTATCGGTGATGGATTAATTCGCATGTTTAGAATTTATTCAACTTCATGCGCATAGAAAAGTAACATTTAGATTAAAACATAGCAATAGTAGCTTGATGCCAATATGTCTTTATATAATGTCAAACCAAAATGTCATAAAGACCCTAAGATCGTTGTATAGAAGCGGCTAAAATAAAACTTGCATATTGTGAAGGACCTATTAATCGTATGTGATACTACCACTTGAAAATAGCACGTGAGAGGTTACGGTGTCTGCTATAGTTACTAGAATCTACGTTTGAACATGGATACAAACTGAAAATTAAATTCGATGAACGTAAATTCCTGCCACGTCGCATGCGAGTTGTCTTTCGGACACTTGTAGCTAATGTATAATCAGATCAGCATGTGACCTCTTGAGTCTGATCGGGATAGCACTAATCGCTATTGAGACATGATGAATCATCAGTTAATGTTATAGGAGAGAGTTGAATCATTAGCCAATGTCAACAACATACTTTCAGTACGTCCTGAGTTATACATCGAAACGGAAAAAAGGGAATCGCTTAAAACATATGTGAATAACTCTGTCGAATGTTATAAAGTTATGATGACACTCGTAAGAGTATTAGAACAATGATACTACATGTATATACTAAGTGACTCTCACATGCGTATAGTGCATACTCAGACATTGTTTATCGAATACAACGTAAAATACAAAGAATATCTTATCATAATGGTGTTTACATTAACCAGACAACAATATCTCGATCAAATTAAGTTGAAATAAAACCCACATCTACATCTGTAAATATTGGTGATAGACACTCATTGGATAGTTCTGTCAATAAGCATTTTTAATTTTACGTAATGACGCGTATGAAGGCAATTGTTTCGAATGTCAATTTGCATGTGGCGTGGCAAATCTCATAATGAAAGAGTGGCCCTAACCATTAGACACGGGAAGATTAACAACACAATAATAATGAACTACATTCCACAATTGCCTGTATCCATGAGAGTAAATTGTTTTATTACCCCCGAGAAGGATATTTAAATCGTCGACAAAATAATCTTTTACATAAGAACTAAAATCATTTGTCGAAAGAACAAGAAAGAATCATCAAACATGTCCAGTAGAATTGCACTGATAACCATTGTGTTGGTATACTGCAGTGTTCATACATGTAGAGGTGAGTTATTTGAAAATTAGTTTTAAATCAATTCTGTTTGAGTTTGCGATGTTCTGAACTTCGATAAATAAATACCAGAATAAATAATCGGATTAAGAAAGTATCGATTAAAGAGATATCAGTTTGGAAATTTGAAATTATTTACTTAATTAAAAAGAGAATTTAATGCATTTTGGTTTTAGAAAATGATGTATATATACTGTTATTAATTTATTTTTCATAATCTATTGGTTTGATTAGTAAATACATTATTCATCTGCATCCTGAAACATACTAATATATGTGTACAACTTAATTATTAGAATTAAACACTTGTACGGATTTAAAAAATTATAATTCACAATGGATCTGTTTAGCAGCAGAGGGTTAGTTGGACAGCCAACATATGCCCATTTGGTATACCAGAAAGTACACCGAAGGAACCCCTAAAGACATTCACTGCTGTTGGTGATCCGACTGACTATACAATTCTAACCCAGAATGTCACTGGCCGGTTTGCGATTTCATCTAACGGAATACTTAGTTCTATAACTGAACTCGATTACGAAAGTGTTGAAAAATCATATTCTTTAGTGATCGTGTGAGTATGGTACATTTCATTTCTTTTTTGGTTTCATGGTGGTTTTAAAAAGTTACTGCATTTCCCGTGTAATAGTTCAGTACTTCCGGTGTTATGTATCTATCCCGTGACTGGTCAGCGCATCAGTTGTTATGCTATCCCTGCAACCATGAGTGTGAAGAAGAGAAGTAATTACTATCATGTTTAAATTATCTGAACATATTTGAATGACATGTTAGTATAGTACTTTTTTTTAAAATGTGCATTCACAATAAAATATAGGTAAACATATAATTGATCGATAAGGATGAATATGTTTAGATTGACTTCGATTCGCAATTGAATGGAGGACTCTGCCTTAACTGTTTTTAACCCTTTCGCATATACAATAAATCAACAGTAGACGACTTCCAAAACATATAGGAAAATCGTGAAACATCTATATACATATAATGTTAATTGTTCAATAGAAATGAATAGAAATGAAACAAATGGGATAAGGAGAAATGAATTGCTTAATATGAACAATTACTACTAAAGCCGTGTCAAAAGATAAGTTGACGTTTTTCGGGTTGTTTCGCAGGTGACAATGTCTTAACTGAGACTGTGTACAATGTGGACGGTATGTAGAATTATCCTCGTCTCAAACAACTTTGGGTATATGAATTCAACTGTTTGGAACGGTGTTGAACCTATCCGTTCAGCGTCTGTTTGGAAACGTCTCTTCCGAACCAACTCAAGCTCTGAGCTGGTGTTGAACCTATCTGTTCAACGTTTGTTTGGAAACTTCTTTTCTTAACCAACTGAAACTCTGAGCACCCTGTGTGAAATAACCTAGTGTTGAACCGATGCCGAACCACGTATGTAGGTTCGAACTGCTCAACCGATGTAGGGTATTTCAGCTGATACTCCTCTGGTAGAGTGGTCTATTTATGTCAAGTAGACGTTTAAAGCAAATGATGGTGAAATCGCAGTATTTCGTGTAAAACGATAGCGTAGCGTATCTCTCTAAAATTCACGAAATATGCACTACTTATATTAGACCTATAAAACGTTCAATAACGGCTATGACTGAATCTAATTTAAAACTCATTTAAAGATAAAAAATTAATGAAACTACGTACGATACCACACTTTCATATATGACATTTTATATATTAAATTAACCTTTCAATATATATAAAACATGAAACTAAAACTTTGCATAATAATAAAACAGTTAAAAATCAACAATTTATGTTTTATGAACGTAATCATAACATAATCAAAGTACGCTCGGTACTACATTTAAATGGAACTATATACAACAGGTTGTAGTGCCTTTACATAACAGATTTTTCTGACAAGCCGAAACATGTTTTTAAGTCGTTTGCTACAGATGAGTCAAAAAGGTTGAGACAAGAGACTCTTTCGATATTCGGTGTCGTTACTTTTATTTGAAAGATGGCGCTCTGCGAAAACCTACCGTTAGGAAATAGTTTAATTGATATGTGACAGCATAATGTGTAACCTAATAATGTTGATCCACATACCGTATTAAACTTATACATTGTCTATGAAAACGGAATTAAATAACACTAGTTTGCAGTGAGCAACGGTAGATTTCAATCTTAACACATATCAGAAATATAGAAAACATAGTGCTCTGTGCTACATTTCCCTTCATAAACATATTCTAAAAAGTGCAGGAAAATATATGGAAACGTTTATTGACTTTGTAATGTCATTTGCATACGTTGTGCAGATTTCCGTAAAACCGTCAAGAAATATAAGTTTTTAGAGAAATTGCAGGTTGACACAAAAAGTTCCATTTGAGATAACAACTAGTCAGTTTTATTTCAACAGATCTGTTTTTATCTGCAAAAAGGTTGACATAATGTAATCGCACATGCGGATCTGGCTCTGCACTATTCGGCAATTAGTAGTAGAAGGTTTCATGAAACGTCTGTAAAGCAGTATCTGTTTGGATCCCATGGAAAGGAAGCGCAGGCAGGTTTTTTTCGACATACATGTATGTTATCATTTTGTCAAGATTAGTTGTTCTGGAGCACCGCTGATCTTTATGTGGGTTATTACGACATGGTTGATTTTTCTAGAGCACCGTTTTATTGGCTTTTAAAGCTGGTGTTATGTTTTCAAGATTCTGTACTTCAAAGATGTATCAATGTTATGAAGACGATGGACTTGTACTGCTGTATTTCGTCTCAAACATTTTGAATATGAGATGGCATTTCGTAAATGAAATGTCGAAGAAAGGAATTTCAAGAATAATGTCAATTGTTGCTTTTAGTTTGTAATCGGTGTCCGTTATGTCAATCTAAGCAGGATAGTTTGGGTAAAATACTATTTTAGATTGTTCTATATCTTCGCTGTTAAATGTATTATGACAATCGCTGGTACCAGTAGAATAGCCGAAGAGGTAAAACAATACAAAATATCCCTTTTACTATTACATAGAAGATATATTTGTACTGCACTAAACATCACTGAGGCGACATTTGGATTTCTAAACAAAGTCGGCCATCATTAACTTCGAAGGTGTGTCTCTATCAGCCAATGGAACTGGGATGAGTTTCTTTCACCCAATGAAATATCTTGATATAAACTGAAAACTTTGAGAACAAAAAAGGCAACTGTATCCAACGAAAATAATATGCCAACATATTTCAGCGAGATGCGTATTCAAGCTATTTACCTTCAGATTTTATTCTAGGTACAATCCATTATTTAATTGTATCGATTTTGAATGCTCAGAAACTGTCAGAAACTCAACAAAGCATCAGGTATTCGGAAATCTGTTACCCCAGTGATGTAGAGAAACAGTGTCTTTTCTTTGCTTTCATATATCGCAAATAAACCAATCAAATTGAATAGGATTTCGCAGATTGTTTATTTTTACGGTGAGTTGTATATAAATGAAAAACCCCTGGAGATATCCCCTGAAAGCGGTTGTGGCTTGCGATATTGAAAAACTATAGCCGTACAAAAGGAAATATACCGTACTGATGTAATAGTAAAAAGTGAAATGAATTAGGATTGTTTTCTACAATTAAATCTTCTAAGTAATAGTAAAATGTAATGTATATATACTGGTACATGTACCTGTGAAGGCAATGTAATTTAAAAATAAATCAACGTCTTGAATTGACCACGTGTATTCTACGTTTTTGACTTTTTAAAATAGAAATAGATTTTTTGTCTCTTATTTGGTAGATAACTCAAGCTGGAATGACATAACCAACCGGCATCATAACTTAAGATAAATTCATTGATCTAAATGTTCTTCCTTTCCTTGCAGGGCGTTTAAAGACGCATCCGATAATGCCTCTCTTCCATGTGTGATAAGCGTCACGGATGATAACGACGAAAAACCAATGTTTCTTCAGGATTCGTATTCGGTGAACATTGCAAACAATGTTGAAAAAAGGTAAGGATATTAGTTGAAAAACAGTTATTTTCCATTTCAGTATAAAATATCTCAACATAAACATTTGTTAGAGATCTAGGAATCCTATTAGTTTAAATTACACCAAGTTTCGTGCGATTGTCAATTGAAATGGACATGTGGAACAATAAATATTTTGCTTCTGACGAAATATTACGGATTAAAAGCATGGAAAAGTATGATGATTATATAATTCATTCTTTAAACTTACGACATGACCTGATAAATGAGCCAGTATATTGAACAAAATATACAAGTTGGTTTGTATGTAAAGCGCAGATCCAGATTTCTTCTGTTCACATATTGCCTACATAAATTTGTTCGAAGCTTCCGACATCTTATGTTCTGATTCAATGGAGCTGATATACAGGATGATCTGAATCTACACTGTTAAAAAATGCTTAAATGTACCCCTTTGCACTGACACCCATATATTTGCACCAGCCTGATCGCAGTGTTAAAAGTGGCCATTTAGTCACTTAAGTATTCTAAAACTGCATAACATAATAAATATGACTATAATCTGTAGACTTCTTTAATGGGTCGTTTATGGCAAAATAATAAAATACGGTCAATTAAGTGCACACAAATGAAAGATAGAATATATTGCAAAGCCTAGCTTAATTGTCCAGTGAATTGACTAGCATTACGTCCATCTAAGTGTCACGTATTGAAATATGGGCATATCATTTCCTTAACACTCTACGTCAATACATTTATATACATATATTACTTTCAGATACGAGTGTAGCAACCGATAGAGATGTGACTGCAGAGATGTGACTGCAGAATTTAAGAAGGTTGTGTACAGTATCAAAGGTAAGTGATAGACAAACTTATCACTCGTTTGTTTCCTGAATGATACAAATATGCACGCCGATGGTGTTGGAATGAATGAATGGTGTTTTAAGACCCGTCGACAACTAAGGTCACGTTTGGCGCTAAATAATTTACTTACTGTAAATGATGTAATTATTGAAATCGAAACATAAACAACAGTCTATGAGACAAAACAATCAAACATGATGTATGCGATACTCAACATAAATATAAAATAACATGTACGGCAATGTAACATAAGTTAAAGGCAAACAAGCCTGACATAAAGATAAACAATATCTGAGAATATGTGGAACAGGATCAGACAAAATTAATGAATGTGCAAAAGCACGATTTAAGAAATAATCATATCTTATAAAAAATATTAATTTCCCTTAGGAAATCTTATAAAAGTTCAGGTTTAACAGTCGCCGATGGTGTTAGAAAGTGCGATAAGTTGACAACGATATCAGAGGAGTCGAAATCGAGACGTGTAGAGAGAGAGAAAGAGAGAGTGAGAGAGGGAGAGAGAGTGAGAGAGGGAGAGAGAGAGAAAAAAGATATATATATAGAAAGAGGTAAAGCGATAGGGGAAGAGACAGGGTAAGCTAAAGAGATATAAATATATTTTTATATATATATATAGATATATATATATATATATATATATATATATATAGAGAGAGAGAGAGAGAGAGAGAGAGAGAGAGAGAGAGAGAGACAGAGAGAGAGAGAGAGAGAGAAAGAGAGAGAGACAGAGAGAGACAGAGAGAGAGAGAGAGAGAGACAGAGAGAGACAGACAGAGAGACAGACAGAGAGAGACAGAGAGAGAGAGAGAGAGAGAGAGAGAAAGAGAGAGAGAGAGATAGAGAGAGTGAGAGAGAGAGAGAGATATATAGAGAAAGAGAGAGAGAGAGAGCGACTACCAGAGAGTCAATTACACATATTCGAGTACTATACAATGAATAACAAATTGTCGATATATTTTAAAAGAAGTACAACGGGAAGTAGATGATCATGAACCACTATGGCCTACGACAATTTCTCTTATATTTCTTTCACAGAAGGAGACGGAAGTGGAAACTTTAGCATCACCAGCGAAACTGGAGTTATCAGTGCAGCAATCAACGTTACAGGGACTCAGAAATTTAAGATCACCGTTGTAGCTACAGACAACAACAAGAACAACTTCCTCACTGGAGATAAGCATGTTTGCCTTCATGGCTCTTGTATTCGGTTGTGTTATGATGTAATAATCAACTAAACGAATATGATTGTGTATTTGATACGTCGTGTCCATCGGTTCATTGATTACGATGTGTTTCATCAACACAGCGTGTGGTTTTTGCCTAGTTGAATATCGCTATCATGAATAATCTATGAGCAATTTCAATGGTTATCACAATGCAGACCTCGACTATTACGAATATTCAAGAACGCGTAGTACATTTTGAATTTCATACACCTATATTAAGTGGTCATGTGGATATTCTCTACTTTTTCACTTTTTTGTGTGTATTTTCAAGTCGACTGGAGCTTAATTTTAGTAGAAGTATCGCCATTCAAATTGATCACGGTATAGTATGCAAAACTAACGGAATGCATGACGTACATGTACGTATGGACAAAGAGTTGCATCATATCAAGGTTATTATTTCCGCAAAACTGACGATTGCTGGAGCTGTAGCGACTTAAGGCTTCATGCTAAGAAAATGAGAAAATAATCAAGTTCAAATTCATTTAAAATAGATACTTCAACTTTTTGAGAAACATTTTCTCTAGGATATTTTAAGAAACAGTTTTCTCTAAATTGACTCTATCAGATAAAGTGTGAAACGTGTAAAGATAATGTCAAGTATTATCGAATAGGACAAATTGTTCTAAACGATCAAATTCTGCTTTGCACGCAATGTTCTTAAAATATTGTCAAAATGTTTCTTACATTCTTTAGAGATTGAATGTCAATATTATGAATACCAAGCTAAAACTATATTTTTGCGAATGATTTGTTGATACATTGATATAGCAAAAGTATGGTATCTTACTTTGTTCTTTAACCATGTGGAAGAATCTTTTCATAATATGTTCATACACCACTGATATCTCACAAACGGTGAATGAACATGATTAGCCTGTACATCTTCTGGCAAAACTACCCTGATCTTGAGTTGGATCATTGATAGCAAATGAACTGTTCATGAGTGTGTGTGTTTTTTGTTTTTAATATGTGTGAAAAGAACTTTTTTTTCTGAATTTCTTGTTGCATTCCTTATAGGTTTATTTTGCTGTATGTCATCAATATCTTTCGATTTCTTTACATATGAGTAACAACACAACCACAGATATTTTACATTTTTTAAACAGTGAAGGAATTTGGTAACTTTACTGATCCGCTGGTAATAGTTCGATAATCTGTAGCTCGTTAGTTTGAATCATGGCTTGGTCAACTTCCTTTTCGACGATTTACATGAAGTCTTTGTAACTGCTGTGATACACCTGTAAATCTTCAACAGGTGGGTCAAAAGGTATATGCATTAAGGTAGGCGGTTATAAGCGATGGCTGTTTGATTGGGTTATAATGTAAGACAGGCAATACACCAGAGATAAGCTTTTTTCCCCTAGATAAGCCTTTTTATCTTCGGTGATGTCGAGATTTAACCTTATTTGTATTTATTGATTATAGTCTAAATTGTTATATCAAACATTTTGTCTAACACCATGTATTGATCAAACATCACCAACACAACTTTTCCCTGATATAAATAAATGTTTGGACCTCCATTTTGAAAACTTTTCGTGAAAAACAGTTCCACAATATTTAAATGAAATATACATGAAAGTCCAACTCCTGTGTTAACTTGCATAGCTTCTGACTAATTTAGATCGTACAGTCGAACATTTTATTCTGTCCTAATTATATACCTGCAAATCTAAGCAACACGAATTCTTATATATAATCGTATTATCAAATCAGCATCCAACCTGTTCTTATAATGCTACAGAAAAAAACCCATACATTACTCAAATATGTTTCTTTTTTAAATATTTTTCAAATACAAACTGTTCTATCGGGTTTTGATGTTAGACAGACACAAAACAGAGATAAGCATTTTTCCTACCTGGCTTTAATCTTTCGTGATGTCCTAATTATTGACGTTAGAATCTTAACTTGTATTTGAAACATTTGTTATAACTCCATGTATTGATTAAACATCACCAAAGTCACCTTTTCTTTTACACAAAATACAGGCTTTTGAAAACATTGTATGAAAAAAAAATTGTTCTTTTTCACACAATGTTTTCAAATTTTTGACGAAATGATAATTCATCCTTTAGAAGTGCAACATGTTTCCATGTTACAAGTTCGTAGCATACAGTACTATACTAGCTTGACTGTTAATATTATAAAAAGAATGCCAAACTTAAACTTTATTTTTGCGAATGATTTGTTGATACATTGATAGCAAAAGTATGGAATTTTATTTTGTTTTTCTAATAAAAATATTCAATCTTGTTTAAATTCTTTTTCTTATGCTTGTTCACAAACCTCTGGTAGTTCACACCCAGTGAAGGACTATAATTAGTCTGTACAATCGCTGGTAATAGTTGCAGGCTCTTAAATTTGAAGACCGGCATGGGAAATGATTTCTTCGACGACTGACGCAGTTTTTCATGACTTGCATGAACCATATTCATTTTTGAATCTATCCCATTAAAACTGACCAAATACTTAGTTGTGCGTATATTGGGTCTGATGACACTGCATAAAAGGTCGTCTCATGTTTCTGTCCAATGACATTGTACGATACAACCAACACTCTGCCAATACCGTTTGTGTTTCTCGTTTATACAATGATTTGTCTCCCCTCCTGATATATTTTTGTATACGAAAGAATGTTTGGCTGACGCCATGGTCAATCTGAGACGACCTGTAACTGGCTGTCGTGGGATCTACAGGAACGTTTACTACTGCAGCGAAGGACTGCGTTTACTGAGATTGTGTGTAAAGATAGGCCGTTACCAGGGCAAACGTCTGCGTGGGGTACTGAATATATAGGACAACCAGTAAACACATGAGATATTGACCTGGCGGCTGTGAAATAACTTAAATATTGTTGGGAAAACGGTTCACACCCCCCAATCAATCACATTTTCTTTTCAATTCATTATAACAATAATACATAGATAAGTACTAACGTTACTTGTGTTTTGTGTCGACACTAGCTGCAGTAACTACCAATATCTTGTCCTGGACATCCCGGTCCTGTTAGAGAACAAGTCATGTTCGTGTTTGTTTTCGGTGTAACATACCAGCACTTCTGTTAAGTTTATCCTGACAACAGCACAGCAGTCGCAATACAATCTCAATAACCAACACTATACACCAAGAAGAGAATCCACGACTACCTTTATGTAAGTCTTCGGTATAAAGTTTGAACACCAACGGGGGGTCGAAGCCTGATACCCATCTTTCATGTAGGACGCTCTAACCACTACGCCACCGAGGCTGTACTTTTAAATGTATTCTTTACGAGCGTGAGTGATTTGTCAATTAAATGTCAATTTGCATTCCTTACATATTTCCCATATTGGATATTCATGTACATCACGATCTCCATCCAAGACAACTCGCAACTGATTTTATTTGGCATACATTTGGTTTAAACATTTTGCGATTTAATAAGGAACCAAATGTCTACTTAATACAACTTACATGTACAAAATCTTTAGACATCGCAAATTGTAAATGTTTTTTGTTACAAACAACGCAAATTGTAAATGCTTTTTGTTACAAACAACGCAAATTGTAAATGTTTTTTGTTACAAAGAACGCAAAATGTAAATGTTTTTTGTTACAAACAACGCAAATTGTAAATATTCTTTGATACAAACAACGCAGAATGGTTAGTTGAATACTCATTTCATTACATGTATTGTATTGATAATAAAGGGCTCCGATCTAAAATACTTGACAATACACGCATAATTACATATTGTCAACCGTATTCTATGTCGTGTTATTCAATTAGTATAAAGGACTCGATATATATAGTTACAAATATTCCTTAGTGTCGTCTCGGAATCAGACCTTATAAGATAATACAAGATTTTCTCTTATCATACCAACTGAAAAGAAATTGGTTACGTTGAAGAAAGTACTTTTGGTTTTGAAAAACTATGGTATTCATAATCAGGTTTCCTCATTAAAAATATATGAACATTCTTTTATCCAAAGGAATGTTGGTATGTTGACAAATTTCAATACCTAAACCATTTGAATTACGTCACAAAGTTATATTTATAAAGTATATCATATACTTAGATTTAAATATCTTTCAACATTAAACAATGTTTAAATCCATTTAATTGGGGACATCGACCAAAGAAATTAACATTACTATGTCAATCCTTCGAAAAAAGATATATCATAAATTAAGATAATGTGGATCGATAGCCAAACAAAGCCAGAACCATTATTAAGTAGTAATCTTTGTTTGCTGAAGCCCAATTCATTTTTCCATTTTTTTCAAAACGTTTCATCTTGTTATAGCATTGTTTAGGATGTCTTGAATCGGACATAAATATTAGTTTACATCACTAATTAGAACTTTAAGGCATACAATAAATACAAAAGAGTAACTGGCCACATTCCTCTAAGATAGTATAATTAGTGGAAGATCGACTTACATCAAGGATTTTTATTTGAAAAAAGACGATCAGGTTGTCTAGTACTTACAAAGAAATAACCCTATATCTTTGAAATAAACTAAAATGTGTATTAATTCGAAAATATCCGAATGGGTTTTCATACTGTTTGATAGTTAAAATAGCTTTGCGGGCTTTAATGGCAAGATTTTCATGAGTAGATAACCAGGACAATTTTGATGAAAGATGAACTCCATACCATGACTCGTTGTTCCCTTAACCACTACGGTCATGGCGAAATAACCTTGTGCAAGACACCTTGACTATACTATCTATACTCCGCAGTTCAGCACATTTAATTACATGTCCAGTCTAGTGTTGTTACGAAGATCTAATACTGTCACGTCATTCTTCCGGAACAAATATTTCAGAACCAAAAGAGTGTGGCCGAAGAATGAAAGATAACTCTTTAATAAATAAAATAAATAAAATAAAGATTGTGGTACTTGTTACGTTCCTATGTCGCGTACCACCCATGTTTCTACCGGATGCGTTAGATATTCTTAGCACTACATATGTAACTGGTATACCCAGTTATAATGCCACCTATAGAGTCATCGTCGGTACACCAAGCCTTTTAAAGACAAATAGCATATAATAGTCTTCAGAAGGTCATAAAGTCAATGTTACTAAGTTGGTAATACAAACCACATACATTCCATGTAATAAAGTTAGTCAGTATATGTGATAGTGATGGGCCTTGGTCACACACCTATGGGTTGGCCTCAGTGTAAGTTGTTTCCATGTCCTGCATCGGGTGTTTAAAAGAAAGTCGTTGAGGTTGGCGAAATAACAGGTTACGGACTAGTATTATAATAATATAGGGCAACAAGCTTCCTAGCACAAATATGGAATTGCATTTTGAGTTTACAACCGTGTGTGAATAAATGTAAGATTTTTTGAATTTGAAACTTCTCTTATAATAAATTATAATCTTGTTTTGCTTCTTTTTGTTCTAAGTTCCAATACCTCTCGTATTTCACAAACGTATTGCATATATTAGATCGGACGACACCGTATAAAAGTCACCACTCGGCTAGCACCGCTACTTTTTCTCGTTTATTTAAATGTGTTATCTACCCTGTTGATACCTATCGATGCTGTAGGCGAATATTTGATTGACTGACACAAAGCTCAATCTAAGATGACCTGTAATATGCAGTCATATGCAGTCATCATATATTTTCGAGCAATTTCTACTGCAGTGAAGTTAAGTACTGCTTTGAATGATATTATATGTATATGACCGTAGGCCCTCACCAGGATTTAAATCTGCACCGCTGGGGTTCTGATGGGACATGAAAGCCATCAAAGACGTGTAAATGTAGTAAGAATGAAATACTGTTCAAAATACTGTTCAGATTCAAGCAATCAAACACTATGTTTAATTATGTATCACAAAAGGATCTACATTATATTATGGTAATTGCTCGACAATTACCTAAGAACATTTTGTCCTGGACATCTTGGTCTTGATATAACTGATTATGTAAGCGTCTGTTTGTAAGGTATGGATTATATCGCCGCTTTCAATAGTATTTCAGTATATCACGACAACTTCTGGTAAATGTATCCTGTCGCCAGTACATGATTCGTAATGAGATCCCGGTCATACCATGCGCCAATCAGGAAAAACACTATTTCCGGTTTTAAAGGTTTTTGTATGACCCGATTGGGATTGAAATCTAGATCACCCGCTCTCAAGGCAGGCGCTGTAACCACTTCACCACTGTGGCAGCATTGTAAGTGTACTATTTGTTGGCGTGAGCTTTTGTCAATAAAATATCTGTATTAAAAAGCATTCAATTGTAAGTCGATACAACAATGGACAATGAGTGATATAGAGGCATGTTTCAAACGTAAGTATTACTAATCGTGATCTGGACACCTTGACCAATTTTTGTTTTATGTCCAAATTAGATACAAATGTATATCATGGTCTCGAACCAAGACAAACTGTGCTTGCAACCAATTTTATTTTCGCATGCATGTGGTTTAAACAATGTTCTTTAAATAATGAAAATATGATTAAAGAAGTCCTACTTAATCATTGGTACAATTTCAAAATTTAACACTCCGCAAATTGTAAATGTTCCATGTTATAAACAACGCAATGAACAGTTGACTTATAACAATACTCAATATGTGTTGATAATATAGGCCTCCGCCCAAATAGTTTACAATACATGATTAAATACATTTTTGTGAACCATATTCTATATCTCAGTTTTTGAAATAAGTATAAAGAACATGATATACAAATATACACGAACTCCTTAGTGTCGTTTCGGAATTAGATCTCATAAGAGAACACAAGTTGTCTAAAGAAATACTATTTCCCGTTATAATAGAAATTTCTCACTGTTTATTTAACTGAACTTCCATTACATGTTCATTACAAACATTTTCAATAAAATTATGTTATTGCTGAAAGCTAACTACTGTTTTAATGTCTTCAAGTATGAGACAACAGAAACATTTCTTCCGAATAGAAGATTCTTGAACCTCAAGATTGTTGTGATAAGAGAGACAACTCGTAAATAAATAAAATAAAGATTGTTGTACGTGTTACGTTCCCGTCTTACTTACCGCTAGTACACGGGAGGAACTCCGAACTAATGCATCAAGGTTCTTGTCCTTGATTAAGAAATTACCTTTTTAATGAGATATTTCTGTACGATTTATTGTTAGGAAAATATGTTATCGATAGTTGAATAACAAGGACAAAATACATCTATAATTATTTTCCCTTTACCAATTTATGAAATATCGCTATAATTTCCCTGTTCATTCAAATATCCGATTTTGTGAATCGTTGTAATAATGGTTTTCCCTTAACGTGTTGTGATAACACATGTTATGGGTTTTCTATTAAAGAAACAAATGAACAAATTGCCCAATTGCCCGGATTTGACGGGAGGAGGATGAGCGCAGGAGCAGCACCCCTGTCACTTACAAACCTAAAGTTACAAACAATATAGACAAGAGGATACTCGAAATCGACAGGGTTGGGGATGAGTGTATGAGCAAATTCAACATGTCAGTCAAAGACCAGCATAAACATATCTTGTCTAAACTCAAAGATCAACTAAACAGGTGGAGAGTCCATTTCAAGGACCTCCTTAACGGCACCTAAAGGACCCATATACGATAAGAAGATACAAATGGGAATGCACCCGGACGGATGAAGGCAACTACAGACACCATGGCATACATACTTCTCACTCTACTTCAACACATATGGGATTCAGAGGAGGTTCATAAACAGTAGAGAATGGGATAAATCATCAAAATCTCAACGAAAGAGGATTTGGTGACTTTACCGAGGAACACTATGTGTACATTCAACTATCACAGGATGAATTAAATATATAACTAGATCAGTTAACATGGAACGATATGATAACAGAAACTTGTTATATCTTCCTCCTGCGAGCATTGTCGACTTTAAACAGACACTAACACTGTATCTCTAGATGACTGAATCACAAATAGGTGGATGTACGTGTCTAACCCTGGCTTAACAAGTCATATACAACAAACCTGCTATAGACTAATTAGATGACACTAGTAAAACAAAAGGCAATTGTCTTTTAATGAAAGAACAACTATTATTATTGAAGAAGTTTGAAAGCATTGTGTAGCAAATGGAAAAAAAACCTTATCATGAGCAATTCTTTTGTTTGAAGCAATGTTTTTAAAAGTCGTCTGCTATAGTGGCGTCAGAACGCGTCTCTTTGTTAGAAAGGCTTAAGATTCAGGTAAAATATAGACTTTTAACAACATTTATTTATATGACTGTTTCGTTTTAAAAAAATGACCAACGTCAATGGTAAACCGTTTGTGATTTCTTTCAGAATCTATTTACTTAAACTTATTTGAGTTATATTCGTTATTTTAACAATTATGTTTCAGACTTTATTTCAAAGGAATGGTTCTATCTAAAGTTCATGTTATGAATTTAACCTTTTTTTTTTTTTTAAATCATTATGTGAAAAAAGGGATATAAACAACTCATATGAATCACGTTCGGTATCTGATTCCTGGGTTCTAAACCACTACTCGCTTCGTTTGTGTGGAAAGTCCCAAATCGAAGAACCCGATCATAACAGAATATGACATCTGGGGTTTTGATACCAAATGCCGACGCTTAACAACTGTATCACTCTCTAGAATACTTATCGCCGGAAACTAGCGGGGTGTGGATTAAATGCATCTTATAGTATAGGACATTCTTTAAGTACCTTACCTTTATGAATAAGTGTAAAAATGAACATTTAGAAAGCATTGAACAGTGAAAAGGAGTTCGCAATTCCTTTTAGAGAATAATATAAATATTTAAATTTACCCCAACATCACTCCCAATGATTTGATCATATATTAAGTACATAATAAAACAAAAACATGTTGACTACGTTTGCCTTTGTAAAACCTTCAAACTACTTCTATTGCGAAGTTTGAATCTCAAAGTTGAGAAAGCACTACTGTTTGAAATACACTATTTAAACATGGATCCTACAAACTCAAGTCGCTCCATCGAACATGTAAAGGGAACTATCGCCGGATAAGGGTCTCTACGGTGATGGAATAATTCGCAAGGTTTTTTCTCGTATTGATATAACTGTCGAAAGATTGATTACTGATCCATTGACTCTCAGGGCTTGCGGGTAAACCATTATACCTGACTCGCTGGTGTCAGGTTACATTGATCAGAGAGTACATACCTAGAAAACGCCGTAGTTTAACTAGACATTTTAGAAAGTGGCGTTACATATCATACACACATCCATGAAAAAAGTTAAGATAAGTCATCTTAAGTGAAGGTGTCTTTCGTGAGAGAATAATGTTTTTATTTCTATTATTTCAAATATGTATGAAATGTCATGTTCATAGAATAGAAGAAAAAATGGTTTTAATTTAATTAAAACAGAAACAATGACAAAGTAGTTTGCTTTACCAACGACATCCGAGTAGGGGAACATACCTACACTTGAAAATCGTATCAATTAGCATTTACTACCACTTTATAATACAAAATAATTATTTGTTTTAAGGACGCAATGAACGACGAAGCAACTGTATGCTGATTTACTTCGTTGGCTATATAACAAATGAGCCGCGTCTAGCGATTAGGGGTTGGAATGCATTTGCGTAAAGTGAAGACTTTAACGAGCCTGATCTTTCATATATCCTTAACACAGTTTTCACTACAAGAATACACATTATACATACATAAATGTACATTCGGATTAAAACATCGAAAAATCACCCCTGAAGCTTTATGCCAATCTCTTTATACGATGTCAAAGCGGAATGATTGATTGATTGATTGATTGGGGTTTAACGCATTTTTTAACATTTTCTCAGTCATATCACGGCGGCCAGTTCACCTACTCATGTGTTTCCTGGTTTTCTCACACAAGTACTTCACACACCAATCTTCCCAAGCAACTGGCTGCTTTTCCACATCGACTTAGCCCATTGGTGGAAGACGAATGACACATGTCGCATTGACTGTTGTCAAACGTCGGAAAGAAAGTTGGCCGAGCCGGAATTCGCACTCACGATCTCTGGATTCAAAGCGGAATGCTATCAGATCCTAAGATCGCTATTTGAAGCGGCTGAAATAAACTTAAATTTTGTGAAGGAGCTATAACATTTCTGAGTCTGTTCTTCAGTGAATTGATACCACCACTTGATAACGGCACGGTATAGGCGTAGCTGGGTGAAAATCGAGTATACACACAGGTGAGGTAGGGGATCCGGGTAAATTACGTATGGAACGTTTGAAATCCTACATTGCATATGGTGAACTCAAATGATTATCTGAGCAATATAGCTATATCCACATGCCGATTTATTGACATTTTCGGACTAAATCGATTCTTACCATTCTCAGCTTTCAGTTTTGAATGCATTTTTATATTTTACCCTTCCTGACAAATTGTACGCATTGATGTACATGTGTATGCCTAGGAACAGGTATAGAATACAAGAACAGAACAATAAATCAAATTAACGTGAATTCGGGATATGAACCATTAAATATTGTTTTGGGAGAAAGCGAAACATTGACCTGACTGTATGTTAGCCAATGTCAACACCTTTCTTTCAGTGCGTCCTGAGATATGGCTCGAAACGGGAAACGGAAAACGCGTAACATATATGTGAGTAGTATTTTCATGACACCACTCGCAATTGTTTTGGTGAACAATGCTATCAAATGCATATACTAAGTAACTCTCAGCTATGCTCGACTACGATATATAATAGAAAACAGAGTAGAGTATGTTAATATGGATTTAAGAAAAACAATATCGATTAAGATAAGAGGTTCATAGTTAACAATTGGAAAACGGTATCATTTCACTGACTATAGTTTTAAGAGTAAACATATTTAATATCAGAAATTATGAGGAAATATGATAACCTGACAGCGATCTGACAATAGTGGAACCCGTTTGATAACGCAACTGGTACTCTATATTTGAGTTAAGGCATTGAATAATTTTGTTGTGTTGATATCAATCAGAGAATAACAGGAACGATATAAATGTCGAATTAGTGAGAAAAGCAGGATACAGATACATTTTAACACATATATTTCATCAAATAGTTATTTTTTCTTTCTAGAACTATCAATTATATTGTAAATAATCAGTTAAGGATGTACTGACCTGAAAAGTGGATTCTTTATAACATTTAACTTTTGTTGTAACATTGTTTTGTAGAAAGTTGATTGTATGTTTAATAAAAAAAAACATACAAAAATGGTATGTTAGTGGGCTATATTTTTTGCTAGATCCATTCATGAAAGCCTTATTATATTCATTTCTTTGCTATTTCAGCGTAAATTATCAATATTTGAAAGATGATATGCTAATTGTTTGTATTCTTGTGGTTTAAATCTCATTCTGAAGTTATTTTACCCATATATTTTGACGTTCACGTGATACGTTGTAATTAAACCACAAACATAGACGCTACTTTTCCCTAATGAGAACCCATATTTACCAGGTGTAAGAATAGACAAATTCAAAACGTTGAAATAAGGAAAAAACATATTTATAGTATTTAACTTTTTCTGAAACTTCGGTAGTTTATTGCAATTTCTATCATTTGTCAGTATATGTCATGGAGCAACATTTTTCAGTTTGTCTTGTCTGAATGGTTAAAACAAAATCAAAACAATATGATACTATACAAGTTTTAGATTAAAGTTTATATACATGGATTTGTATATGGTTTTTTTTACCCAGGTATATTATATAATGAAACACGGCGTATGGACAGCGCCCACGAAAAAAATCAGCACTTTATCTCAAACAAATGTAATCCACTATGTTTTTCATTTTGTAGCATTATACAAAGCTATTATGACTAAACATGTTTTAATTGACAACATAATCAGGAGATTTAATAACAATGTAACATATTTTCTTCCTATATATATGTTCTTGAAAGTCTATGGCCTACAACAATTTGACTTCTGTTTCTTTCACATCCATCGACAGCAAAAGCTGGGGTTATCATTGCAGCATGCAACCTTACAGGGCCAAATACCGCCGTGGTGAATGTAGTTGCCACAGAAAATGACAATGTCGAATTTAAAGATGAGGCAAGCGTATCAAAGTGATCTAATGTACAAGTGGTTCCACGTCACTCGAGACAAGCGTCATTTCCTTCATAGCTCTTGTTGATTGTGTTCTCGTAATTTATTGTGGTAAAACGTATGACTGAATTTGTATATGATACGTCGTGGCTTTCGTCGACTACCTAAGATACTTTGATCATATTTCATCATCAAACCATGTGTTATTTACTTAGTTGAATATCGTTTACATAAATAGTATATAAGCCATTTCAATGAGTTGTAAAATGCAAACTTAGAAATAACAATGTATTCAAAAACGTATAACATGGACGTAAATTAACATTCCGAATCTGCCATCTACAATTGGGCTTGTTCTGATTTTACTTTCAGTGGAATGGAGCTTAATTTTAGTAAAAAAAACGCCTACTGTGATTGACGTCAATGAATATTCTCTACATTTAAGAAATTTTAAATGTATGACGTCAAGTACTGAAGGTATAATTGCGCTCGTTTAAGATAAAATGGAAAAGTGAATACTGGAATGACTATTTAAAAAAATCCCCACCATGGTAAGGACATGTTTTGATTGACGGACAAGTTGCCAAATATTGGTGAAATATACGAATTAAAAATCAACAACGTTGTACCTTATTCTTTATAATTATAATTAAAGTTCATTTTTATATATTGTGTATCGGGACACTGAACACTAGTTTCAATGTATATTGCATAATTAACATTCTCGAAGAAAACTGCCTACCGATGCACAAGCAGATGCATTAATTGTATCGCTGGTGTAGCAGATGAGTTTTTTAAAAAATAATGTGACAAAATAATGAGCTATTTCTAACATTTCTGAGAGTATCCCATATGTTAGCCTACATGCTTCTAAAGTTCTCTGATGTCAATTTGATGTTTTTGGAAACGAGTTACTATTTTGAAGTGGACATGGTGTCTCCATTAATCCCAAAGTTATCTAGACCAGTACTGTTGATGTATGTACGACATCGTTTTGTGATTTAACACATAATACTAATGAAATCGACAAATATCTGTAGCGTTTGCTACTGCAGCGAAGCTTAGGACTTGTTAAATAGAGTGTGCATAGTTCGCAAAGGCTATCCATACACAAGGCATATGAAGACGCGTTTAGTAGGATAAGTGTCGCTCGTATAAATTGACCTTTGAATCAGTGAATCAAATTGTCGCCAACAACAGCGTTGGGTATAAACAGGAGAGATAAACAACCTAATTAAACACGAAAGAAAAGTCGGGGATTTCAATGACATTGTGAACTATGTAGACCAGCCCGTGAATTGAAGCAGTCTAATATTGGATCAAGTTGATCGCTTCCAAGTTAGTCTGTGTTAGCAAATTCTACTCAATAAATATGCAAGCATCATACCTTTGAAATATTGACATTTTGGAAGTAGATAGGACACCACGAACCTACCGTTATTCCGGATAGAGGTCAAACTTATGATTGTTTTGTTTTTGTTTATTGAGTCGACATGAGACTTCCAGGTGAGGTCGTCTAAAAGCGTCGTCTCAATGTAATTTACTGTCTTGACCACCGTCATATTGTGCCCATGGATGAGGTAGTTTACCGTGATTGGGTTTTGTTTCCTTGTAATTTCGAGGACTTCACACATTGATGGGTTGAATGACATAAGCAAGTCTCGCTCCCAGTCATGAAGTTTATCAAAGTCCTCCTGCGGCTCAACAGCGTCAGCATGGATTGTGATCTGCTAGAAGATGAGACCGTCATCAGTAGATTTGCGTGAAGTGGAACCCACTCTATTCGGATAATCGTTTATATCAGATGGAACGAAAGTGATACGATGAACGTGCCTCGTGTAACGCCGGATGTGACGGGGGCGGATGTCGACTTTTGTCCCTTCCAGAAGAACCTTATGACAGGACACTTTTAAATCCAACTCAAAGCCGAACCTTTGATGCCGCAGCTTTATCAACAGTCCCTCGTATGGGCCCGTGTCAAAGGGCTTTCTGAAATTTATGAATACTGCATCATTCTAATCACCAGCGTCTAGCATAGTAGTGACGTCTTAAAGAGTCAATATTCAGTCTTCTTGTAGGATATAGGCAAACCAGCCAAACATTACTATGTAATACTTAACATAAAGATAAACAATATATGAGAAAATGTGGAAAAGGATCAGTAAGAGTAATGAATGTGCAAAAGCACGATTTAAGAAATAATCATATCTTATTAAAAATATTAATTTCCCTAAGGAAATCAAAGTAAAGTTCAGGTTTGACAGACTGTTAGAGCTGACGCATGCGGTCACGAAGTCAACTGCTGCTTAATAAAGGTTAGTGATATTCGCTTATTTCGACGGCAGGATCTTCCGTTTTTGGGGTCGCTGTCTTGTCAATCTAGTTTAAGTCTGGATGAACATTATCTCATGGTCATTTACCCCTTTTGTTCGTTTTTACTTATTATTAAGCGATGGTATCTTGGTCATGAAGATGTCCAGTGTGATCCTGCCACTCATTTGGAATGTTATCACTTGCCAAGGACCAGTGTCGTTGTCCAGTCAAAGAATATTTTGGTGATCTGTGTGGTGTTGCTGGTTGCTTGGATGGTGCATGTCTTCCTGTGTATGTCTAGTAGGTTAATATCTCCGGATATTCATCCTATGTAATGTGGTTATGCAGTATACATCTCATCTTGGAGTAGTTATGCAGTGTACATCTCATCTTGAAGTAGAAGTTAGAAAGCACTATTTTCGACCTCAGGCTCTGGACATTGACAGTAAGGATACAAACGTCTAGCCAACTTAAGCTCAATGCATGATATTACGCTGTGGTGCTATTTGGCTTAAATAGCATTGCTTCTCACAAACCCAACAGGGGAATCGGTAGTTAGGGCCAGGATGAGGATAGCAATCACCTGATTGTGCCAAGGCTCAACACTTGTATGCGTTATCATACTTTTTTCTGTTTCATATGTATCAAGAAATTAGCCAAACTATATGGTAAACGATAATTAAATGGTATGGAAAACTGGAAAAATCTAAAAAAGAATTTTTATTTCACTGCAGAAACAAGTGTGCGCCTTACGATTAGATTGACCTTCACTTCTACATTTTTTTGTTGAAAAACGATGTTGTTTCAAATATATGATTCTGCTTTAATGTCATGATATAAATGTCAGCCTTTTTATTTAAAATCGTTTATGAAACAAGCTTTCAGCTTCTCATAATTAATCACACTCGATGTCTGCTTTCGTGGTACCTAAACAATAATTACGTCGTTTATTTGTAAAGGTCACAAAGGCCGTACCTGCATATCACGGGATTCGAACCCGGGACTTTTTGTACGAAAGGTCAAAGAAAGCTTTACCACTGCATCATTGTTTCGTATACTTATCGCAGTAATTTAACGGGATATAGGATAAATGAATTTCGATTGTAGGTCATGTTTAGGCCCAGGTCTACAAGTACCTATCATGTCTAAACTAGGGTGATGTAGAGGTAGAGTGTCCTCTTCGGTGCTGGAGGTCGCGAGTTCGATTCCCGATCGATTCATACTAATTTGTTAAATGCAGTGTGGTTGTAATGGCTTCAACTCTTTGTCGTTCTGGTTTGCGGGCTAAGCATAATGTATATTATTTCACCTCCCACTAGAAACTGGCCTTTTCATTGGACAAGAGAAGTCACGTGGTGACCCACTATTTTTCTATAGTGGGTCAGTAAATTTCTATAGTGGGTCAGTAGTCGACAAAATGGCCGCCATTCATCCATTCTTCCTTTAAAATCACCTTTTTCTATCCCAAAATGACGTAAATCACTAACAATATTACAACTGTAAATTGTGTTTTTAAGGAATGGAGAGCCTTTTTTTCGTTTTTATGGGGGTATGAACAAAAAAACCTGATCACTCTCTATGAAATCGCGAAGCAAAAGTGATGAACACAAAAAGAACTAAAATATATGAAAATGAATACAATATTTTTTCCGTAGAGGGTTAGTAACAGACTAAATAACTGATTTATTTCATCAACCACCTTTCATGACCAAGTTTCATTTCATTATTAAAGTGGGTTTAATACTAGGAATTTTAAAAATATTGGGAATGAATAATAAGAAAATGACGTCACGTCAGCGGTTTTTGACGTCATAACGCAAGTCATTTGGCGCCAAAACCCGTAAATTTCTTCTAGACATATTGTAAACGTTAATGTAAATGAAACAATATCAATTTTCTTTGCTCATGAAAGGTGGTCGATGAAATAAATCAATTATTGGGTTTGTTACTGACCCACTACGGAAATATAGGGGGTCTGTAGGATTAATAGGGGGACTCGGCTATCGCCTCGCCCCCTATTAATCCTACAGACCCCCTATATTTCCGTAGTGGGTCAGTAACAAACCCAATAACTAATAATATATCTATTGGTGCTACCTATTTACGAGAAAAACGCAAGATAATTATAAACAAAAATTAAAGAGCATACTTTGGCCATAAAAAAGGATTTATAAGTAATTGACTAGACAATAATAATGTTTATGTCATGTGTCTTGCATTATCAAAACATATTTGCAATTCGTATTGCTGTCGTCTATTATTACGAACAGAAAATAATAAAGTAAAGACTATCAGAAAATCAAGGAATACATTTATAATGAACGAGGTTAAAACATGAGGGCCAAGATGATCCTTAATCGATCACCTGCATTATGGTAAAGAAGCAAATAGATCAGCCCTTTTCTGATGCCACCTGGCGACTGACTTTTTCAAGCAGTCAATATGACTGGAACAAATTATGTAAGGGTTCACATTTCTGCTAAACCCTTTCCCTATTAGAGACGGTTTCTGAGGCCTATGCAACGATTTAGGAAAAGATTGTCGCAACAAGAACAATTGCTCCTTATGAGAAAGTTATCCCTTTGCCACAATGTTTGATAAATAATTATACTTTGAATGATTGAGTCAATAGCTCATGTATAGGAATTTGGGGTCTTTCATGTTGATACCACTTTTTTGCGGGAAACGACGTCGCTCCATTGACGTTACGCCAATATGAAGTGTAACGGAAATGACGTCACGTCCTTCTTTGGCTACGATACAGTCAAAATTTAGTTTCGGGCGTAGAAGGCTAATGCTGTCGTTTTTATGACGAACGGGAAAACATATTTCTTATAGATTTCCATTTATTTTTAACTTTTCGTACAAATGTTAATTCCAGCACTTTAATGATCTTAAATATCGATTTTAAAAAAATTGATTAAAAAGACGACAATAATTTTCAATCCGTGTTTTTCTGCTCATTTTATTCATACCCAAAATACCGATTTAAAAAAAAATGATTAAAAAGCCGACAATAATTTTCAATCTGTGTTTTACGTCTGCTTGTTATACATATCCAAAATGGCGGCCCCCATGGATTTTTCCAGTTTCATTTCAGAAAGCTTCATGGGTTATTGAAATAAAAGAAAAAAAAAATCTCACGCCCGTTACCTATAAGCGAAAAAACCCATTTATGTGTTTTTTTCGTATAAAACAAAACCTAAATGAAACGCCGTGATAAAAGTGAACTATTGTTGAAAGAGGTGTTCAACCCATACAAACACACATATTTCATGTCGAATGTCTCATGTCAACATTTAGAATGCATAACACAGAAAGGACATGGAGCTCTATTTTTTTATTTTTTTAAACGATAATAGATATTTTTAGATTCGCCATTCCATATCACTCAAAATTTTAAGGCTCAGCATTAAAAAAAAAAAATGATTTTACTACTTTTGTCTGTGTAAAACTTTCTCGATGACCTCTTTCGCGAAGTGTGAAACTCATTGTTGAGTATAAATAAAAACACACCTGTTCGAACTGTAGTACTTAAACATGGATCTTAACAAATTAATTCGCTCCATCACACATGTAAATGGAGAATGTAATCGAAACATTGGTCTCTTCATGATAAGCCAATTTGCATATTTATAATTTTATCAAATAGATATATCTCTGACTAATGATTTGAAGAAGGTGTACGAACACTTTTTTTCCTTCTGATGAGCATTATCTATATATGAAAGTCCATGTTCTTGTATTTAATTAATACAAAAAAAAACACGAACATTAACAAAGTATTATGATCCATGAATGTCTACGAATGACATACTTATACTTGATTATCGGACAAATCGGTATCGAGTACAATTATGCAATAAATAACAGTTAAGCAATGCAAGGAGGTCTTGAAGTAAATCAAAAATGCATGTTGACAAAAAATGTATTACAAATTCTATAAAAGCGATATTTAACGTTATAAAAGTGCTTTGTTATTTTCGTGTGAACTAACATTTATACGGAAAAGTTAAATATAAAAGGTAAGTTAGTATGAATTTTTTTTTCCCGTTCGATTAAAAATAGGCGATAGTAATACTAATTTACTGAAGCGTTTCGCTCAATGTGACGTAGACGCACGTCACTCTACAGTAAAGCGCTTTACATAAACAACGAAAAATGTCCGTGTTCCCTGTATTCCACATACTTACGACTAGAGCGGCGTATCTGGTTGAACTATTTAAATAGAAATCTATCTTCTAAAGTGTTGGTAAGTAGGTCTAACATACTTTTGTAACATGTAATCGGTGGCAGTCTTCAAGAAAGTTGCCATTCCTTCATTCCTGACTGACAACATTCCTTCGAACTGACAGATTTGCATGCAATCTTTGGTGAACCAGGAACCTGAATACTCTAGAGTCCTGGTTGAACACAGAAGGATATAGATGAAAAATTAACTTCCAGACTGACATGTTTTAGAAGATTTCATGAAGTCGGTGACTTCGCACTACCACTGCAATTTCGAACAACATAATACATGATATGTATTATTTAAGAATCGGATTTTCAATGCACTACATTCCTGTTCGGATAATGCAATACAATGAATAGACAACTTCTGCTTTAGCCTTGTTGTTGGTTGTAGACTACACTTATACAAAATGAACACATAACTTTGTCTTCTACTTTGTCAGCTTTGTTGGTGTTTAACGCCATTTTTAACTTTATTTCAGTTATATCACGACGACTGTTCACTTATTCATGACCCCTGGGTAAACAAACGAGTACTAGGCTAGGAAATGTGCCTGGCACAAGAGCACTCCATCCTGACCACAGCACAGTGACTGGTGATCGAACTGGGATGCGAGGTTCTGAAGATCACTCTAGAGGCCACTATTATCATCCAATCTTCATGAAACGTCTTCAGTTTGTTTGACTTGCTGATTTCTAGGGCAAGTTTGAATATTAGTGATGTCAGGTCAAAAACTAGGTCACTAGATTAAATTGAATGAACATCTTGTTAAAAATCTGAGGCAGCATTTTTAATTTAAGTATGTTAAACATTTGTCAGAATAAGTTTCTTGATGATATCTAGGCTAAGTTTGAATATAGGTCATTACCGGTCAAAAACTAGATCACTAGGCCGAATTTTAGAAATATCTTGTTAACACTCTAGAGTCTACATATTTTCTTCAGCAACTTGAAATTTTGTCAGAATGTATGTCGGGAGGAAATCTAGGCCAAATTGAAGGAATTTCTTGTATACACTGGAAGCCGCACTTTCAACTTGAGTTTGTGTTTGTTTCACATCAAGGTGAAATTTGAATATGAGTCATGTCTGATCAAAAACTAGGTCACTAGTTCAAATTGAAGGAAAATATTGTAAATAGTCTGGAAGCAGTATTTTCAATTTGAGCCTGTTGGAATTTTGTCAGAAGGATTGTCTTGTAATGCTGTCTAGGCCAAGTTCGAAATTATGGGTCGTGTCCGGTCAAAAACAGGGTCACTAGGCTAAATTAAAGGGAAATCTTGTGTTTGCTTACCCGACCGCAGAATGAGTTATTGTCATTGACTATGTAGTTGACCTAATTCTGGTGAGCGATCCAGGGTCACTATGATCCCCTTGTTCCAGCTATATCATGTGTTTCCTGGATAATATACAAGTACAACTGGTCCATTTATTCTGACACTAGTCAGTCAATATGTGCTTACCCCGCAACCCTAAACACCAAGGAGAGCAGCCATTACTACCATCTTTAAAGTCTCTAGTATGACCCGGACGGGGATCGAACCCGCGGCCTCCTGCACCAAAGAAGGACACACTACCACTACACCACCAAGGCAGTACACAATTGGTAGAAGCCATATTGATTTTCTGAAAGACTTAACAATTTTTGAGCATCATATCAGGTCAAATGAACTTTAAGCTTCAAATGACATCTACTCATAATCCACTCAAATGTTCAAGCTATCTTGATCTGTTTACACCCATGTCAGTCATTAGTGGCCGTAAGACATAACAATCTGGTGGCATCAGAAAAGATGTCAAAATAAATTCAAATACCATCTTCTTCTCATCCACCTAACCAATTACAACCAAACAGGAATTTTCCTTTTGCCGGTCCTCTATCAAATTGTCGAAATGTTAAAATGTTATCTTTAACTTCGATTGCTCCGGCATCAGAGAAGGGAATCAAATGCCTAGTTTTCTAAAATTATTTTTTATCTCTTAATCAGCTTGTCGAATTCCGTGATATTTTGGGAAAAAAAAATGTCTCTAAGGTGATCCTTTACAAAAACTGTTGAAACCATACTGATTGGTTGAAAAACGTTACGACCAGGAGGCATCAGAAAAGGGGCAAGATTACAAAACTTATAATTCTATTTTTCTGAAAGTTCATGGCCCTCTAAATAAATCGTTCACACCGCATTGGTTTGCTGAAAAGCATATCCGGCAGGGTTCATCAGAAAAGGGGTAAACTGAACTTTTAGCTTCAAACAACATATCCTCCTGTATCACTTGATCGATACCAACTAAGCTTCACAAGAATGTTCCTTTGGAAATTCCCTTTCCAATTCTTTGAAGAGTTAATGCCTTGTGACAAATTTCCTTCGCCTTTAAGTTATTTTATTGACAGTGTCCACTGCTTATAGTTTCATCCGCCCTTAATAACATTTTCCTCGAATTTAGAAGTTACATATATGCTACTATATCATCACTAAGGTGATCGATTTAGGACCATCTTGGTCCACTTGTGTATCATGTTTTATGAATGTTCTTGTCTGATATCAAGATGATTAACCCTTACCCACATACAACAAATATGCTGCAGACGAATTTGAAAACAACTTGGCAAGAAGATAAAAATCTATACATGATATGTAATTATTGATCTAACATGGTGGCAAAGGGATACATTTCCCATATTACCTTAAGCGGCAGACTTTTCCCATCTTGTTTGCTGCAGAAGGGAAAGGGTTGAGCAGAAATGTGACCTCTTACGTACATAATTTGTATCAACTATTTTGACTGGTTGCCAAAGGTAGTCGCCAGGTGGCAGTAGAAATGGGCTGAAATGAAAAAAATTCCCCACCATATTATCCGTTACACATTTGCTTTTATACTACATGTATCATGCAGATGACCAATTAAAAGTCTTTACTGTACTATTTTATGTTCGTAATACTGACGACTGTATTACGAATTCTAAACATTGTTTTATCATGCAAAACACACGACATGAAGATTATCATCGTCTAGTCAAGCTCTTTTAAAATTATTTTGTATGACCAAAGAATGCGCTTTAATATTTGTTAGTCATTCTACGTTTATTCGTAAATAGGTCGTAATAATACTTTACCGACGTCGTCGCAGCGTAGGGGACATAACCACCCTTGAAAAACCGATGAATCGGCATGTAATACAAGTATATAATAAATAACAGTCGTTAGGAAGCAGTTAATTTGTAGTTTTCCTTAAGTGTTACATAAAACAAATGAGCCGCGTCTTTCGATCTTGTGTTTTATTGCATTTGTGTACAGTGAAGACATAGACGTGCCCGTTCACACGTATATTCTTTTACAACAAATCTTCAGCAGATACCATTGAAGGCAATCTTTATAAATAAAATTTGTTGAAACTGTTTTGGCTCTTTTGTAACAATGTTTCAAAACGTTATCTGCTGCAGATGCATCAACATGCGTCAGTAGGAGAGAAAGATTAAGAAGAACTTGAGATACTTTATGCGCAAAGCGCACATTTGACGCTTTACAATTTAATTGCAATTGCGACAAAATTGTGTATAAGCGTTGCACCAGGAGAACAAAAGGTACGTTAAAGTGTTAGTAATGGCTTCCCCTCCCTGGCGCTAAGGGCTGTAAGATAAGCATTACGATTGCCTCGATGGTGTCAGGATAAATGAAGCACTGGTACATAAGCCAATAACTGAAACATTGTTGAAAGCGGCGTAAACACCATACCCTTAGAACAAACTATTGGTTACCATTACACGTGTGGTAAAATACCTGTTGGTGTAGACATATTAAGAATCTAAATGGAAACTGCTTGACAGAATATTTGTTCAAACCTAATTTGGCTAACAGACTAATTTGGCGAACAGTGAATAGACTGGGAGCTGCACTGGCTGATCTGGATCAACAATAGTCAACAATAGTGACAGCTGCCAAACAATTGATTTTCGAAGAGCCATGCTAATATTGCATTTCTCTAAACGCGTCAAAGATGTTTGCAAGACTTGCTAGGGAACAAGGATTGATTGTTTGCTGTTTTACGCCACTTTCAACAATATTTCTGTGATATCACGGCGTTTCCTTGGTAAGATACAATTACTGGTCCATTTATCCTGACACCAACCAGCCAGTCGTAATGCTAACCACGCAACGCTGAGCGCCAAGGAGGGCAGCAATTACTACCATTTTTAAAGTTTTGGTATGACCCGACCGGGGATCGAACCCACGACCTCCCGCACCCGAGGCGAACGTTCTATCATTATACCGCCAAGGCGGTCAGGGAAAAGGGGAGAACCCGATCTGGCTATGCGTGTTAGATGGCTTATCTACATCTATACTAAATCAATAAATGGTAAATGTGTAACGGTTGGTGATCGCAGAGCCTTTCTCTAAAGTCTTCCACTGTGTTTGCTCGTATAAAAGTCGAATGGGGTATATAGATCCGGATCAGACTCTGTGAAAGTAAAAAAGACAAAAATATCATTTTTACATGTGGCGTGCTAAATCCATAAATTCGAAAAGTGGCTCCATGCAATAGAGACAGGACTATTGCACTTAAACACACCATGATAATAAATTACACTGGACAAAAATATGCAATGTGGCAGGAGAGTAAATCGTTTTATTACCCCTGATACGGATATTTAAATCGTCGACAAAATAACAGTTTACATTAGAACTAAAATCATTCGTTGACAGAACAAGACATCATTCAACATGTTCAGTCGAATTGCTCTGATAACGATTATTTTGGTATGCTGCAATGACATGACGGGTGAGTTATTTCAAAATTCGTTTTTGTTTTAGATGTGTTTTATTCTTTTAATCATTTGGAATACCAGAATAAACATTCTGAGTTACTGTACATTTAATATTTGCTTTTAGGTATAACGATAGTTTAATTTAACTAACTATGTATCGGCACATCAAACTACAATTTTAATAAAACAAAAACTATAATTAATACATTAAACTACACCTTTAATAAAACAAAACTATTAAAAATAATTGTTTATATAAGTCATTAATATTACTAAATGTTTAATCCTTGTATGTAGCTGGTGCAGCCGTTGACTGGTCAGCGAAGACATGCGACATAAGCATACTAGAAAATGCACCGAAGGAGAGCCTGTATACATTCAATGCTCCCGAAGGCACGCATAACGAATTCACATATACGATCCAAACCCAGAATGTCAGTGATCGATTTGTTATTGACACTAACGGAGTACTTAGTTCTAAGACTGACCTCGACTACGAAAGTAATGAAAGAGCATATTCTGTAAAGATCGTGTGAGTATTGTACATTTATTTTGTACTTGGGTTTTACGCAGCTTTCAGAAAGTATGTAAGCTATATCACGGCGTTCCCGGGTAATTTTCCAATACCACTTGTGTTATTTATGCTAACACAAGCGCATCAGTTGCAATGCAAATTTTTTTCCTAAACGTCTATTCAATAACGATATAATTATTGTATTCTTTGATAGTTTTCCTTCTATATTCCATTTGGAAAAAGGATGCAGTATCCGTCGATATTACACAGGTTTATATTGCACGCATTGATATTACGCAGATCTTGTTTACGTGCTGCTAAGGACAGAACTTTTTCCATACAGTACGTTACAGAGCGCTCCCATCCAAAATATAATGAGTTTAGAGACCAGCTAACAATGTTTGGTAAATCCCTTGTACATGACACGCTATATATGAACAATCTGAAGACGTCACAAAACCCAATCCAGTCAATTTATTCACGTTTGTAAACTGTAAATACGTTCGTAGTTTCTGGCATAATATAGGACGTGATTTCAATGACATTGGTATTTGTAAATTGTACAGATTTTGCCATATATTCGCTATAATCATAGTTGTTTTTGATAGTAATTGACGAAATATATGTTGTAGATTTGGCGCGACGTTATGTTACGTCGCGTGTCGCGCCATTTTGATTGACGTTAGTGACGTCACTCAATATAAACAATAAAGGATTGAACCTGAACAGACGTTGTTAGTTTACTAACTTTGTACATCTCGACATTTATGGTGCCGTGACCAAACCTACACTAAGAATGCATCTGCAAAAACTGCAATTAATGAGACAGGGCAAGAGAGCTCTCATTGCGGAACAGATCGAAGCATTAGAAGAGGCGAAGCAAGAAAATCAAATGGACGACGTCGGAGAGCTCCTCAACATGATGGAAGACGCCGCGCTTTCACTGACAAGCATCGATGAGGAAATCATTTCTAAGATCGACGCAGAAGGTACAGTTACCGAGGTGACGGAGACCGGGTCGTATAATTTTCGCCTGACACTCAAACTAAAGAAATATAAGAGATTTTGCGAGCAAACGAAACCAGCCGAGTCGTCGCGAAACATTAATCAGTCATCACGAACTTCGGACGAGAATGTACTTCATTTTAACCAACAAAGCGAAACTAGTATTCCACAGTCGTCTACATCGTACCACAAATTGCCGAAACTTTCGCTTCCGACATTCAATGGCGATTTGCTATCATACCAGACGTTTTGGGATTCATTCGAAACGACAATTCATAACAATCCCGGATTATCCGACGTACAGAAATTCGGGTACTTGAAATCATTACTTGAGGGCGACGCTGCTAGAACCATTGACGGGTTTTCATTGACAAATGCAAACTACAAACAGGCTTTGGAGTTATTGAAAGAGCGGTACGGGCAGAAACAGAAGATCACCTCCGCATACATGCAGACACTGCTGCAGCTACCAACACCCGCTAATAACATTCGTGAACTCAGATATTTTTACGATAAACTGGAGACAAATATACGAGGATTGGAATCGTTGGGAGAAGTACAAGAGACATACGGAAGTCTTCTTATCCCGATAGTTCTTGAGAGGCTTCCAGATCAGACCAGACGACATCTAGCAAGGGACCATGGTACCGGAAGTTGGGTTCTTCCTGATCTTCGAAAGGCGTTGAACCGTGAACTTGCAATCATGGAGGCGGGAGAGTCACAGAACGCTCAACAGACAGAATACAGACCTACAGCGTCTTTCTACACCGGAGCACGTAATGGAGACAACCACAGGACCCCAAATACAGATATATATAGGAGGAGTTGCGTTTTCTGCGAAGAAGTTCACAACGGTGATTGTCAAAAAGGAAGTGATATTCAATCTCGTATCTCCATCGTAAAGACTAAGAATTTATGTTTTAATTGCCTTAGTAAGAAGCACCAAGTTACCAAATGTCCCTCCCAGTTCCGTTGCCGCCATTGCAGAAGTAGACATCACACCAGTACGTGCAGTCAGTTACAGACGACGATTCCTCAGAGACCCCCACCCTAGAACGCTCTTGTCCCAGTACAACCCGTCCCCTTCCCGTCACAGCCCTTTCCCGGAAGTCATGCAGTACAGCATCCCGATTTAACCGGAAGTTATGGAAATTGGAATCCACGTTATGGAAACGGCGGAGCTGCTATTTTGCATCCGTCTTCAAAGACCACCCATTCAGATACTCTGTTGAAAACAGCTATAGCCCCCGTATATACCGACGGTAAATATGCAGAAGCCAACATTTTGATGGATGAAGGAGCCCAGAGATCTTTTATTTCCTAGAAGTTAGCAGACACGCTCCAACTTAAGATAGACGGAACTGATGTTATCCATTTGTCATCGTTTGGAGACCCAGCCAACAGCGTTCAGCATCTTGATACAGCGACCGTAAATGTAGTAGCAGATGATGGTACGATGATCCCGATACAAGTCTTCATTATTCCCGTGATTGCCAAGCCCATTAGTAACAGGTACCGCAACTCCATCAACAACTTGACGTATCTCAGAGGTTTGAAACTGGCGTATCCCGTTACCATGGATACCACATTCGAAATTTCCCTGTTGATTGGCGCGGACTTTTACTGGCAGATCGTCGGCGACAAGATAATCAGAGGAGATGGACCCGCTGCTGTGAGCTCGCGCATCGGCTACTTCCTGTCCGGTCCGCTTCCGGTAGAGAACATAAGTCCATTTTCAAGTGTTATGGATGTCATAGCAACCCACGTATCAGAGGCTACAGATCTCACGCGATTTTTGGAGTTAGAATATATGGGGATTTCTACAGACGACAATGAAGAAACAGACGCTAGGTCCTATCTACAGCATTATCAAGATACTCGTGTTACCTACTCAGACGGGAAATATACAGCCATGTTACCATGGAAACAGAATCACCAGCCCCTCCCTACTAACTATAATATAACGAAGAAGCGAACCGAGAGAGGACTTAGTCAAGAACCCCTCCTGCTGAAGAAATATGGCGAGATCATACAGGAACAAGAGACCTGATGCTTCATTGAGAGAGTAGACGAAAAATCCCTAGCTACACGCTTGCATTATATTCCCCACCATGGAGTGAAGAAAGAATCCACGACAACACCCATCAGGATAGTCTACGACTGTAGTTGTCGTCAATTTTCCGAAAGTCCGAGTTTGAATGACTGTCTCGAGTCCACACCCCCAGAACTCAATGACCTCACAACACTATTGATGCGATTTCGTCAAGGTAGATATGCAGTATCAACTGACATCGAGAAAGCTTTTTTACATGTCGGCCTACATCCAGATGACAGAGACGTTACCAGATTCCTATGGTTGTCCGACTCCACAGATCCCAAGAGCCAACTTGTCACGTACAGATTTCGAGTCGTGCTGTTTGGAGCCACATCTTCCCCGTTTATCCTGAACGCTACGCTACTGAAGCATTTGTCCCTGAATGCAAATAACCCGGCATCTGATATCATCGCCAGAGACCTATATGTTGACAACGTGATTTCCAGTTTCAACCAAGAACAAGACCTACTGACCTACTTCCGTTGTGCGCGTGATCTCATGGCAACGGCCGGATTCAACTTACGATCGTGAAGATGTCTTAGATGCAGATAGAGTTGCAAAAGTTCTAGGAATGCTGTGGAACCCGGAAGTTGATGAGATGTCGTTTGTACAGCGCACTATACCGGAGACAGGGACGACGACCAAACGATCTATTCTCAAGCAGACTTCAAGAATATATGACCCGCTAGAATTGCTAAGTCCCGTAACCGTACGT
Organism: Serripes groenlandicus; assembly: GCA_031761405.1. Lineage (NCBI taxonomy): Eukaryota > Metazoa > Mollusca > Bivalvia > Cardiida > Cardiidae > Serripes > Serripes groenlandicus. Next base: position 20,477,416 of record JASEVX010000012.1, read on the forward strand.
TCAAAGTTACTTTTCCAAGACCTTTGGAAGCAGAAATACGACTGGGACACATCACTTCCGGAAGACATTGTGCATACTTGGGCAGACGTAACTAATGACCTGAACGCCGCTATGAAGACCACATTTCCGAGACGATATTTCTCCGACGTTGAGACTTCATCGAATCCCACCAAAACTACCTTGCATGTGTTCGTTGATGCCAGTGCACGTGCTTATGGAGCTGTCGCTTACCTCACTTCCGGTCGTACATCTTCCATTGTCTTCTCAAAGAACAGAGTCTCCCCAATGAAAGAGATTACATTACCAAGATTAAAGCTTATGGCAGCACTCATTGGAGCACGTGTCGTTGAACACGTGACAGCTTCTCTTTCCTGCGAAAGGGTTGTATGCTGGTCCGACAGTCAGATTGTACTTAGTTGGCTGAAATCTACGAAGACTTTGAAACGCTTTGTTAAAGAAATCAAGAAACTGACCCCTGATATTGAATGGCGATATTGTCCCACACATGAAAATCCCGCTGATCTGCAAACCAGAGGACTCACAGCGACACAGCTTCAATCAAGTACATTATGGAGAGAAGGGCCTAATTGGTTACATGATGACAAGAAGTGGCCGACCTGGGAACAAGCCATTACGTCCAGTCTCACTGCCGTGACGGAGCAAGAATCCGATGGAGAAACAGTAGCTGACGAAACATGCCATTTTGTTTTACACCTGCCTCTCGACGTTAACAAATACAGCAGTTACCAGAAGTTACTACGTGTCACAACATATATCATACGTTTTACATGGAACTGCAGGCACACTACAGTGAACAGTCGCCAGACAGGACCCATAACAACCGAAGAGCTGAAGATTGCAGAACAGAGATTGGTTCAACATAGTCAACAGCAGTATTACCCAGATGTAATACAAGACCTTAGATCCAAGAGAGACGCAGTCCCATTATTAGACAGCTGAGATTGTATATCGACAGTGATGGTTGTATCCGATGTGGCGGAAGGATACACAACGCCCAGTTACCAGAGAAACAACTAGATTTCCATACCTGATGACCGCCACAAGTCACGTGACCAAACTGATTATAGAAGACGCTCATTATCACCAACTACATGCAGGCGTTGCTCAGACTGTTACACATCTACGGCAGAAATTCTGGATATCGTCCATTCGACAGCACGTGAAAAGTATTCTACGTCGATGTGTTACCTGCCGACGAGTCAATGGGAAACCATACACCGCACCAGATCCCCCGCCACTTCCGGTTTCTAGAGTTAGCGTTGAACAACCGTTCTCAGTTACAGGCGTTGATTTCACGGGTGCATTATACATAAGAGAGCAGGGTCAACAGCAGAAAGCTTACATATGCCTATTTACCTGTGCCAGTACTCGTGCAGTTCATCTCGAAATCGTTACAGACCTTACAGAAGAATCGTTCATGCTTGCCTTCAGACGATTTGTTAGCAGACGATCATTACCCCGGCTGATGTTATCAGACAACGCTACCACATACCAAGCTGCAGCCAATCAGATCCAACGACTTTGTGGTTCGCAGAATCTCCAAACTGCCCTTACTCAAAGAGGTACCCAGTGGCAGTTTATTCCGAAGAGAGCACCATGGTACGGAGGCATGTGGGAACAACTTATCGGCGATGACAGTGACAATGACAGTGTTGTTAAAGAAATCACCATTACTTCCTCATTTCAATTTGGATTCGGATAAAAAGAACTTTAAACTGAAGAGAATACAATAAACTGTGTGATAATATCAATTATATACATCTGTCATGACAATTAACGTAACATAAGGCGACTTAAAATAGAAATTTCGCTAGAATATTTTAACAATAATTTGATTATTTCTAATTTATTTAAAATTCGCCCGAGAGATTTTTTTTAAAATAAACGATAACGTAGAACACCTATTCATCTACCATTTGCCAAACTTTCAATCAAATCTATCTAGTCAATTTTTAATAAATCACAATGCCGTTAAACCTCTTGTGTGCGTCGTAACGTTCACTGCGGAATTAAACATTGAGACGCATCCAGGGTAATTAAAATGAATACTTATGTTTTCCTTATAATTATCAATTTCATTCTAAATATAAGCCATCTCCTAAAGAATAATGGTTGGTAGTATATATGTGTTTCTATTTAAAGAATTAAAGTAATTATGGTCGTAAATAATTTAGCAAAAAACAACAAAATGATATTTGGATTTGTCATATGTATAAACTGACTCGTTTACTTTCCTGTTCAACTGTTGTTCTATATATAAAATATAATTATCACACATATTATATGTAACCCTTGGTTTTTTGTAACAAATTTGAGATAACAGTATACAAATGTTGTTTTCAATATGCAATTTTGAGAATTTCGAAGTCTATACCTGTCACGCAAAACTTTCTTGGTATTCTATCCGTGATAATGTTGTTGTTGTTTGCGGCAAGTTTTTTATTAAATTGCAATTTGTGTTTACACAGCTGCACAGTTATGTGTGATTAAAGGAATGACCATTACTATCTCATCTTATATTAACATCGATTTGAAGCGAATGATATAAACGCCGTCATGATATATAGTTCACAATCTTTCCTTAAATAATTTTAAAGCAAAACTTGGTTTATTTAACGAACTCGCTGACTAATAATACAGTTATTACCTTACCTTTACTAACAAAACAAATGCCCTAGATATTTCTTTTAAAAGAAATCATTATAATTCCGAACACCATTTCTTCTCCAATTTACTCAAATTTGTTGGAAATATATCGGGCGGACTTTTAGTAAAACGCTATGCCGTAATACTGCTGACGTGCGCGGATACGCGCGTTGTGGAACTTAAAATGTAAAGCAGCCACCCCTTCTTCTATCTTTCTTTTTTTTACTCCATATGTCCCCGTTATTTTAAACTACCGGTACTTAGTTTTGTCTTGAGAATTGTTTTTTACCCTTACCAAATTTCAAGACAAACTATAGGGTTGATTTTAAGTAAATCACAATGCCATAAAACCGTAGCAGATCACACATTTTGTCACATGTTCATACCTAATTACTTGTGTTGTCAACACACTTCCAATTATAAAACAAAATGTATCATTACCCGACTATACGCTGTCTACAATTTACAGACACCTGTGCAATGACATTGAAGACTCACTACATAGTGCAGACAACGATGTCATGGCATTCCACGGGATATGTATGTAGATAATAATAGTTGGTTATTTACCCAAACTATACAGGGAAATATTGTCAATAAACACCTGTATTCAAACAGCTCTAAGTTGAATTGAACTGCGGAACTCTGTGAATACAATCAAGTCAAAACTTTCATAAAATCTTGTACATAAGGTTTTCCAAAGGGAAGAAAGTCAGATAGTTCTTCTCGATGTTTTATCATATAAAGTGTTTCCTTAAGTAACAAAAGCATGATCGAGGATAGAATAGATAGAAAGCTTTGCATGACAGTTATAATCGTTGACGTGTTGAAACATGCTTTGTGCCTGATAAAGAGAAACTCAGTTTTTACTGTTATCTGAAGATACATTACAAAATACCTAGAGTGACACATAGGAAAGTAATAATAAAATATATTAACAATGTCAATTTCTTCCATGATAATTCTGACGATGCTCTTGTTTGAAGGATTTCGTATCAGTAATGTTGGGTTATATAAAATCATGAAACTTCATGTTATATCGAATTACTATTTGATGTTCCCGTATCAATTTGTGTATGTAAATGTATGTATGTAAATGACGAATTACATGTATTCGAATAAGTGAAATAAAATCTATCTATAAGAACTGCAAGCGACGGTTTGAGACTAATACTAATACATGGAATGTGAAAAAATGATTTAACAGATAAACAGCGAAGTAGGCAAGTCAGTTTATATAAAACATATTTAATATTTAAAGGAGTATAATAGATACAGTTTACAAATTTTGTAAAAGAATAAAATTGATTATTTTTATGAAAAATCCGGAGTTCATTTTAATAACCCTTGGTACGTTTCAATTTAAATTCCGCAGTGTACGGTTTGTCGCGTGATGAGCTGTAACGTCATTGCGATTTACTAAAGATCTGCACGATAGATTTTCTTGATATTTTGGTAAATGGTAGACAAAAGGTTGTTCCAAATTATATAAGTTTTTAAAAAAAATCTCTCGGGCGAATTTTTAATAAATTTGAAATAAACGAATTACTGTTAAAATATTTTAGCGAAAGTTTCACTTTTACTCCCCTTATGTTACGTTTATTGTCTTGGCAGTTGTATGTAAATTACATCACTACGCAGGTAATTTTATTATCTTCAGTCTGGTGTTAACTCTTTCCAAATACCTCTTCAAACGAGAAAGCCATGGTGATTTTTTTTAACAACACTGTAATTGTCGCAAAAACGTACGTTTTGACGTCAAAACGACGTTATTTCAAAGGTATGATTCCACCTTAAGGTTGGGTTTCCTGCAGCACCTCCAATATTTACCTTAAACTGTTGTAACGTCTGCATGATTCTGTCTATTCTTGTTATACGGATGACGGACATGTTCAGGTCTCCTGTAAGCATTACTTATCTTATACTTATTAATCTGAAAATGATAATTATGTTTTTGTTCTTGCAGGGCGACTAAAACCGATGACACCAAACATTCCAATATTACATGTGAAATACAAGTTACTGATGTTAATGACAACAGACCAGAGTTTGTTCAGAAATCGTACAACGTTGACATTGGAGTAAATGTTAAAAAAGGTTAAGATATTTATTGAAAATACTTGAATTAAGTAACATCTGATAGAGATCTCAACATTTATTAATTCATATTTTGCAATATTTCGTGTGATTGGCAATTGAAATAGTCATGTAATAATGCATTCACTGTAATAATGAATTGATAGGGAACCACGTGCACTTAACTTTAGAAAATGTTCAAGTTGTCATACGGAACAGTGCAGCTCAAAATAAATATGCATACCCGCACAGTCTGATCAAGACCTGCACTATTCACATACAACTTACACCAGTTTGAAGCTTGTAAGAAGCTTCTGTCACATTGGGTTGTTTCTGATAAAACGAAGCAGATGTACAAGCTGATCTGTATATACACTGTTTAGAGATGTGAATGTGTACCTTTTCTCATGGACGGGCTTTAATATGCACCAGTCTTATCATGGAATTAACTGTCCGTCATTAAGTTATTTGAATACCCTACGTTAATACGATATATACTAGTAAATAATTCACGAGGACAGTACTGTTCAAATTATATAATCGATCATCGTTTACGGAATTGGATTCAGGGTGGAAAGGTAGTCAGCTGCCAGTGAAAACTGTTGTGCGAAGTACTTGATCGTGATAGTCTGGAAACAAATGGTAAGGTGAACTGGTTGTCTTGATATAACACGTTTAAAAATGGGGTTTAACATAACCAATTAATAATTGATTGGTGGACATTGCAGATACAATTCATATTCTTTAGATGAATCAAATGGTATGGTCGCAAAACCCGTACATGATAAGTTTTGTAATGTAATGATACTTTTCTTTGTTTCAGTTCACATTGCTTTGTCATGCAAGGCATTTCCGTACATAGGTGATGAACCAATGTGTGTAAGCCATATATGTAAACAAGTAGAAAGTTGCTGCTTCAGCAGCATAACTACACTGCATAAAAAAGACCGTGTTGTGTGCTTACCTTTTCTAAAACAGGAAGAGAATTCAAATATTTAATGCCATTGTATAAAACAGTCTGACTTTTAATATAACTACAATGGACAAAGTTACCTCTAAAATGAAATGGACATTTAGTATAGATGATAGAACTCTTAGTGCATGTGATTTAAGCTGTTTTGTGATTTAATACTGTTTTCTATTTCATCGAAAATCTCTATTGGTAAACAGAATTTACATGGCACTCATAAATATTCGTGACGTTTTGTTCTAAATTTAGATTCCGAGACACACAGTATACTGCTTATTCCAATTTAAAACAGGCTGTATACATATAGCGTCATTACATTGTACATTTCACTCGCAGCTGCCAATCCATTAGTCACAGGTTCGAATCCCCGAAACAGAATGCCGTTTAATTTTACAACTTTTGTTATGAAGATAGTCTTTTTGTGTTCTTCCCTCTTTGTTTTGAGGTACCGGTATGCAAATTAATCATATTCATTTTATATTTCCGCATTTACTTTTTAAACTAAAATATATGCGCATGTATGATAGGTTGTAACTGTTAGGTCACGATTACATTTACATGTACATTGCGACAGTTGAATATGAAAGTAATTTATGATTGAATTAATAACATTATCTAATAAAAAGTAAATATTGGAAAGCAAAACATCGATCAGAAGATGTTCGACTTGCATGATAATTGAACTCATGGAAAGTAAACTATGAATTCTGAACTTCTTTATTCTTACAAACTAAGCTATCAGAACGGTGATGTGTTAACCACCTACAATAAACGTATTCATAAGGTACAATAACCAGATCGGTAACAATTACATATTCCAATGTTAACGAAAACTGCCGAAGATTAATGAGCGGCAGGTAAAACATGTTTTCTAATAGCAGCATAGATTCGGCTCATAATAAGCACTAAATTCAATTCATAATACTTATTCTTTTTCATAGAAAACTTGAGGATAGAAATGCATGCAGCCAGTCCAGGGCTCGGACCCTAAAACTCTCGCTTGCAGATCGAGTACTCTACCGACTGACTTAACCGGGCCACTTACATGTATTCTTACAATTGTGTATACGTTCGAGCCACCTTTATATGCGTCTTGTAATGAACTCATTGATTTACTTACATCAAAACATTTAGATATTTATTTCAGGCACGAGCATGCTGAACGTTTCAGCAATCGACGAAGATGTGTCAAAGACGTTTAACATTGTTGTGTACAGTATCAAAGGTAAGTGTTGGTTATGCATGTATATTCGGTGATATGTCTAGATATGTAATACATCTATTAGTATGATATATATTCTGTCATTGTCATGCTTTTGAATACAATGCCCATGGTCAAGCTACACACTATTATTACAGATCTATAGATGAGATCATATTCCTTATTCCTGATTTGACAATCAAACTCTATGGTGTGGGTACTCAAAACAATCGCCTCAACATAGGGTTTAGTTGAGTCACAAAATATATATTCTTTGTAAAAGATCGTTTTACACCTACTTATCTGGTTCTCTGTTTTTACTTTTTTAACGTATTACATACATAAACAAATCGACTCGTAAAATGTGTCAGATATGATGTTGGGAGCAGCACGAGGAATCATAAACATATTAACATATCTAAATCACTTTCGGTGGCTACATCCTGAAAACTCTTCCAATACTCGCGCTGATCGTGTGGGCAATTACGATAATTTGGCCCCGATCTTAAAGGAGTCGAACCCGGGTCATTTTTAAAAGGAAACTGGCACTGTCCATTTAAGCTGCTCAATTCCATAATACATATTGTCTTAATAGCATTGAGTGACTAAAATTAACGTCTTCAATATACAGAAAGTGAGAAAGTCAGGATATTGATAAACATATATTGTATCAAATGTTGAAGAGGTTACCTTTATAGAATTGCTAATAAAAACTGTAAACAATATTCGATTAACAAAATGATAATATAATTTTAAAGATGTTATACACGCGGTATGTTATCATTCACCTCTATGGTTAACGGCAATTTGAGTTATATTTCTTTCACAGCAGGGAGCGATAATGCAAACTTTACCATCGACAGTAACACTGGAGTTATCATTGCGGCAAACAACCTTACAGGGCCTCACAGCTTTAAGATTACTGTGGTTGCTACAGACAGTAACAAAGCCAACTTTACAGATGAGGCAATCGTATCAATGTGCATTGTATGTACAAGTGGTTCCTCTTCACTTGAGATAAGCATGTTTGCCTTCATGGCTCTTGTCTTCGGTATTGTTCTGATGTAATATATGGCTTAACGATTCTGAATGTGTATTCGATACGTCTTGTATAGGTCCGATAACCTCTTTTCTTTGATTACGATGTGTTTAATTAACGCAGCATGTGGTATTTGCTTGGATAAATATCTTTATCATGAATAATGAATGAAATTTCGATATGTTCCAGAAAGCGTAGTACATTTTCTGAATTGCATTAACGTAAATAAAGAGGTCGTGAAGATACTCTCTCCAATTGCTGTTGTTTTGTATTCCTCTGTGTTGATTGGAGCTTAATTTTATAACCAAAACAGCTTATATACTGACGTCATTGAACATTCCCCACATTGAATAGTATCTAATTGTATGACATAAATTTAATGGACAATGATTCTTTCTGCTTAATCATTAACCCCTTCGACACTTGCCGACGCATTTAGACCTCTCTGCAGCAGATGACTTTGAAATCATCGTCACAAAAGGATAACTTGCTCATGATAAGAAATTTATCCTTTAGCCACAATGTTTTAAACTCTATTCATTTATATTTCTTTTATTTATAGAGTCTAAACATTGTTTAAATATCGGTGCTTTCAAAACCGTCTGCTGCAAATTGTGTTTAATGGGAAACGGAATGATTGGCATGGCTGATGCGTATTGTAGTACCAAGTTTAACCGTTTTCGTAACAGAGATGAGCGATCAACTTACTGCTTGTCCAAACAATTATAGGAAAAGGAGAAATTGGCAAAAATCTAAAATGGTAAACGTATGCAGATAATGTCAAACAAAATCGGATCTTTGCGAATGATATGTTGATACATTGACAGCAAAAATATAATGAATATTATTCTTTGATGTTTTTTTTTTTTTTTTTAATTTTGTGTGTTAAGATTTTTTAAACGTCTTTTTTATTTTTTCATTTATTCACCATGATTATTATTGAATAAGATTGTAAACATTGTATGGCAAATGGAGAAAATGCTTATCATGAGCAATTTCATTTTTTTTCCTTCGCTTTATTTTCATCAATATCTTCAGAGTATTCGAATGATCAGCTACTACAAAACATAAGTCTCTGGGGTTTTATAAACTATAAACAAATTTGCTAAGTCTCCACATCCGCTGTTAAGAGTTGGTTGCTCTGTACCTCAATAGTTTAAATCAAGGCTCGGTCAACTGTCTTTTAGATGATTGTCAAAAGTTGCTATAACTGCTGACATAGATGTTCACAAACAGGGATAACTATACAGCTTAACCATGAAATTGTATTTTGTTTTAACAACTGTGTGTCTATTTATATAAGATTTACTCTGTTCTTGTTTTGTTTCTTTTTGTTCCTAAAATCATAAACTCTGGTATTTTAAAAACGTAGTGCGTATATTGGATCGGACGACACCGTATTAAAGTCACCACTCGGCTATCAGCGCTTCTCTTTCTCGTTTATTTAAATGAGTTATCTACCCTGTTGACACCTATCGATGATGTAGGCGAATATTTGATTGGCTGGCGCTAAGCTCAATCTAAGACGACCTGTAATATGCAGTCGTCAGATATTTTCCAGCATTTGCTATTGCAGCGAAGTTAAGTACTGCTTTAAAATATATTATATGTATATGACCGTAGGCCCTTACCAAGATTAAAATATGCGTTGTGTTCTGATAGGACAAGAGACCAGCAAACACGTGTACATGTGGTATGAATGAAATACTGTTCGAAATACCGCTCACACCCAATCAATCAAACACTATGTTTAATTATTTATAACAATAGGATCACAGTGTGGTAAGTGCTCGACACTTGCTGAAGTACTTACCAACATTTTGTCCTGGACATCCACGGCCGTGTGAGATAACTGATTATGTAAGTGTGTGTTTGTAAGGTATGGAGTATTACACCGCTTTCAATAGTATTTCAGTATATCAAGAACACTTCTGGTAAATGTATCCTGACGCCAGTACATGATTCCTAATGCGATGCCGTCCACACTGTGAGCCAATGAGAAAAAACACTACTTCCGCTTTAAAGGGTTTGTGTATGACCCGATTGAGGTTCAAATCCAGAACTACCGCTCTCAAGGCAGACGCTTGTAACCATTTCACCACTGGGGTGGCCTTGTTAGTGTACTATTTTTGGTGGGAGATTTTGTCATTAAAATATCTGCATTAAAAAGTAATCAATTGTAAGTCGAAATTCCAATGGGCAATGAGTCGTTATCCTGCTTAACTCACTTGCAAATGCATTTCGACGTCAGTGTATTAGATGACATTTGAAAACAATGCCATTTTGCATTCATAATGGAGCCATGTTTCATACGTCAGTATTATCAAACATGATCTCGACAATCTTAAACATATCTATTTTTATGTCAAAAAGTAGATAAACATGTATATCACGATCTCGAATCAAGAACAACTAAGCTTGCTACTGATATTTTTTTTGCATACATGTGGTTTAAACAATGTGCTTTAGGTAGGGAAAATATGATTAAAACAGTTCTATTTAATCGTTGGTACAATTTAAAAAAGTTAACACATCGCAAATTGTAAATGTTCCATGTTATAAACAACGCAGTGAACAGTTGACTTACATCACTACTCAATATGTGTAGATAATATAGGCCTCCGCCCAAATAGTTTACAATACATGATTTAATACATTTCGTGAACCATATTCTATGTCACGGTTTTTGAAAAAGGTATAAAGAACATGATTTACAAATATACTCGAACACCCTAGCGTTGCCTCAGAATCAGATATCATAAGAGGACACAAGTGAGTAGGTGAACTAGCCGCCGTGATATGACAGAGAAAATTTAAAAAACGGCGTTAAACCCCAATCAATCAATCAATCTGTTATAAGTGTGGTAATTTAAAGAGATATTTTATTTTTGTGTATAACTTTTCCTTTTCGTTCTTTTTGTTTGTTTGTTTATCAATGTGTTCATGTTTGTATGATCTTCATATATTTGAGGAAATAAATATTATATATGTCTAAAGAAAAAACATTTCCCGTTGTTCCTTAATAGTACCTACATTTCGAAATATAATATCTCACTGTTTATCTTATCTAACTTCCATACAAATTTATAAGAAACAGTTTCAATGAAATAAAGTTATAGCTGCAAACTAACTACTTTTTCAATTTCTCCAAGTATGAGAACATCAGAAGTATTTCTTCCGAAGAGAAGATTCAAGAACCTTAAGATTGACGGAGTAAGAGAGACAACTCGTAAATGAATAATATATAGATTGTTGTACTTGTTAGGCCCCCGTGTCATTTACAGGTAGTACACGGGAGGTAATCCGAACTAATACAGCAAGGTTCTTGTTCTTCAGTAAGAAATTATCTTTTTCTCATGAAATATATCTGTACTGTTGATTGTATTGAAAATGTGTTATCAATAGTTGAATAACAAGGACAAAAACAATCTATAATTAATTTCCCTTTACCAATTTATGAAATGCTGCGATATTTCCCGGGTCATTTAAGCATTAAAACATTTGTTAAGAATGGACTAGGCGACATGAACGAAAACAGTGAGCCATTTTAAGACTTTTGAGGATCAACTTATCTTGTTATCAAAGGTACCATATTCGCCAACATAAGTGTCCACAGGGTCACCTTGACATCACCAGACCAGTCTGTAAAGAACCGAATAATGTTCATTATTTAATGCTAAGTGATGAAATACTGTGTTCTATCAGTGAAATAAAATCCTTATTCCACTCTGTGGAATATGAATAAATGACGTCAAAGAGACTAACATTATGACGTCAAACCGCTGACGTGACGTCATTTTCCTAGTATTCGGTCATGTTATTCTACACAAGTTATATATAAAGAAATATATAATGGGCATATTATTTGTTTTTCATCAATTTGTAATTAAATAAAAAGAAAATTTGTTTGTTTTGAGTGTATATGGAATATATTTCAACTCGAAGTGATACAATTTAAACATTTTCACTCGCGCTACGCGCTCGTGAAAATATTCAATTGTATCACGTCTCGATGAGATATATTCCATATCCACTCAAAACAAACAAATATCCTCTATTTGTCATCTCTCGTAGATGGAGTTTTCAGAAGAGGAGGGAAGCAAGCAAACACGATCGATTGATTTGGCACTCCTAAGTTAACAATATAACAATTAAGACAGGCATCTGCCACTGAATTGAATAATAGGTTTTAAGCACTAGCATACTTCAAATATGGAATTCTGAAGAACCACATTTTCCTTTATTTGTGAATTACAAATCAAGGCTATCAGATAGTGCAAGCAAGAACGTTTAATAAACACACACACACCAACATGACAAGGATACTCTATACCAAACTAGCGCGTTGGATCAGCAAAATCGACAAGTCAGTCAAAGACCTACATGAAAATATCCTGTCACAACTCAATTTTCAAGTTACAGGTGGAAAGTCCATTTACAGGACCTCCCGAACGGCAGCTTTGTGACAGATCAACTTACGATAGAAGGAGGAGTGGATCCATAGGTAAGCCTGGGACAGATATCCAGAGAGGAAATTTTAGATACCATTAAGAAGGTAAAGAAAGGGAAAGAACCCGAACCTGACAAGTTTCCACCGAATGCGATGAAGCAAACTGCAGACCGGATGGCATGCATATTTCTCACACTTATTTAACACATATTGGAGGAGGATGGTAAAAAGTAGAGAATGGGATAAACCGTCAAAAACGAAAGGGGATTTGTTGACTGTACTGGGGAACACTATGTGTAAATTCAACTATTACAGGATGAATTAAATACATAACAAGGTCAGTTTACATAAAAAGTTATAGTAAACAAGTCTTGTTATTTATTCCTCCTACATGTACGATCATTGTTGAATTTGAACAGACAATAACACGGTATCCCTAGATGGCTGAATCATAAATAGGTTGATGTATAGGTCTAACTATTGCTTGACAAAAATCCTGTTGTATTATTAACCATTTCCCACATATAACAACTCTGCAATAGACAAATTAGAATTATCTTTAATGATTATAATTGAATAAGATCGTAAAAATTGTGTGGCAAATGGAGAAAATGCTTATCATAAGCAATTTCTTTTTTTGACGCAATGTTTTCAAAAGTCGTCTGCTACAGTGGCGTCAGAAAGCATCTCTTTGTTGGAAAGGCTTAATCTCCAGGAAAAATATCGACCTTTAGCATGCACCGCGTTATACGTTTACTCATATAACTTTTACTCTTTACAAAATGACCGACGTCAGTGGCAAACCGTTCGTGATTACTTTCAGAATGGTATCTAGGAAATATATACTAATAATTATTTCAGTTATATGCGGTATGTTCACAATTATACTTCCGACCTCATATCAAAGATATTGTTCTATTGTTAAATGATGACAAGTGATGTAAAGGATATATGCAGAAATCAAATGCAATATTCGGATGCAAGGTCACCGCTTGCGTTAACCAGGAAAAGGAAGTTTAAACAATGAACCTAACGGATAAAAATTGCATCATTTGAGATCAAATAGCAAAAAGGATTATCATGCATTACAAGAAAACATTCTACATTGTCCCTGTAAACGGTTTCAAACTTTAATGTCCGAAACTTATTTCAGAGTACAAATGCAGTTAATTAAAATAAGAATCATATTTATTTGATGCAAAGTTACATAACAAAGGCAACACAATATATCTCTTGTTGTTGGCGTAATCTGGCCACAGCTTCTTAACATAAAAAGTATATTTGTAAGCAACAGATGACGAGCCCTGGTGACAGAGACTCGCACTGTTAGTTTAAAAACATATAAACACAGTCATCCCTGGTGGAGGTAATTTCCCGCCACATGGCAAAGCCATACCGCCACCAGTAAAACTATGAAGTGTGGCCATATCTTCAACAATTAGGATAAACATTAACATCAGTATAAAGGAACTGATGTATACCTTCAGTTAAAGCTCTAAGAAAATTATCATTGCCCTTGTTAGCTAGATGAACCCCATCGCAATAAAGGCTCGGAACGGACTAGTTTATATCTGTGTAGCGTAAATACTTCCCTCTTCGACTTAAAATGAATGAGGCAATGCCATTGTTTACCCTTTTCCTGACTTTTTCAAGAGCTTTGTGACAATTTTCATTTCTCCAATGAAGTCTTGGAAGTATCTGGGACCACACAATAATAGAACGGTGAAACAATTTGGTAATTTTAGATAAAGTCTGCTTAATTGCTAGCATTATTGAAATAGTTGTCTGCTGACCAATATTATTGCCACCACAATGAATTACTAACAGGTCTGGTGGATCTTGTATAGTGGCAAGATGTCTGAGCAAAGAAAAAAGGTGTCGCCATACCAGACCACTCCTGCCCTGCTTAAAAATCTCTACTTTGTAGCTCATGTCAAGTTGAGATCCGTTTGGTCCGCAGTTTCTGGCATAACAAAAAGCCCTTTTAATGATGGAAAATCCAACAATCCAGACTAGCTTATGTTGATCTGCAATATACTTAGGAAAATGGTCAGCTATGCTGAAACTCATAAATTTGCAAAAATGGGATAATACTCAACACAGTAATTACTTCAAAGCAAGGGCATCAGTAGGTATTCTAATATATGATTTAAAGGCATCTGATTTCCACCTACCGAAAGACTTAATTTTGTCATCTGCCATACCATTTTGAGATGCTGTGGTTGCTGCCCCAATGCGGAAAGAGTGACTCCTGTAATGTGACTTTTGCAAACCTAATGCACCAAGAGATTTCTTCAAAACAGTAGAAAACTGATACCTAGTCAAAGGTAAGCTATTAAAATGGCAAAATAGATGCTTACAAAGCTGTGTTTTTCTAACATTTACATATTGTAACATGCACTTTACTGGACATGTTTCTGTCCCTGTTTTAGGAATAAGTAGAACTACACCCCTACCCAATTGGTCAGTTTTAGAAGACCTTAATAAAACCTTTAGAGCTGAATTGTCTTTCTCAAAACAGACATCAAATTTGAGAGCATGCCCTTCATTATCTAGATTGGAGACTACCAATTCCCCAACTCTAAAGAAGCCAAGAAATGCCATACACAAAACAGCTTTAAAAAGAGCAGTTTCATATGCAGTGTAACAAATTGTGGGTAGGGTTGAAATTATCTGTCTAAGAAGGTCATGTGTTATAGGTAACCTACTGTCCACCCTTCTATTTAACTTAAAGAAACCCTTTATCATTTTCGATACTACAAAGTTGTTAGTAGTGTCTGACAGGCCTGTTATTTTACAGCAAAATGAAATACCTGATATGTAAGACCTAGCAGTACTGTGTGATAAACCTCTTAAAGATATAAATGCTATGAATTCCATAATAACTCCAAATATTTGGATGGGAGTAAGCCAATCTAAATTCTTCAAACAGTTTAATTGCAGATTGATATGAAGCCTTAGTGCTCGATGTGATACCATTACTAACTAATGTATTGACTTAAGACTGCAAATCAATGGATGAAACATAACTGGTATTGCCTCCCCATCTGTGTTGGCTTCTGGTGCTACTTGTCTGAACCGCTGCCACTGGCAACGAGAGAGAGAATCAGCTTTAACATTAGAGACACCCTCTACATGTATAGCTTTGTACTGAATATTAAGATGCATGCATTTAAGTATCAAGGGTCGCAATAAATGCATAATACGTTCAGACTTTGAGGTTAATAATAGCTACCAATGCCTGATTATCAACATGTAATATTATTTTCCTGTTTCTTAATTGGCATGACCAAATACACAAGGCCAGAACAATGGGGACCAATTCCAACACAGTTATGTCATCAAATAAAGTGGTATCTACCCATTCTACAGGCCAATGGTAAAACACTCAATTGCTGCCAAAAACAGCTGCACAATCCAGGCTAGGGGAACCTGCACTGTCTGTAAAGAGATTAAGTGTTTCACTGTCTTCCCAGTGCAACTCTGGGAAGCTGCAAAAACCATTAAAATGCTGAAGAAACGAGAGCCACAAAAAAACATCAGCTTTCATTGATAATGATACTCTCACATGATGAAAGGGTTTAGTTAAACCAGACATTGCATCATAAAAACGTCTATTAAATGCTCGAGCCACTGGTATAGCCCGAGAACAAAAGTTTAGCAGCCCAACAATTGATTGTAATTCTTTAAGTGTAACTTTTTTCTTATTCAACAAGGATGTTAAAGCAGACCTTATTTTTTAAAATTTATCAATAGGTATTTTGATTTGGGACATAACTGAATCCAGTTCCAGGCCTAGGAAACCCAGTAGGACCAACAGTTTTTCCTTCAGCCAAAGGGACCCCTAATAATAAACACAACATTTTAAAGTCAGACATAGTCTGTGCACACATAACAGACTGTTTCTCTCCAAGAAAAAATAAAATCATCCAGATAATGATATAAACAATAACTTGGATTTAAGCGTTTGAAAAGCCATTCAATGAATGAAGCAAACTTTTCCCATAAGGCACAAGATAGTGCACAACCCATTGGGACCATTTTGTCTACAAAGTAATGTCCCTTGAGATGAAAGCCGAGTAAGCAAAAATCTTTTCGACAAACTGGCAACAGTCGAAAAGCATTTCTTACATCCATTTTACCCATAAGGCACCCATTACCAAAATTTTGAATTGAATGTATGACTTCATCCATAGATGTATAATGGACTGAACATAAATCAGGATCAATATAGTCATTAATGCTAGAACCCGAGGGATAGGATAAATGCTGAATTAATCTCCAGGTTCCATCCTTCTTGGGAACCAAACCTATGGGAGATAGAACAAGATTGTCTAAAGGGCATGACTTGAATGGGCCTGCAATTCTGCCTAAAGCTACCTTCTTCATTACCTTCTCAAGGGCAGCTTCGGGATTCTGCCTAACTGATAAAAGATTATCACATTCCCTAAATTGTCTTGGACCATCATATTGCAAGCTAAAACCATTGGAGAATCCTTCAGCCAAAATGTGTGCATCATAAAAAAGAGGGTAATCACCTAGATATTTCAATAAAAAATCAACATTAATTGGAGATGGACCAAGTGATACCAAATCAGTATTACTGGAGCAAAGGTCTTGTGGAGGATCTTGATTGTGTGTTGCTGAACTGCCACTGCTTTTTGCAGGTCTGAAAATAGAACTTTGATTGCCACTGCTACCTGACTTATTATTACACAATTTCATAGCATGTCTTCCTCCACATCGAATGCATTTGTGTGCAAAAGTACAGGCTGGTTTAGAACAACTTCCTTTGTAGTTGAAATCAAAACATTTGCCTACATCATTATTTGGTAATTGTGGCTTAGGCCTACACATAAACAAAAGCCAAAGCTCTTGATCAACAACAGCCCATGACATATTTGAGCACATATATTTGTTTAACCTAAACTGTTCATCGTAAGACAACCAGTCATTGGTATATTACTGTTTTGCGCCTAGTCTCATAGTATGTAGGAGTTACATTTATCTGTCCACTACCATCAACACTGAGAATTTGCCCAGAGTTAGACTCGGGCAAAATTAAATGTGCTAAATTCACATATTCACCGTTACACATTTTTTGCTTTTGGGCAGATGATACCTGACTAGAAATACCCCTACTTGCAAGCTGAACCTCACCTATCTCAGAGCTGCATGATGCAACTGGTTCGGGGTCCTCAGAGCTAGTAGTTGGTCGTTGGATAAGGGGCATTATCTTGGCCGCAACTTTCTCCACCACTTCCTGAAGTTGATCTTCACTGAGTTTGACCTCCGTCATTTCCAACCCCTCAGCCTGCAAACTTGGCATTTCATGATTGCTCACTGATTTTTTCTTTGCCTTAGGCATTTTTGTTACTCGGTTAAGGTTAAAATAAACATACAAGATTGAAAGTGCTGGGTATCTAACATTATGTATTTCCATAATTGTTATATTTTAGCTCATTATACAACAGAGCTTACATTACAAAATGTCAAAAATGTTCAATACCAACGTGTGATTACCAGCAAGGTATAAAGAATACAATAATGGTGTACTGTACACTCATTTTCAATAAAACACTGAGGTAAAGGTGATGAAATTCAAAACAAATACAAAAACATGAAACAATGTGTTTTCCCCGTTATTCTCTGATTATTTGACGCATAATTAAACAACTGCAAGGCATAAAGGGTCTAAAATATGTTAGAATATCAACATCGTCCTACAATATGACGTTAACTAATCGAAAAGCTTCGGATGTCATCCCGATTTGACTTGACCCAATCCGCGTTACATATTGCTTGTCGAATATCCTTTGTAGTTTTATGATTTCATGATTTAACCTTTCCCACATACAGACGCTTTCTGACGCCTCTGCAGCAGACGACGTTTGACAATAGTGGTAAAATAAAGAATTGCCCATATAAACATTCATTTAAGGAGAATTTCCATAGTTTTTAAGAGCTGAAAAAGTAGATTAACAAATGTGGACCCAACACTTTTACGTATAGAGAAGTAATGTGTTACCAAACGGAGATACCTTCATGAAAATGTTCATCTTCATATTAACATTTGAAAAACAGGGCTAACAAAATGAAAGATGAAAACTGGAAAGTGATCTGATTGATCTATTTGCCCTTAACTCTTTAAGCGCTGATCGTTCAGCAATACTCAACATTTTTAAAGTTCTTTGTATGACCCGGCAGGTATCGATCCTGCAACCTCCTGCACCGAGGCGAACGCTCTACCACTAAACGACCGAGGTGGAGAGAGAAGTATCGGGCATATAGTGCACATTTGTATGACATAGCGTGGCAGTGCATATTTAGTCATTATATTAATAGTGACAGCGGGCTGTTGTTTGAGGTTGTTTACCCTTGCACTCATAGGGAACCAGAATAGATACAATTTTCTTATATCATCTTACCATCTCTCTTTTTCTTATTATGTTAAAGTGTAGAATGCTAAGTGCAGTTGTGCAAGATGTTATCAAACGGGTTTAAACTCGACATATCAGTAAATCCATCCAATTATTTAGTGACCATTCATTTATTTGATATGTGTATACATAGTTCAACATATTAAACTTGTGTTTTAGAAAAAAGAGTTTCTTTTCGGTAACATGAGTTGCAAAATAACCTAGACATTAGGTGATTTAAATGATCAAAGATGGTTTTAAATTAATCTTTAGTGATAAATTCATCATGCTATAAATAGATTAAATTTTCTCTTTATGCATTCATTTTATCGAGTTGATTTATAAAGACGGTGTGTCTGTTGAATTCAAAAGGATTTAAATGTTATAACTCTTTCAGCGCAAATGGCAATAATGAAGTTTTAGCGAACAAATTAGCTGAGTTATCAAAATATTCAAAATCTCTTATAACATGAAAAATTGAGTCGCCCGATCTTGAACATCGACTAGTTCACTAGCTCTTTGGAAAGTCGCCAATGAAATAGTTAAAACGTACATTTATGGATAAATCTGTATTTGTCCTATCGTTTTATCATGTTTAAGGTTGAGTAGGAAAGTTTTAGTTGAATTGTGTCACCAAGGGAAAATGCATTTATAAGTTTTACATTACTGTGCGATCAGTGAAAATGACCTATGGCTAACGCTTTTCCCAGCATTTCAAACAAGTATACACACCAAATCATAATATTATTGAAGGACATTCTGAAAAGCATATACTAGAGTGCCTTGATTTATATCAACGTCAATCTACATCCCAAACTCCCAACCTAGTAATAAACAGCCCTTTTGAAACAATAGAAATCACAAAGCAAATTAAAACCCTTAAGAAGGAAAAATCGCCAGGTAATGGTCACATATTGAATGAACACATCATACATGGAGGAGACATATTAGCAATGTATATCACAAAAGTCTTCAATCATGAAAGTATACCAACATAGTTAAATACATGCCTAAGCATATACATGTATACCTATTTTCAAATGAAAGGGTAATAAGCATATAGACGTATCTCACTACCCCGCCCTATTACACTTCTCAGTACTCTTTACAAATTATTTGAAAAATCGTACAGCCATCGGTTATGGGAGTACACAAAATCCTTAAACCGTCCCTTCCAACATCAATATCAACACGATTTCCAGGTCGCGTTAGGCCGTACAACAACGTCCTATGTCTAACAAGAGAAAATAACGTATACGAAGGACATTCGGAAAGTTTTGAGACAACATCATTTTTTTCAAATCTTTATGAAACTTAAGCATATACTGTATGAGAATATTATATTTCAAAAGCTTATGTTCACATCATAATATTGTGATGTCAGCCATATATTTCTTTTCGTATTCTTAGCAACATGCGTTGTAAAGACTCAGCGCAACCCTACACTTCTCGATAACACTGCTCTACATTGAACACACAATCATAATAAAAACGCGCGAAATATTATAAAACGTACATGTCGTCATGCTTGATTCATAACGACATTTCATGGAAGCATTCCGGAAGAAATAATTTAAATACACGCAACTAGCAAATCATACTTACTAAGCGCATAATAAAAAAGGAATAGCGGATTTTCATAAGATTTTATGTCAACCACGAGAAATCGCAGACGGAAACAAATGAGCTGTTGGAGAAGGCTAACAACGGAGAATCTGTGAGCAGAGGACTTGTATTCAGATGGCATAAAACTGTTCCGTGACGGTAGAACATGTACACAGGACAAACTAAACTTAACCGCAGAAAATAACATTCATGCAGTTCTCCTTGACACCAAATCCGCATTTGACACAGTTTGCCTTGACACGCTCCACAAATGTGATTTATCGTTGTGTACTGTGATCAAAATGTCATCTATTCAACAAACAAAGTTTGGTATTCGAGCCAATTTCTTACATAACCAATTGAAATATCGCCGGGATCGAGCTAACGACCACAGGCGTCCGAATTTCTATTACTGCAAAAAAAATGCGAAAAATCACACAATACCTCGTTGAAAAAAGTCTCTCTATATTGTCTATACGCTTTGATAAAAATGATCGTAATGGTAATTTGGGGAATCCCACACGTGTTACTATAAATAGCCCCTCTATACGTCCATTTAGTGTAATAATAATGACAAGGTGTGCAACGGCATTTTACCCCCTAGCTCGATTCGGGCTATAATTTCCACAGAAAACCGTCTAAAACGACCTGGTCCCAGGTAGAGACAGGTTCAAAAATGATTTTTCTCGTGATCCACCACATCAATAGTTGCTAACCGACAAATACGCCTGTGTAACGACATACACAAGTCGTCTGTAACGAAAGAGATCCATGTTCGTATTTACCGTAAACAGTTCCTCGGAATCTTTGTTCAGTTCCAACTGCAAATACGCTGAATCTGGTTGTGTGAACTTTTGCCAAAAAATCCTCTGTTTTAGGGATCTTCGCTGATTTCGCGATTGACCGTTACCTGATAGTCTCCGAAAATTCTCCCACTAGCTCTATTTGTCGAGTTTTGGGACCGACACCAGTGGGACCGGCCAATCACTGATTTTACTCGGTTATCCGTTCTGTTTCCATACGCTCAAAAGCGTTCTCCATACATTTTTTGATCGCACAAGGCACTGAAAAGGGGTTTCGCCCCATCTTTCATTCAGCTCTTCACTTTGAATCCTTTGATTGGTTATGACAGCTGTGAATCTTCAATTTTCCAGATACCTTTGAACTTAGTTTTGTCACTTTCAAATGAAATTTCACTAGCTACCTTTTGAACATTGAAAACTTCATTCCAGTGTAGTGGGATTATTATCAACCAATTGTTACCGTTTACCCTAGGAAATTATAAAATGGAAGATTCTGATATTTCTCACCGTTCAACTCCACAGGGATTCAAATCTTTCCACAAACAATGATTTTATTCACAGAATATGACTTGGGATTGATATACGTTTTAATCAAAGTATAATCAGGCACTCGTTGTAACACTCTTACGAGATATTGGAAACAGCGCTTCCCGTATTCAGCACCACCGGAATCACATTTTACCCTACAACCGGTTTTAGAAATATTTTTTGGTGATCTCTCTTCGTCGAAGTTATAAAAACAGCATTAAGTTCGGTGTCATCCGACGATTCGTCTAGTTACCGTGTTTATTTCTCTCTTGTTTTTGCAAGAAAAGCACTTCGATGTCTTGTAGCGACATTTGCCGGGAGTATGGTATTCCCTACATCGAAAACAAGGTGTTGACTCTCCCTTGTGCGAATTTTCAGTCAGGTTATTAATGAGGGACATTATAAAAGTAATAAATATAGTCCTTTTGTACGGAAACTAACAAACACAATAATGCAAACTGTGCAACGAAACATATATTTTGGAGAGTTTGTTTAATTTACAAAGCATTTAATAAGCATTCTGGCTGTATTTCTGTCTGTCTGTAAATAATTTTAGACGGAAGTGTCAAATGGTCTCCTATATTCATTTAATACAATGCACGGTCGTAAGCCGTTACAGAGAATACTTGTTTAAATTATAGGTTAGGTGTTTACCAAATGAAACCGGTCTGTCGCAATAAAGCCGTGAACGCATTTTGAACATGATATGCAGGATGTATGCATTGCAATTATATCACCGTTCTTGGTTTTTTGGGGTTGATTGGAATTGCCTCAGCACAAAAGAGTAGTACCTGGATTGGTTTTGATAGTAACAGTGAAAGAGTCATATACCTTTATTCATACATTTCCGGTAATGGAATGCAAGTGTGTTTTGAACCGGTAGTGGGATGCACGTATGTTTAGAAACGGTAGTGGATTGCATGTGTGTTAAACCGGTAGAGGGATGTATGTGTGTTTAAAAACGGTAGTGGGATGCATGTGTGTTTTGAACCGGTAGTGAGATGCATGTGTGTGTTTAAAAACGGTAGTGGGATGCATGTGTGTTTATAAACGTAAGTGGGATGCATGTGTGTTTAAAAATGATAAAATGATAGTGGAATGCATGTGTGTCTTGAACCGGTAATGAAATGCATGTATGTTTATAAACGGTAGTTGGATGCATGTGTGTTTAGAACCGGTAGTGGATTGCATGAGTGTTTTAAAACGGTAGTTCATTGCATGTGTGTTCAAAAACGGTAGTGGATTGAATGTGTGTTTAGAACCGGTAGTGGATTGCATGTGTGTTTGAAACCGGTAGTTGATTGCATGTGTGTTTAAAACCGGTAGTGGGATGCATGTATTTTTAGAACCAGTAATGGGATGCATGTGTGTTTAAAAACGGTAGTTCGATGCATGTGTGTTTAAAAACGGTAGTGGAATGCAAATGTGTTTAGAACCGGTAGTTGATTACATGTATGTTCAGAACCGGTACTAAGATGCTTGTGTGTTTAGAACAGGTAGTGGGATGCATGTGTGTTTATAACCGGTAGTGGGTTGCATGTGTTTTGTCTGAGACGTCGGTTTCCGTTGTGCGTCTGGTTGATCACGTGACACTGTATTAATTTGCAGGTGCAATTTCGAAGTAAGAATGAATACGTTTTGGAACCCCAGATACGTTTCTGTATGTCAACGTTACATTAAAATGCGTTTATTTTTCCTCTATAACCTCTTGAAAGCACTATTGGTTCTAACAGTAGACCATGGTTGTTCAACAAAATGTAATACAGTCACCCTGATTAGACTTACGAAGTAACTTAAGATTGTGTTGATGTATAGATAAATGAAGTGAAATAGCTTTCGCTGTGTTCTTTCTCTGTGTTTATTTTATAGTAGGTGCTATTTATTGTGCTTATTCGAAGAAATATACTTGTGTCTCAATATGTAATTCATATTTGAAAATAAAGTATATTGTTAAAATGTAATTAGATGTTGATGTTCTCTCTCATGTTTTTGTCTTTACAATTCGATAATGTTCTTTGCGAGAATAAAAGCTCAAAACGCTTTAAGCAGAGGACTTAAGAAAATATTGAGACAGAAGGTGTTATTGCTAAAAAAATAGCAATATCTCCTTTACTCACACACTTTTTTACTTTGTCACTAATTTTTCAGTAATCCTGTGAAGGGAATATTGTCCGTATACGAAGTGGAAACTGTCGGCTTTCATCAATTAGTTAAAGGTGATAATGTCCGCGTTCAACAATTAGGTGAAGCGGATAACGCCGCATGTGAAGGGGCTAATGTCATTGAAATCATTTAGATGCGTAACACAGGCTTTATTATTTTAATGTGCATATACATGTAATGCACCTCAACGTCAAAACACTCCATCCTAACGAAAACACATCGATCCTCAACAAAGGTTCAAATCAGCCTGTGAAGACGCACAGTTCGATCAGAGAGTTCATGTTCAAGACAGACAATCGACGGACTCTACGCTAAATTTACGAGACGTTTCTAAGATTAATCCTGATAACCGAAGGTCAAAGTTATTAGTCGCCGGGCAGAAGCCCGCGACTTATAATTTGTATAGGTTTTCTGAAATGACATGGGAAGGCGAGTTATTATTAGAAAAAAAAACAAATTTAAATGTCTTGAACATATTACAATTGCGTTTGTTTAAAAACATTAAGTTATGATACATCTAAAATGAAATAAATATTCCATTGTTTAAAGTATGTGCAGTTTTCTTGTTTTGACTCGCATTTATGTTTTTTTGTTTGATTTACAAAGACACAACAGTTCCTATTAGCTAGACTGAGGTAATTGTCTGTTTTGTGGTTTTATTGATAAATAACAAATTTCAAATATTCTGAGAAACATCTTGAAAAGTGTATGTGGAATTCACAAATCTTATAATTATTCCTTAATGAAAGCACTGTATACATACTAAGACTAATGATTGGCAATATTGCTCATTTCTATTACTGTTTATGATCAATAATTAGTTGGCTGTGTGTATGGTCAACCTACCTTAGAATGGAGATTGATCATAAACAATGAAAGGCTTCAATTATATTTCAATGAAGGACATTCACTTCGTTGACAAAAAATGCAAGTTATGATACATTTTCACTTGACCCTACCCCTTATATACCAATATGCCCCTCAGTTGATAACTGTGTTTTCAACAACTACAATGTAAGTGTTATGCATAACTGCAGTATGGATTTCCGGCGACATTGATGCGTTCCATCAACTTTCTCTTGTAATAATAATTTATAACAGATTTTCTCGTGCCTAGGCACACACAGTCTATTCTACTTTAAAATGAACCGCGTCAGGCGACTTGGGCATTATTGACATTCCGACGTGGAATCATTCTTCCGATTAATCTGAAGCCTCTTCAGCAAAGGGCTTTTGAAAACATTTTGACTAAAGGAATAATTACTCACTACAGATGTGTAGTATGTGGGAAATTGAATGGGGTTTTAACACCGTTTTTAACAATTTCTCAGTTATATCACGGCGGCCAGTTCACCTACACATGCAATTCCTGGTTTTCGCACACCAGTACTCCACACAACAATCTTCCAAAGCAACTGGCTGCTTTACCACAGAGACTTAGCCCATTGGTGGAAGACGAATGACGCATGTCGCATTGGATTTTGTCAATCATCGAAAAGAAAGTTGGCCGAGCCGGGATTAGAACTCACAACCCCTGGATTGACAGCCCGCGTCGCTACCGACTGAGCTACCGGGGCTCGGCTATGAAAGAAAGGTTTAATGTCTATATGTATATAACATTTTAGCCAAAAGTGAAGACACTGGTGATACTGTGCAGATGCATTACGAGCCAACATCGCTAGACACGGCGCATGTGTGTTAAGCTCCCTGGCAGGCGGGTGGATTTTACACCAAATGTAGAATGTCAAGGACGTTCGGAAAAGAAGTTTGTGAGATCCACCATCAAGTAACCTCCCGCTGCATGTTTTCACATAACCCTTTCCCTCCGTTCGATTCGATAGCCTACTTGTTAAGACATTCGATACGGGAGTGGCAGGTCGAAGGTTCGAATCCCAGTGGTATGGCAGGCTTGGTTGCCGCCGGCTTGTTAGCCGCCGGCTACTTACATAATGGTACCAAAAGCCTGTCTGCGCGTTGCCTTGAAAAACATATGACTCGGGCAGTAAAAATGTTCAGGTAAAAAAAGTATCTTATAAGTCAGAAATGACTGGACCTTTCAGTAGTGGCGACACTATGATAAACACAATCTTTACTTATAGACTTATTTTGACGCCTCTGCAGCAGACGATTTTTTAAAACATTGTGGCAAAAGGAGAAATGCTCATGATGAACAATTTCTACTTTTGCCACTATTTCTTCAATTATATTCAATTGGGGGTTGTCTTTCTTTTTTTAAATACATACCTTTTGCCAACAGGTTTTCAAATTCGTCTGCTGCTGATTAGTTGTAAGTGCGAAAATGTTAAAATATTTTTCGTTTCAAATAAACGTTTTTAATGAAAAGATCTCCAGTTAATACAAATAAAGACAGGTGTAATCCGTCCCCAAGGCGAACCCATTGAAAACATTTCGGTGCTTAACAAAGGCTTAATTATTTTAAAGGGAATATAATGCACAACGCCGTCAAAACACTCCATCCTAAAGAAAGCACATCGATCCTCAACAAGGTTCAAATCAGCCTGTGAAGACGCACAGTTCGATCAGACAGTTCACGTTCTAATCAGACAATCGACGGAATCTACGCTAAATTTACAGGAAGTTTCTAAGGTTGGTCCTGATTACCGAACGACACAGTTATAATAATAATTTATAACAGATGTTCTCGTGACTAGGCACACGCAGTCTATTTCTACTTTGATATGAACCGCGTCAGGCGACTTGGGGCATTATTGACACTCCGACGTGAAATCATTCTTCCAATTAATCTGAAGCCTCTTCAGCAAAAGACTTTTGAAAATATTTTGACAAAAGGAGAAATTGCTCACTACAGATGTGCTGTGTGTGGGAAGGGTTTAATGTCTATATAACATTTTAACCAAAAGTGAAGACACTGGTGAGACTGTGCAGATGCATTAAGTGCCACCATCGCTAGACACGGTGCATGCGGGTTTATAACTAGAATAGGTTACATGTCGTCGGCTTCCGTTGTGCGTCAGGTTGATCATGTGACACTGTAGTGGTTTGCAAGTGCAATTTCAAATTAAGAATTCATTACTTTTGGACTCCCAGATACGTTTCTGTATGTCAATTTTACATCAAAATGCGGTTATTTTTCCTCTATAACCTCTTGAAAGCACTGTGTGTGTGTGTGTGTGTGTGTGTGTGTGTGTGTGTGTGTGTTTGTGTGTGTGTGTGTGTGTGTGTGTGTGTGTGTGTGTGTGTGTGTGTGTGTGTGTGTGTGTGTGTGTGTGTGTGTGTGTATGTGTGTGTGTGTGTGTGCGTGTGTGTGTGTGTGTGTGTGTCTCTCTCTCTTTCTCTGTCTCTCTCTCTCTATCTTTTTCGCTCTGTCTGTCTGTCTCTCTGTCTCAGTCTCTCTGTCTCTCTGTATCTCTGTCTGTCTATGTCTCTGTCTCTGTCTGTATGTCTGTCTCTCTGTCTCTCTCTGTCTGTCTCTCTCTGTCTCTCTGTCTCTCTGTCTCTGTCTGTCTCTCTGTCTGTCTCTCTCTCTCTCTCTCTCTCTCTCTCTCTCTCTCTCTCTCTCTCTCTCTCTCTCTCTCTCTCTCTCTGTCTCTCTCTCTCTCTCTCTCTCTCTCTCTATCTCAAGAACTACTTGAACTTTAGCCCATTTAGTTGATGTGGTTCCGTCGTCTGCTGCATAAACGTTTGTGTAAATACGAAATAAAACAGCCAATTTTTATTTCGTTTAAACGAAATGATTATTACGTTAATACGAAATAAATCGGCTTTCCAGTAATCTCGTGCTTGATTGCTGACTTGTTCAAATGTAGTATGATGATGTTTTTCCTTTTCATTCTGATTTTAAAACGTTTGACACATCTTAATGATAAATTAGATAGAATATCGTCGAAAAGAAACGTTTCATACGATTGGAGAAAACACTTTTGCAAATAGAGGAAATGTTCAATCCAATCTCCTCTCTCCCCAACTTCCAAATGTTTCCCGAACTTAAAAAGCCGTCTGCTGCAGACACGTTTGAAGTCAAATCAGCACTATGTAATAAGTAATACGAGAAGTACGTACATATTTACCTAGAAACAAATGAATACCGTATAAAGAGAAAACTTGCTTTTAAGAAAAAAAAATCTGTGCATGTCATTTCACATTTGTAATTCTCATGTTTCTCATGTTTCGAAAAAACTTCGGTGCTCAACAAAGTCGCACGGTATGATCAAACCGTTCATATTTCAGTGTCATTCTCATGTTAATACGAATAATGACAAAGGTAAAATTTAATACGCAAAATTATGTTAAGGTGCATATAATGCGCACCATCGCAGAAATACTCCGACGGGCCTCCTGACGAAACCACACCAATCCTCAACAAAGATTTAGATCAGCCTGTGTAGACGCACAGTTCGATCAGACAGATTACGTTCGAAACAGACAATCGACGGACTTTACGCTAACGTTATAAGACGTTTCTAAGGTTGATCATGATTATCGAACTATAATTTATAACAGATTTTTCTCGTGCCTAGGCACACGCAGTCTATTTCTACTTTATTATGAACTGCGTCAGGCGACTTAGGGCCTTATTGACATTCCGACGTGGAATCCTTTTATATCACATTGGCGTACAGCTAGTGGGTTTTATCAAAAGTAATATAAATTAAATCTTTGGCATAATTTGAAGCCTCTGCAATAAACGACTTTTAAAAACGTTTTGACAAAAGGAAAAATTACTATTTGCCACAATGATATCAACTGTATTCTAAAACTAAACGTTCATAGAAAGAGACTTTCCAATTTGTTCACCACATGTTTTCAAAGTCTTCCGCTACAGATTTATTGTATGTGGGAAAGGTCGTATGTCTATATAACATGTTGGCCAAAAGTGAAGTCACTGGTGAGCCTGTGCACTATGAGCCAACATCGCTAGCCACGGCACATGTGTTTTTAACTCCGTGAAAAGTCGGCCGTATTACATAGATGAAATTAGATAGAGATTGGGTTACAGGATGACAGGCAGATGCTGTTTGTCCCTTTCTATTATGATGTCCACAACTGAAGTGTCTACAGCAGACGGGTGTGAAAAATGTCTGTAAATGAAACATTGTTACCTATTCGAAGTTGAAATATTGTGGGAAAAGGAGAACTTGCTCGTTTTGTCACATTGTTTTCAATTGTCGTCTGCTGCAAAGGCGTCAGAAAGCGTTTGTATGTGGAAAAGGATTAAATGGGAGATATTGCTCATCTCGAGCAATTTTTTCTTTTTGCCACAATGTTTTCAAAAATCTAATACTGCAGAGGCTTCAGAGAACGTCTGTGTGTGGGAAAGGGTTAACCCTTGCCTTTATATAGTCGACAATTGACGTGTCTACAGCAGGCGGTATTATAATACCTGTATAGGGGAAAACACGAGATATTTCTCTAGTTGAACAAGTCTCTCTCTCTCTTCGTCCTTCTAAAATAAGTATTATTTAACATTTGTGTATTGATTCCTTGTAAATTATAGCTGAAATAAACAGATTGTTACATTTCCGATATTTTTTATTACAAAACGGGTTCTTGATATTCATATATGTATTATGACTATTATTTTTGCCTAAATAAACATCCTTCTTTTCTTCTTGTCTTCCCCCTTCAGGGAAAAAGAATATGTAAGCGGCAATGACTTATTCAGAAGGAGATTGGTTTATTTGTATAGACAAAGGGAAAACACTATAGCAAATGTTCAACTGAAGAGCTCTATATAAGGGGCGTTTCTCATGTTCTTAAATCATTATTTGACATTCAAACCCTATGTTGTGGGTACTCAGAAGAATTGTGTCAGTGAGACGATTCTTATGAATACCCTAAACATAGGATTTGGTTGAGTAATGAGAGACATATTGTGGGTAAAAGACCTGTTCACTGTCTTTTATCTAGTCCTCTGGAAGACTTATATATTACATATACCCGTACGTATTATTTTCGCATGGTTTTGGCGCATGATTACCGAATGACTGTTAGACAAGGACCAGTTTAATGTAAACATAAGAGCGAGTGAGAGGTTCTCTGTAAGTGTTTTATTTTGTTATATTTTCATAGACAAAGATTGAAACGTAAACTATTATCGTTGTTTTTATGACTAACATAACTATCGTTATAATTCTTAATAATATTAATAGTAATGATAGTATAATAATAATAATGATATATTTGATTAGTATTACTATACTACTACTACTATTAGGAGTATATATTGTTTTTGTATACATTACTTCCATCATTACTATTATTACTATTATTATTTTTATTTTTATTTCATTATTATTATCATTATTATAATTTTCATTTTTATTATTATCATTATTATTATTATTATTAATATTATTATTATTATTATTATAGTTATGATAAGTAGTATTATCCCTATCATTCTTCTTTGTTATTACTTACATTATGTCCATCATTACTTTAAACACTTATTTTAAATTTTCATTTTTATTATTACTTTTATTATTATTATTATCATTTTATTGTTTTTTTCTATTACTAACATTATTATTATTTTATTAGTATTATTATTACTAACATTATTATGATTTTAATTTACATTATTTGCCCCATCGTTAATTTTCTTCTTTAAATGATTATGATAATGATGATCATCATCATCATTATCATCAACACCATTTATTATCATTTTTAAGGAATGTGAGTGATCTTCTTCTTCCAATTAATATTCCTGCATTTCTGATATTAATCTCTCTATCTCTCTCTCTATCTCTCTCTCTCTCTCTCTCTCTCTCTCTCTCTCTCTCTCTCTCTCTCTCTTTCTCTCTCTCTCTTTCTCTATCTCCTTCTCTCTCTCTCGCTCTCTCTCTCTCTCTCGCTTTTATTCTCTCCCGTCTCCTCCCTCTGTATCTCTGTCTATCTCTGTCTCTCCCTCTATCTCTCTATATGATAGATATTTAATTATTTAAAGTGCAACCTATACATACAACACAATACAATACAATTCAATAATATATAATAGCCAGCCTTCAAAGGCTTACGAAGCACTATCATTTCATTTTACAAATGAATTCATGAAAGGTCAATCATAGTCTGTTTCAAAACATAATGTCTACGATTTATCACATTATTTATATTCAAATTTAGGTTGTTTAATGTTTCTAATAAATATCGCTGGCGATACTTTAATATCTGATTTCGCTCTTCGTACGATTCGATAAGGTAGTTAGCGATTGATTTAGAGTCAATATGTCTCATCATTTTGTTTAGAGTGTCCGTTCCACTGTCCTGTCACATAAGTATGTATCACTATCTCTCTAGGTATGTGTAACTCTCTCTATATATGTATGTGTCACTCCCTCTCTCTACGTATGTGTGTCTATCTCTGTCTGTATCTCCCTCTGTCTGTCTATTAGTCTCACCCTCACTCTCTCTCTCTCTCTCTCTCTCTCTCTCTCTCTCTCTCTCTCTCTCTCTCACTCTTTCTCTCTCTCTCTATCTATATATATATCTCTCTCTTTCTCTCACTATATATTTCTCTCTTTCTGTCTTTCTTTGAGACAAGGGTTATATTAACTATCTAAGTGTTTATGCTTATGAAAATACACATGATCATGCCTTTTCCATTTCAGAATAAAGATGGAGAGCGCCGATGAACTAAACGGTTATGTCTCTGATTCAACTGGAACAGTTAACGTTAGACGGGCTGTCTATACGCTAGATCATTACAATGAAAAATATGACACGGCTGCAAAACCAAAACTTCACTTTTCTGAGAGGGCAAAGAAAGCTTGTAACGCTAAAACAGTGAAAAAGATCCTCTCTTCCTACATCCCCGTTTTGAAGACCATACGAAAGTACAAATTCAAAGAGTATATCATGGGCGACGTTCTATCCGGACTGACGGTCAGTTTCATGCATCTTCCACAAGGCATGGCATTTGGACTGCTTGCATCTCTTCGACCAATATATGGACTGTATTCGACATTCTTTCCGGTTTTGTTTTATGTCATCTTCGGAACATCTCCGTACATTTCTTTTGGCACGAACGCCGTTATGGCGCTTCTGACCCAGACCGTCGTTGAAAGAGAAGCAGACGTATTTATCACTGGGTATCCAACAGTCGGGAATTCGTCCACAAACCAGACATCACCAGGGCCGAGCGAAGCTGAAATATTGCACGTTAAAGTTGGCACGGCTATGGCTTGTTCATTCTTGTCGGGACTGCTGCTTGCAATAATGGGAATTCTTAAGCTTGGTTTTCTGACGTCGTATCTATCAACGTCGTTCATTGGTGGATTCACAGCAGCAGCAGCCGTTCATATCGCCTCGAGTCAAGTTCCAAAAATACTCGGAGTCAAAACAGCATCGTTCTCTGGTGCTGGAAAGCTGGTATTGTTCTACATCGATCTCTTTCGCAAAATTGGTACCACTAAAGTAGCAGACCTGATAATTTCCATAATAAGTATGATCATTCCATTGCCGTGAAGATAGGTATAAATGAAAGGTACAGAGAAAAGTTGAAAATGCCGATACCCATCGACATGATACTTGTCGTCGTTGCTACCCTTATTTCCTATCTAGCTAAGTTGAAACGCGAGTTCGATGTCAACATAGTTGGATCTATCCCAAGCGGTTTTGAAGCACCCTTTGTACCCAGGCTCGATAACGCCAGTGGATTATTCGCAGACGTCGTTGTGATGGGGATTCTTTCTCTCGCCATGACAATCACTCTAGCCAAACTTACGGCCAAGAAACACGATGTCAAGATTGATGACAGCCAGGAATTGATCGCCTATGGATTGAGCAATGTGTTCTCAGGCTTTTTCGGATGTTTTCCATCTGCAACTGCACCTCCGAGAACTATGATCCTCAGCTCTCTTGGTGCCCGAACCACTTTAAACGGAATACCAACCACAATTGTCTTCCTTCTCATAATCCTTGTCATTGGTCAACTGTTCGAATCATTACCGGTCGCTGTCCTTGCCACAATGATTATTGTATCGATGAAAGAGCTTTTACTACAGTATAGAAATCTGCCCAACATCTGGAATATAAACAAATATGATTTCATCATCTGGATCGTGACCAATTCCACCTCATTGCTGATTGATCTGGACTATGGGCTTATAATTGGTGTTGGGGTATCGGTATTGCTTGTCGTTGTACAGAATCAACTTGCATCCGGGTACCATCTTGGGGTGGCTTCGTACGAGGATGTGCTGTATAGGACGAGTGGACAGAGTAAAGGCGCGCTAAAGTCTGATGTCGCCATATTTCGATTTCCTGTAAGTTTGTATTTTGCAACGGCAGAACAATTTAAGGGACAGGTATACAGAGAAGTGCTCAACCCACAAGCGTATCAAAAGCAACTGAAGCGATGGGAGAAGAGAAACGGTTCTAAATTGGTCCATTACATAGACGAAACTATCCTTGACGTAAACGACGCGGTGAAATATCAAAATCTTGAGAAATCAAACCACACCGGAAATGGTGGTCAGGTTACAAAACCCCAAAGCGTGGTAATAGACTGTTCCATGATGCAGTACGTTGATATGGCAGGTATGAGTGTATTACAGGAAGTTATAAAGCAGTATAAGGTACTCGACATTAACGTCATGTTGATCGGAATCTCCAAAACGGCCGAGAAAGTTTTAACAAATGGAGGGTTCTTTAAGGGGTTTCCGAAGTCCGATGTCTTTCTCGATGTATTCGATGCCCTGGAGGTTTTACACGCTCATAAGAAAGATGTCGCACATTGATAACGTGAAAAAATTAAATAAATAGTGATTGATTGGGGACTTAACGTCGTTTCAACATTTTTTTTCAGTTATATCACAGTGGCCAGTTACCCAATCATGTGTTTCCTGGCTTTCTCACAACATACTTTTCAATCAACCGGCTGTATTTCCATATAGACTGTTAGAACATGGGTGAAGGATGAATGCCGCTTGTCACAGATCCATTACAAAGAACTTGTATTGATATAATGGTATATTCGATAATAGACAATGTTGAACGTTTTGTATGAATTTTGTGACAAAAAAGAGAAAAAATAATTTCGAGAAATTGTATAAAATGGACAGAAAGTGAGATTGGAACTTTTACAATCGATTTGTTTGAAATTTAAGTGCGAAATATTTTATGATGATTTTCAGTTCCTTTTAGAAAATTATTTATTGTGTTCTCTCATGTCAATAAAAAAAAAAACGTAAATGATTTCGCAAAAGTAAATATTCTGCTGTTAAACACTGCTTCCAGACATAATGCTTTATACTTTTGAAGGAAAATGTTGTTATTTAACGAGCATGGACAAAAAACATTCACGTTTCATGTCACTGTCATGAGAAGATGAATAGGGCATTTTTCGAAAGGGAACAATTTATGACATTTAAATGGTTCGAAATAAATTATGTACTCAAGTAATTTGACCAAAAATGGCAGTTATGGCTGCCCTCCTTAGCGCCCAGGGTTACGGGGATTAACATTACGACTAGTTGGCTGGTGTTAGAATAATTATGTCTGCCCCATTACATGGGGGTGACATATTGTTTTTGCCCGTTCCGTCCGTCCGTCCGTCCGTCCGTCCTTCCGTCCTTCCGTCTGTCACACTTGTTTCCGCTCAATAACTAAAGAACGCTTAGGCTTAGGAACTTCATACTTGGTATGCAGGTTGGTCATGATCGGTAGCTGACCCCTATTGATTTTAATAACAGAAGATCAAAGGTCAAGGTCATGGTGACCTTGTGAGGTAAAAATGGTTTCCGCTCAATAAGTGAAGAACGCTTTGGCTGAGGAACTCCATACTTGATATGCAGGTTGGGCATGCCTATTAAAAGAAATATATTGATTTTGAGATCAGTACGTCTAAAGTCAAGGTCACAGTCTTGTCTTGTGGCCCCATGCTATGCCCTGCACTCATTGACTTGCTGGAGGAAACTGTTCAAGAGGTTGAGGACAACAACGGAGATGAGGATGAGCAAGAGCTTGATTATTATATGCTCTTTAATGATGATTAATATATCATGTAGTTGTGACTGCAAACATAACATAACCGCTTCTGTATAGCGCATCCTGTTTCACAAGTTTTGAACCATATAACATTTTAACTAGCAATTATAGTTCCTTACAGCATCCATAGACGGAAGAATTTGAGTAAAAATGTTTACAAGATTGTTTTTCGTTTTTTATATCTATATGGTTTATATATTCGTTTAATTTTAAAAATAATTATCTCATTCGTTTTGTAATGCCCAAATTACACAAAAAAATGTGGTAATTTGTCTCTGTATCATGTCTGGTTCAAAAGTTATGCCAATTATAAATGTTCGTAAGAAATCCAAGATGGCCGCCAAAATGG
The DNA here is from genome assembly GCA_031761405.1 of Serripes groenlandicus. Taxonomy (NCBI): domain Eukaryota; kingdom Metazoa; phylum Mollusca; class Bivalvia; order Cardiida; family Cardiidae; genus Serripes; species Serripes groenlandicus. The sequence continues at coordinate 20,512,657 of JASEVX010000012.1, forward strand.
CCGCCAATGGACCCCATGGGACAATATTTCGCACTGGGAACATACAATTTCATTTACTAGATACCCTGAGGATTACAAAAATGTAGGTTAAAAAAATATATCCTCGGGGTGCATGGGGACCCTACCTTCCTACTCGACTACAGTGACCATGAGCTTGAAAGATCACAGTGACAATGAGCTGATAAATAGTTTTTGCTTGGGCCAAGGAACTTCATACTTGATGTGCAGGTTGGTCACCACCAGCAAATGACCCCTATTCATTTTACGGTCACTAGGTCAAAGGTCAAGGTCACAGTGGTCAAGGTCACATCCGTCACACTTGTTTCCGCTCAATAACTGAAGAACGCTTGGACATAGGACCTTCATACTTAGTATGCAGGTTGTTCATGACCAGTAGATGACTCCTATTGATTTTGATGTCAGAAGGTCAAAGGTCAAGGTCATGGGTACCTTGTGAGGTAAAAAATGGTTTCCGCTCAATAACTGAAGAACACTTGGGCCGAGGAACTCCATACTTGGTATGCAGGTTGGCCATGCCCAGTAGAAGACCCTATTAATTTTGAGGTCAAAGTCAAGGTCACAGTGACCTTTAGCTGAAAGGTCACAGTGACAATGAGCTGAAACATTGTTTTTGCTTAATAACTGTAGAATGCTTTGGCCATGGAAGGTAATACTTGGTGTGCAGGTTGGTCACCACCATTAGATGACCCCTATTGATTTTGAGGTCACTAGCTTAAAGGTCAAGGTCATGGTAACCTTCAGCTGAAAAATGTTTCCTCTCAATAACTAAAGAATGCTTATGTTGAGGAACTTAATACCTGGTGTGCAGGTTGATCCTAACCAGTAAATGACCTTTATTGAATTTGTTTGATTTTGAGGTCACAAGGTCAAATGTCACGGAAACCTTCAGCTGAAAAATGTGTTTTACTCAATAACTCAAGAACCCTTATACCCAGGAACTTCATACTTGGTGTACAGCTTGGTCCTAACCTGTAGATGACCCCTATTGATTTTGATGTCAGTAGGTCAAAGGCCAAGGTCGTGGTGACCTATGGTTTCCGCTCAATAACTGAAGATTGCTTGGGCCCAGGAACTTCATACTTGGTGTGCAGGTTGTTCACCAGCAGCAAATGACCCCTATTGATTTTGAGGTCACTAGGTCAAAGACCAAGGTCATGGTAACCCTCAGCTGAAAAATGGTTTCCGCTCAATAACTTAGGATTGTCACTGTTGCTTCATCTCCAGTCCAAAACTTAAAAAAATCATTAGTTGGACCAGTATTACTGGTAAATTACACCGGAAATGGTGTAAGCGTCGTAAAATGCCAATCAATCAATCACATAATATGATCATAAAATTATAAAGGGACATGTGTATTATGATATTCACGACACCTGAGAGAATGGTGCCTATTAATCACGTTGTATAATAAACGTTTATATAGAGAGGATATTTCATGAGTGTTTTTTATTATCACATTTAATAAACGGGTATGCTATGATTTCATGCCGCGAGCCTTGGCGAGCGTCACATTCAGGCAAAGAAAGGTTTTTGCAAACAATGCAGATTCGGTAGAGACAGCTGGTCATAAGCTGCCTCTCCTGAAATATGCATTGGTGCGACTTAGACATTAAATGTTACCATATTTCCTGTTGGATGAAAAACACAGTCGTCCAATTTTCATTATGAAATGGTCGACTTTGTGAAATTCGTCAGGGAAAGAGTAGATTTTTATAATTATCTTTAGTTGAAAACATTTTTACATTAGTTTCGGAATTGTACAAAATGGTACACGCGCCGTATCTGTCGCATATCGTCAGATCCAAATGGAGCCAGGCCAAACGAACATGTAGAAGACAGTGGTGCATTGGTAGAGCGTCGGCCTCCCTAGCCTAAGGTCACGGGTTTGAATTCCGTGATGAGCAGGTTCTGTCTTCGAAATTTGTTCACGCAAACGGCGAGAGTACTCGTCATATCTCCAGGAAGCAAGCATCAAGCGTAATTGATATAAGCTTGTTTCGCAATCGATGTAAAATAAATAAGGTTCAACTAAACGAAATTATAGGAGCGAATAAACCGATCAGCATGCGATGTCTAATCAGGATATTACGTGTTCGTACAGGCATCCTTGAAGCCTCTGGAGTCTCGTTGTAACACAGGCATCCTTGAAGACTCTGGAGTCTCGTTATAACACAGGCATCCTTGAAGCCTCTTGAGTCTCGTTATAACACAGGCATCCTTGAAGCCTCTGGAGTCTCGTTGTAACACATGCATCCTTAAAGCCTCTGGAGTCTCGTTATAACACAGGCATCCTTGAAGCCTCTGGAGTCTCGTTAAAATACAGGCATCCTTGAAGCCTCTGGAGTCTCGTTATAACACAGGCATCCTTGGAGCCTCTGGAGTCTCGTTATAACACAGGCATCATTGAAGCCTCTGGAGTGTCGTTATAACTACATGTAAGTTAAGTCGACCGCCTCTATAGGTACACACATTTATGGCAATTGCCTTATTTTCAAAACTTCCGAAGCCTCTGGCGTCTCGTTATAACTAAAGTTAAGTTAACTCTTTCAGCGCCGAATTGTTTAAAGTAGACTCTTCCATGCCCAAACAAGGGCGTCTCCATTTCTCATGTAATAACAGTTTTGACTATTTTGATAACTAGACGGCAAACAATGCTGACTCACCTGAATCAGCATTGTTTGCAAAAACCGCAATATTGCCTTTGGCGCTGAAAGAGTTAAGTCGACCGCCTATATAGGTACACACATTTATTGCAATGGCCTTATTTTCAAGACTTCCGAAGATTGACTAAATTGTAAGTTCATCTGTGTTTGCTATATTAGGGTTTTACGCCGTTTTACAACATTATTTCGTATTTATCATGGCACTGTTTCATGATTGCAGGGCAAGGCTAGGAAATGTGCATTGACGAAGGGCACTTATCAATAACCACCGTGAATGGGGATCAAAACCGGCATCCTTCTTAACTTCAAGTGAATTAGTAATGAGTTTTTGCATAACTATATAGGTGACTCCAAGTCAGTAATGAGTTATTGCTTAACTATATAGGTGACTCCAAGTCAGTAATGGGTTATTGCTTAACTATATAGGTGACGTAATGAGTTTTTGCATAACTATATAGGTGACTCCAAGTCAGTAATGAGTTATTGCCTAACTATATAGTTAATTCCGAGTCAGTAATGGGTTATTGCTTAACTATATAGGTGACGTAATGGGTTATTGCTTAACTATATAGGTGACTCCAAGTCAGTAATGAGTTATTGCCTAACTATATAGTTAATTCCGAGTCAGTAATGGGTTATTGCTTAACTATATAGGTGACTCCGAGTCAGTAATGAGTTATTGCCTAACTATATAGGTGACTCCGAGTCAGTAATGAGTTATTGCATAACTATATAGGTGACTCCAAGTCGGTAAGGTCTCCGTATTTAAAGCGTCCACCTTGGTAGTAAGGGTCTATAATTCAATCCCCATGTCCGGTCATACTAAATTGGAAGTAATTGCTTCCCTCCCTGGAGCTCAGGGTTGTGGTAATAGAACTAATTTACTCTTGATGCATCCTTGTCGGGATAAAAAACACTGATAGAACTAATAATTTACGCAGTAAGTGCCGTGATATATATTACTAAAATACTGTTGAAAGCGGCGTTAAACTAATTTAAACAAATATTCATGAGTCAGCACTTGTCGTTGGTTAACAACATGTTATTTGAACCAGGCTTTGTGTGAGAAAGCGTTTCAACAGGCTCTTGTCTTTGATAATACTCGTGAGCGTGATAATATCTCTATTAGTTTTTGTTTACAGTGCACCCTCTCGAGAACAACATAGGGTGGCATAAACGAAATGATGTTGCTCTAGCGAGGTATTGCTCTAAGAGAGATCACTTTGTATTGAAAATAGACTCGTGGGAGAAGATTTCAGAGTAGTAATTAAAAGGTGTTTGAGACTTAAATGTGCCATTTTGAGAGAAAAACACAAATGAACCCGTGCATTGGAAGATATTCAACTTGGCTTTTATGAACAATTTAGATTCAGATCAACCTGTATATTTGCACAGTCCGATCAAGCTTTGCACTGTTCTCATTTAACGTGCACAAGGTTATTAGAACATTCCGTCAACTTGCGTAGATTCTGATAAGACGGAAAAGGTGAACAAGATTACATGAACTCACACTGTTAAGAAATGCTAACTTGTACCTTTTGTTCAAGCACTGGCACTCAATACACTCAACATACCACAAGTTATTATCAAAGTCGATTGAATAGGTTTCAATGTTCAAACACGACGACCAGTGTATGTATGCATCTATCGTTTGTTCCATGCTTTTTCAAACCAGTGCTCCACACATAAATGTTCACGTGCTACCTTCTCACTTATAAGACGAATGCCAACAGATTGATTGGGGTTTAACGCCGTTTTCAAAAAAGTTTCAGTCATATCACGGCTGCCAGTTCATTTACTCATGTGTTTCCTGTTTCCTCCCACACAACAAACTTTTCAAGCAACTGGCTGATTTTCCTTATGGACTGTTAGCCAATTTGTGGGTGACGCTTGTCGTTGTGATTTTTGTCAAACGTCGTAAAGAATGTTGACCGAGCTGGGGTTCGAATTCACAAACCCTCGATTGAAGCCCGCGTCGCTCGGCGAATGACACTACAGGAACAAGGACTTGTTATCAATCATCGAAAGAATGAATTGGCTAGCCGGGATTCGAACACATGGCTCCTGGTAGGACAGCCCTGATACTTGACAGTGACCGCGGCTGGACATAAAACTAAGTAACGTAAAATACTGGACAATGTCTATCTAACGAAAGAGGAAAAACATAAGTTGATGAATAAAACAAAAGGGCAAAGATGGCCCTTAATCGCTCACACGAGTGAAAGTTCCTTATCTTTTATTGTGTTTAATAATAACGGCATAGCACCCCAAACAGGTCAATAAGAAACGGAGGGAGAAATGGAGGCAAATTCCGTGATGAGCGGGTTCTGCTTTTGGGATTTTCACGCGTAAACGGCGCGAGTAATGGTTATGTCTCCAGGAAGCATACATCGAGCGTGATCAATATAAGCTTGAAGCTTGTTTCGCAATCGATATAAAATAAATAAGTTCAACTAATGGAAGCCTTTCGGCTCAGGAAAGACGATTTATCAAGTGTTTCTCTATATATCTTTATATTAAAGAGGTGACACCAGGGGCATAATCTGAACAATTTTGGTAGATGACCACTAGACAATACTACACATCCATTATCTAAGTTCTAGGGATTTCTGTAAAGGAAGATTTTCAATGTGATTCCCTATATATCTCTATGTAAAGCAGGTGACCCAAGGGGCGTAGTTTGTACAATCTTGGCAGATGACCACTGGACAATCCTTCGCATCAAATATTTAAGCTCTACGGCTTTATGTTTCAGACAAGAATATTTTCAAAGTTATTCCCTAAGTTTTTTTATATTGTTTTCCTTTCGGTTGTCATTGCTTTGTTGTGGTCGAACGTTGCCAGGTCAAAAAGCTATTGAACTCGGCAGGAGTATTCAGGGGGCACATCTTCGTATAAATTAATGAAGTTCCTTCACAGTTGATATAAAACAGCTTGTTTAAACCTACTTAAGAAAATAAGTCGTGATTTCATCGCAGCTTCATTTAATATGAATATATGTATATACAGAACCATCAAAAGTATGCTGTTCACATGTACAAAAACAAGTATCATAAACATACAAGACACATTAACAAACAGCAAGACTATTATATCATACTAAATAGGAATTGCCACAGAAAACAGACTTTCGAAAAAAAAAAACGAAGACAGAATACCCTTTTCTCAATTTAACCCTTCCCTTTAATTACACAACAAATCTGCTGCAGACGAATTGGATAGCACCTAAGCAAAACTGTAGAAATTATGTATAAATGAAAGTGTAATGATTTTAGAGTTGAACACATTTGGGGCAAAATGAGAAGTTACTCATTATCAGTAAAGTCTTCTTTTGTCCCAATGTTTTCAACTGTCGTCAGATGAAGATGAGACAGCATATAGGAAAGAGTTAAAGTCACATCCATTATAATCTGTATCAACATTATACAATGTAGCAGCATAAATAAACTCGGGATATTTCTGACAAATGTAGATGATGATATATATAGTATATAATGTAGCATGATAAATAAACTCGGGATATTTCTGACAAATGTAGATGATGATATGTATATCTTTACATCATCAAAGATATAGGATGCAAATGTACCCTGCATTCCAGAGGCCTTTGAATGCTTCTTTCACAAATTGTCGCATAGTTTCAGATCCAGATCAGATTGCGATGATATACAGCGTGATCACCAGATTTAATAAATTTAAAGATGTTTAAAGTACAAGGAAAACATGGGTAGTGGTGTGTGAAAGGTTACGAAAGATAATAAGGGTCAATAATCTGTTAATTTTGTTTCGTTTACACACTTACTGCATACAAAAATTGAAAAAGCAACTATTTTTAAATTATAGATAACCTTGCGCAGAAGAAAAACTCCGCTGAATGAATTATACATTCCTATGTGTTTGAGTGCCTCCATATTGGATATTTTTAGGCGGGATATTTATCTATCCAAGAAGGAAAGCGAAAACAAGGCTTGATATCGGATCCTTCGGCCAATACTGAGCATGATTACATGTATGTGATTCGGGTGTCTCCGGCCATCTCACGGAAGTAACCGAATTTCGTTTAACATGCTCGTTCAACAGTAACTGCGTAGTTATTATCACATGAAATTTGCCTATTTTGAGTATTTAATAATAATTGGTGAACTATTTTACAGTACGACTGTACGGTCATCATCTGTTAAAATCGTTTCGCCCGCTATAGTCCGGGTTAATTGCTTCGCAATTGAATCAGACTAAAAATTTATAAAATTTTACGTTACGTTTTGAATAGATTAAAAATTCATGATTCTTAATTTCGTAACGTAAACTTTACAAAGTTTCTAGTCACATAAATAATAACATATAATACAATGAAGTCAAAAATATAGAGATGAAAACATTTTGAAAAATTGAGAAATTGATCACATTGAGTAGTACCAATTTCTCCTTTTGTCACATTGTTTTCAATAGTCGCCTGCTTCAGATGCGTCTACAAGTTGGAAGGGTAAAACTCGAGGGCTTGGCGTGAAACGGTTGTAACTAAAATTGGTATTTTTTTACCAAGGTTAATCACCTCGCCATAAAGTCTTTAAAAGCGATAAACTATTTTACTTGGTAAACAATGCAAATTTAGGTGCCATTGCTCGTTCTGAGCAATGGCACCTAAATTTGCATTGTTTACAAAGGGGTAAAAATTGCCCATAAACCAGGGTTTTCAAAATAGGTTTTAAGTTACAACCCTTTCACACCAAGCCCTCAAACTGCAATCAGTCGATCCTAAACATATGTAAACATCGAGATCGGTCTGCCTCTCATTTAGCCCTTTCCCTTATACATATACCAACAACTTCTGACGTCTTCACTGACAGACGAGTTTTGAAAGAAATATATTGTGGAAAATTGACAAATTGCTATTTTCATGAAATTGCCCTTTTCCTACAATGCTTTTAAAAATCGACCGCTGCAAAGGCCTCGAGTGTCGTTTGTTATTGGAAATGGTTTAAAGCGTCGACTGTTCTGAATCATCTACGGTAAAATCGGTCAAACAGATGTTATCCGTATACTTTTTTCCTTAATATATCTGTAATTTAAAACGAAGAAATATACAGGAACCAGAAAATAATATAGCACAAAAGAAAAAAAGACACTAAATTGGTTTTAAACGTACCAAATGTGTCCACTTTACTTTGCATTGGATAACAATCTATGATAGAATGAAGTCATTTGCCTGCGAGTAATGATGTAAGAAATACATGAGCTAGGGTATGATCCGGTCGTACATGACGTTCGTAATAGTCAATTCTCTCGGAAAAAGACTTTATCCGTTATTTCACATATTTCCACCTAAAAATGACCTTCTCCCTATAATACGTTATTAACTGACAAATAACTGTTCTGTCCTTTGGTATGATGCGTCCGGAGATCGAGCCCTCCACCTCCTGCACCCGAGGTGCACGCACTACAAATACACAACATATGAGGTAAAACCGTATCCTGTATCTCTCAGCTCGCGGCGGTCATGGAGGAGAAGGTTATATATACACAATGTTTACCCTTGTTATACTGATTACTCAGCCAGGGTCATACGCTATATGTATATTTTATATATAATACTGAATGTGTAATTTATATAAAATATACCTTTTTTTTAACAGTTTTAACTCTTTCAGCGCCAAAGGCAATATTGATGTTTTTGCAAACAATACTGATTCAGGTGAGTCAGCTCGTAACGAGCTGTCTCACCTCAAATCAGCATTGATTGCCTTTTAGTTATCAAAATAGTATAAAATTGTATTACATGAGAAATGGAGACGCCCGATTTTAAACATGGAAGAGTCTACTTTAAACAATTTGGCGCTAAAAGAGTTAAATTGAAATGGTTTTAAGCTACGGCTGTTTTGAAAATGACATTAATTGAAAGAACCAATCAATCATGGTATGTAAATCGGTCAAATAGATTACCTTGGGTGTACCCGTATTCTTTTTTCCTCAATATATATATATATGTATGTATGTGTCTCCACTTTACATTGCATTGGATAACAATCTATGATGGAAGGAAGTCATTTGCCTGCGAATAATGCTGTAAGGAATACATGACGTTCGTAATAGTCAACTCCCTTGAAAAGACTTTATCCGTTATTTCACATATTTCCACCTAAACATGACTTTCCCCCTATTATGGGTAGTTAACCGACAAATAACTGTTCTGTCCTTTGGTATGATGCGCCCGGAGATCGAGCCCGCGACCTTCCACGAGGCGGACGCACTGCAAACACACGGCAGAGGCGTTACTACCGCTTCCTGGTTCCCTCAGCTCGCGGCGGTGATGGAGGAGAGGGCTTATATATATATATATATATATATATATATATATATATATATATATATATACATGTTTTACCTTTCTTATACTGATTACTCACCCCGTGTACATAGATAAGTACACATGCACTTGGTTGCTTGTAAGACTATATATATCCTCCCTAATCTCAGATTTTCCGCAATTATAACACTTTCAAACAAAATACTCTTTTAATACAATTTAAAATTCAATATTAAAAAATGAAAATGTTAAATAACAAAAAAAAAGATTTTTTAAAAGACATTTAGATCTAATACTGAATTTGAAATACATAAACAAAGAGTATTTTGTTTAAAAGTTTTATAATTGCGGATAATCTGTGTTAGGGAGGATACGTGCGATACGTGATGTATCGCACGTTGCAAAGGCTTCGTGTGTCGTCTACAATTGGAAATGGTTTACAGCGTCGACTGTTCTGAAACGGATGTAAATTGAAACAGCCAATCAAACATCGACGGTTTATCGGTCAAATAGATTAACGTTTTATCCGTATCCTGCTTTCCTCAATATATATATTTGTCTATACTGCTTTGGTTAGCGTCGGGGATTTTGAACCAGGCATGTCAGGTTCCATCCCCAATCGCGGCACGGCGGTCATGGTGGAGTTGCCCTTGGGCAAGGCACATTACCTAGCTTAGTACTGCCGTGTGTTCCATAGTAAACACAACATAAACAGTTTAAGCTATGCCTATCAAACGGAACGAAACCTACCTGTTTTATGAATGGAAAACAGGTAGAACATGTTTGGTTAACCGACTAAGGAACAGTATATCCACAAAACCTATATAGGTTTCGCAAAACAGGTTTTGAGTTTTGTGACTATGGAACACAGGGCTGGTTTGTTTACCCAAATTATTTTTGGTAAGGGAGAAAACGCCCGAAAACGCGCCCTTTCTCATTGGCTGATCTGGCTATACATTGGTCACAAATTCCACTATTACTAGCTCCAAACGTGTTCCACTAATGCGCTTAATAGCCTGTGTTGGCAGGTCGCCAGTTATCTGGGAAGAATATTGATTTGTAGTACAGGTGCGGGGTAACCAAGAATCACACGCAATGTGGACTTAATAACGTTGGAAATGGAATAAACTTAAATAAATCGACCAATGCATGATATAAAGGAAGAAAACAGTTCTGATCAGCCTGTATATATATGTACGTTCTTTCCTTAGACAATATTGTTGATATCAGTCTTCAATCTAGAATAGTTGATATCAGTCTTCAATCTAGAATAGTTGATTTTTATCTGTCTATATTTCTTATTAGTGTTCTGTTTAAAATTGTGTAAAGGTATACACCAATCACATCGAGGAATGGCCTAGAGTGTTATCCCCATTCCCATATATAACAAATATACTGCAGATGACTTCGAAAACATCTCGGCAAATATATAAAATACAAAAATGCAACTGTAGGTTTAATTATTGAGCTGAAAACGTCGTAGCAAACGGTGAAATTACTCATTACGAGACATGTCATCTTTTGCAACACTGTTTTCAAAATGTGTCTACTGAAGATACGTTAAAATACGTCTACAAGTGGGAAATGATTATGTTTTAAATGTTTATTTTACGATCAAGTAAGACGTTTTTAAGTTTACTTATACTGTACTGACCTATTCCCCTATCGAAATATTTTCAATGTTTCTTCATAGTTTGGAAATCAATGGGGTAGCGGCGGACGAAAGCGGGTCTTATCTCATATACAGTGGACTGGCGTTAACTCGACATCGCAAGGGACCCATCAATCAAATCGAGTTAGCGATCTGTTCGAGTATTCCGTCGATGTATGCTAGCAAGTGTTTATATAATAACATCTTAGATATTGTTAAATATCTATCCATAGAGTAGGTCATATCTATGTTTAGAGGAGCAAATAAAGAAAACACCGCTGCTTCAGTTCTGATTGCTGTTTTCAAAATACATATTAGTTTATGGAATTGGTTCGATTTAAAGATTCATTTCATGTATCAATGTTCGAGTGATCGCAAGTTCTCTGTTAATGACTTGTCATCATTTAAATTTACATTGACGTACAGCTAGTTTGGCTAAATGCTTCTAAGATTTTGACAAAAGATTCATTTCTACGTTTTTTAACATAACGAAAGTTAGGCATAATGCTAACTCAACAATCCTGATCGCCAAGGGGGGGCAACCATTATAACCATTGTTTTACGTATTTGGTATCACCCGGCCGGGGATCGAGCCCGTGGTCCCCCGAGCCCGGGGCCTCCCGAGTCCGAGGCGGACGCTCTAACAATACACAACTGAGGCGGTTAGACGGACAATGAAAACTCTTGTGAGATATTTGGCATTTGCACAGGCTCACTTGAGTTACATCGTAAAACAACCACGGTTGTTGACTCCGCTTTGCTCCAACATCCCCTGTAAGATTTTTAACTATGGTTTCGCCGTTTTTATAGAACAGAATAGAATACACATAAAACCATCGAAAAGACGATTGTATTTCCAACAATCTCCTACGTGCAGACGCATAGAACAATGAGGGATCTGATTGGCTGTTTGGCGCAGTACAATATTGTGCTGCATCCAATCAAAACGATATGGTGTAAATCCACTTGGGCTACAATTCTAACTTATATTGCCTAAGACTTGATAACATATAGGCGGATAGTGAAAATTGTTACAAGTCTGTTCCCTCGCGATAAAGTGATACGATCAATTTTTTTTTATCCTGACGCGTGATGAGTGTATTTGTGTGCGTGCATGTTTGCGTGTGTGCCTGTGTGCGTGCATGTTTGCGTGTTAGCCTGTGTGCGTGTGTAATTTATTACTCTATGAAACATGCGTCGTACGAATTGTCTTATACCAGGAAACTACTACTTAATGTGTTTCCGCACGACTACTTAATGTGTTTCCGCACGACTATTTAATGTGTTTTCGCACGACTACTTAATGTGTTTTCGCACGACTACTTAATATGTTTCCGCACGACTATTTTATGTGTCTCCGCACGACTACTTAATATGTTTCCGCACGACTACTTTATGTGTCTCCGCACGACTACTTAATATGTTTCCGCACGACTACTTTATGTGTCTCAGCACGACTACTTAATATGTTTCCGCACGACTACTTTATGTGTCTCCGCACGACTACTTAATATGTTTCCGCACGACTACTTTATGTGTCTCCGCACGACTACTTAATATGTTTCCGCACGACTACTTTATGTGTCTCCGCACGACTACTTAATATGTTTCCTCACGACTACTTTATGTGTCTCCGCACGACTACTTAATATGTTTCCGCACGACTACTTTATGTGTCTCCGCACGACTACTTAATATATTTCCGCACGACTGCGGTACCATACGTGATCTCCCGTTTCGAAAAGAGATCGAGTTACCACAATACGTGCGACGCAATTAAAATACTACGGATACTGGACTTCCTTTATTGCAAATAAACCACTACTCCTTGTCAATTCATCATGAAAATTTACCAGCACTACTGGTCCATTCATCCTGGTAAGTTACAAACACTACTGGTCATTTATTCTGGTAAGTTACCAGCACTACTGGTCCATTTATCCTAGTAAGTTACCAACACTACTCGTCCATTCATCTTAGTAAGTTACCAACACTACTGGTCCATTCATCCTAATAAGTTACCAGCACTACTGACCCATTCATCCTAGTAAGTAACCAGCACTACTGGTCCATTCATTCTAGTAAGTGACCAGCACTACTGGTCCATTTATCCAAGTAAGTTACCAGCACTACTGGTCCATTTATCCTAGTAAGTTACCAGCACTACTGGTCCATTTATCCTAGTAAGTTACCAGCACTACTGGTCCATTCATCATAGTAAGTTACCAGCACTACTGGTCCATGCATTCTAGTAAGTTACCAGCACTACTGGTCAATTTATCCTAGTAAGTTACGAGCACTACTGGTACATTTATCCTAGTAAGTTACCAGCACTACTGGTCCATTTATCCTAGTAAGTTACCATCACTACTGGTCCATTCACCGTAGTAAGTTACCAGCACTACTTGTCCACTCATCCTAGTAAGTTACCAGCACTACTGGTCCATTTATTCTAGTAAGTTACCAGCACTACTGGTCCATTTATCCTAGTAAGTTACCAGCACTACTGGTCCATTTATCCTAGTAAGTTACCAGCACTACTGGTCCATTCATCATAGTAAGTTACCAGCAATACTGGTCCATTCATCCTAGTAATTTACCAGCACTACTGGACCATTTATCCTAGTAATTTACCAGCACTACTGGTCCATTCATCCTAGTAAGTCACCAGCACTACTGATCCATTCATCCTAGTAATTTACCATCCCTACTTGTCCATTTATCCTAGTAAGTTACCAGCACTACTGGTCCATTCATCCTAGTAAGTTACCAACACTACTGGTCCATTCATCCTAGTAAGTTACCAGCACTAAAGGTCCATTTATCCTAGTAAGTTACTAGCACTACTCGTCCGTTCATCCTTGTAAGTTACCAGCACTACTGGTCCATTCATCATAGTAAGTTACCAGCACTACTTGTCCATTTATCACATAGTAAGTTACCAGCATTACTGGTCCATTTATCCTAGTTACCAGCACTACTGGTCCATTTATCATAGTAAGTTACCAGCACTACTGGTCCATTCATCCTAGTAAGTTACCAGCACTACTGGTCCATTCATCATAGTAAGTTACCAGCACTACTGATCCATTTATCATAGTAAGTTACCAGCACTACTGGTCCATTTATTATAGTAAGTTACCAGCACTACTGGTCCATTTATCCTAGTAAGTTACCAGCACTACTGGTCCATTTATCCTAGTAAGTTACCAGCACTACTGGTCCATTTATCCTGACACAAGATAGTTAGTCGTCGTAATGCTGATTCAATAATCCTGAGCACCGAGGTGGTAACTAACGGTACACTGCCATTGTTTAGGATGTTATGCATGATCTGGTCGGGTTTAAAGTTCGTACACATCTCGGAACAGGACTTTGAACGTGATTTCATATTTTTCCACCTTAACCCTTTCCCACGTACATCAGACATGCAACAAATGACGTACGGTAAACGATCAAATTGAAGTTTTAGCATGAGCAATTTCGTCTGCTGTAGACACACAAGAAAGCATGTGTATGTTGGAAAGGGTTAATTAAATAGTTTTACCTGATATTAATTGTAATGGTGTTTATATGCCGCTTTCAACAGTATTTTAATTATAGCATGGCATTTCCTGTGTAAAATACTAGTTCTACCAGTATAATTTTATCCTGACATCAGGGCATCTGTCTAAATGCTATCCTCGCAGCCCTGGGAACCAAGGAGGGGCAGCTAATTACCAGATTTACTACCAGAGTCATCCTGTTAGTTTGTAACTAACCGCTAAGGACTGCTCTAGTCAACCAACGTATAGCATTTAACGCGGCATTGTTTGTCATCTGCGATGTAAAACCCTTTCCCACATGTAAACGCAATTGGAAACATCTTTAGTTGATTACTTTAAAAAACACTGTGGTTACAGGTGAAATTGTTCATGGTCATTAATTTCTCCCTTTATCACCTTAGTTTCCAAAGTTGTTTCTTTCGTTACAATAACGTGTCTGTGTTTGCGTGTCTGTCCTTGGACTTATTTCCGCAAACTCCAAAATCGGACCCGGACCCGAGTATCCTGTCAAGATATCTTGGCGTATCTTAAGTTAATTACCACTTGATCGCTTGTGATAAAAATTCATATCGCCTGGTATGCCACAATCCTTTATCGTTTTACTTTATACAGATTAGTTTTGAGATCTCTGCAGCAGACACTACCAATAGCAAACATAATGGGGAAATGAGAAACAGCTCCTTTACCCACTATGTCTCAACTTCGTATCAACTTTATCTTATTAACTCTTTCTTAATGTAGTCTTTCCATACTTTTGCAAAGTCTTCTACTGCCGATTTATTGAATATGAGCAAAATCAGGCGAGGTAAACGGTTACAAAAGAGCATTCTTTTTTTACATTTTGATATAAATCAGATAACGTTTGTCTATGTTATTTTCACTTCTCACGTTATCGAAAAGGAACCCGGAATACTAGCGAAAATGTACTGAATAACCTTCTCTCGATTGATCCTCAGCAACCCATGAAAACACGGGAGGTCGATCAAGTTTGTTTTGTCTGTACGGTGTTTTATGTCGTATTCAACAGTATTTCCGTCAGGTCGCAGTGTTTGTTCAGGTTAGTTACCAGTACTGCTGGTAAGCTTATCCTGACACTCGCAAATCAGTAGTAATGCTATCCCTGCAACCCTGAGCACCAAAGGGGGAAGCCATTGCACCATTTTTAAATAATTTGGTATGACCCCTACGGGAAACGAACCTATGTCTTCCACTGTCGAAAGAACGTACTATAATTTACTTTACCACATAGACTGTAGATCCGATAAGTTAGTGATAAAAGGGGTTATTGACTGTCTCTCATACGATGGGTCTTCAAGTTCGAAAGATGGTAATAACTTTGTGTCTAAGACTCTAAATAAATAAAAACGATGTTCCCTCACTCACTATCTCTTTCGTTGTATGTCTATCTCTTTGTCTGTCTGTCTGTCTGTCTGTCTGTCTGTCTGTCTGTCTGTCTGTCTGTCTGTCTGTCTGTCTGTCTGTCTGTCTGTCTGTCTGTCTGTCTGTCTGTATGTCTGTCTGTCTGTCTGTCTGTCTGTCTGCCTGTCTGTCTGTCTGTCTGTCTGTCTGTCTGTCTGTCGGTATGTCGGTATGTCTGTCTGTCTGTCTGTCTGTCTGTCTGTCTGTCTGTCTGTCTGTCTGTCTGTCTGTCTGTCTGTCTGTCTGTCTGACTGTCTGTCTGTCTGTCTGTCTGTCTGTCTGTCTGTCTGTCTGTCTGTCTGTCTGTCTGTCTGTCTGTCTGTCTGTCTGTCTGTCTGTCTGTCTGTCTGTCTGTCTGTCTGTCTGTCTGTCTGTCTGTCTGTCTGTCTGTCTGTATGTCTGTCTGTCTGTCTGTCTGTCTGTCTGTCTGTCTGTCCGTCCGTCCGTCTGTCCGTCCGTTTGTCTGTCTGTCTGTCCGTCCGTCCGTCCGTCCGTCCGTCCGTCCGTCCGTCCGTCCGTCCGTCCGTCCGTCCGTCCGTCCGTCCGTCCGTCCGTCGTCTGTCTGTCTGTCTGTCTGTCTGTCTGTCTGTCTGTCTGTCTGTCTGTCTGTCTGTCTGTCTGTCTGTCTGTCTGTCTGTCTGTCTGTCTGTCTGTCTGTCTGTCTGTCTGTCTGTTTGTCTGTCTGTATGTCTGTCTGTCTGTCTGTCTGTCTGTCTGTGTCTGTCTGTCTGTCTGTCTGTCTGTCTGTCTGTCTGTCTGTCTGTCTGTCTGTCTGTCGTCTGTCTGTCTGTCTGTCTGTCTGTCTGTCGTCTGTCTGTCTGTCTGTCTGTCCTCTCTCTCTCTCTCTCTCTGTCTCTCTCTCTCTCTGTCTCTCTCCTAGTCTCCTCTTCTCTCGTCTCTCTCTGCTCTCTCTCTCTCTCTCTCTCTCTCTCTCTCTCTCTCTCTCTCCTCTCTCTCTCTCTCTCTCTCTCATCTCTCTCTCTCTCTCTCTCTCCTCTCTCTCCTCACTCTCTCTCTCTCTCCTCTCTCTCTTCTCTCTCTCTCTCTCTCTCTCTCTCTCTCTCTCTCTCTCTCTTCTCTCTCTCTTCTCCTCTCTCTCTCTCTCTCTCTCTCTCTCTCTCTCTGGTTATACTGTTCTATATAATTATTTTTTGCGTCAAAGAGTAACGTGCTTTGTTTACATAAGATAAAATTGTTCTACTTTCGGTTTTTTTTCCATGATACTTGACTAGGACCGGAACAGAGTATGTAGGGAAGCCTGATTATATATTCAACAGTTTCAAAATAACGTCTACTTTTCCCAAAACATTCTCTCTATTCTATCTAAGAGTTATTATTTGACTTGCCTAGATAAACATCCTTCTTTTCTTCTTGTTTTCCCCCTTCAGGGAAGAAGAATATGTAAACGGCAATGACATATTCAGAAGGAGATTGGTTTATTTGTATAGAAAAAGGGAAAACTCTATAGCAAATGTTCAACTGAAGACCGTCACGTAGAGCTATAGATAAGGGGCGTTTTTCATGTTCTTAAATCATTATTTGACATTCAAACCCTATGTTGTGGGTACTCAAAGAATTGTCTCAGTGAGACTTTTCGTATCAGTACCCACAACATAGGATTTGGTTTAGTAATGACAAACAATTTTTGGGGGAAAGAAGACCTGTTCACTCCCTTTTATCTAGTCCCAGGAAGACTTACATATTACATATACCCGTACGTATTATTTCGCATGATTTTGGCGAATGATTACCGAATGACTCTTAGATAGGGGTCAGTTTAATGTGAACATAAGAGCGAGTGAGAGGTTCTCTGTAAGTGTTTTATTTTGTTATATTTTCATAGACTAAGATTGAAACGTAAACTATTATCGTTGTTTTTATGACTAACCATAATTATCGTTATTATCCTTAATAATATTAATAATAATGATAATATAATAATAATAATGATATCTTTTATTAGTATTACTATACTACTACTACTACTATAAGTAGTATATATTATCCCTTCTTTTTACTTCTTCTTGTCATCATTGTTATTGTATGCATTATTTCCATGATTACTTTTAGCTTTTTTTGAAATTATTATTGCTATTATTATTTTATTTTTATTTCATTATTATTATCATTATTATAATTATCCTTTTTATTATTATCATTATTATTATATTAATATTATTGTTATCATTATAGTTATTATAAATTAGTATTACTACTTCTACTACTATAAGTAGTATTATCCCTTCTTCTTTGTTATTACTTACATTATGTCCATCATTAATTTAAACACTTTTTTTGAATTTTCGTTTTTATTATTACTTTTATTATTATTATTATCATTTTATTGTTTTTTTTTATTACTAACATTATTATTATTTTTATTAGTATTATTATTACTAACATTATTATGATTTTAATTTACATTATTTGCCCCATCGTAAATTTTTCTTCTTTAAATGATTATGATAATGATGATGATCATCATCCTTATCATCAACACCATTTATTATCATTTTTAAGTATGTGAGTGATCTTCTTCTTTCAATTAATATTCCTGCATTTCTGATATTATTCTCTATCTCTCTCTCTCTCTCTCCTCTCTCTCCTCTCTCTCTCTCTCTCTCTCTCTCTCTCTCTCTCTCTCTCTCTCTCTCTCTCTGTCTCTCTCTCGCTCTCTCTCTCTCTCTCAATCTCTCTCTCTCTCCTCTCTCTCTCTCTCTCTCTCTCTCTCTCTCTCGCTCTCTCTCTCTCTCTCTCTCTCTCCTCTCTCTCATCTCGCTCTCCTCTCTCTCTCTCCCTCTCTCTCTCTCTCTTTTGTTCTCTCCCTCTCTCCCTTTGTCTCTCTGTCTATCTCTGTCTCTCCCTCTATCTCTCTCTATGTATGTGTCACTATCTCTCTAGGTATGTGTCACTCTCTCTATATCTCTCTGTCTGTCTATTAGTCTCACCCTCACTTCCTCTCTCTCCTCTCTCTCTCTCTCTCTCCTCTCTCTCTCTCTCTCTCTCTCTCTCTCTCAACTCTTTGTCTCTCTCTCTCTCTCTCTCTCTCTCTCTCTCCTCTCTTCTCTCTCTCTCTCTCTCTCTCTATCTATCTATCTATATATATCTCTCTTTCTCTCACAAAATATT